>VZSZ01008611.1:0-53322 GCA_013398815.1 Ibidorhyncha struthersii | reverse complement strand
TCCCCTCCCCTCTCAGCAGGACAGGGAGGGAGAAAATATGATGGAAAAAAAACCCTCGTGGGTCAAGATAAAGGCAGTTTGATAAAGCAAAAGCAAAGGCTGTGTGGAAGCAAAGGAAAACAGGAGATTTATTCTCTACTCCCTATCAGTAAGTGATGTCCAGCCACTTCCCGGGAAGCAGGGCTTCAGTCCTTGTAGGGGTTGCTCTGGAAGCATAAATAATGAACGCCCTCCCTTCCTCCTTCTTTCTCCTAGCTTTTATTTCTGAGCAGATGTCATATGGTATTGAATATCCCTTTGGTTAGTTTGGATCAGCTGTCATGGCTATGTCCCCTCCAAGATCTTGACCACCCCTAGCCTGCTGGTGAGGGGTAATGTTGGAGAGACAACCTCACTGCTGTGCAAGCAGTGGTCAGCTGTAGCCAAAGCGCTGATGTGTTATCAACACCTTTCCAGCTACCAATACAAAGCACAGCACTATGATGACTGCTATGGGGAAAATTAACTCCACCTCAGCCAGACCCAATACAATATCTATTAAACATATTTTTGACTCATGTTAGAGAATGAGATAAGAGCCTCTGCATCAGAAAAGCCTAATTTTCTGTGGTTTGAGCTAGAAGTTCATCACTGAGAACTACAACAGCTCATCTTGAGTATGAAGTGGCCCAGAAGAGGCCCTAAGACATACCAGTCAATGTGTTACTTGAATGGGGTGGTTGTGCATACTGTGTAATGGAATATAAAGAGGTAATTCAATTGTACTCACATTTTCAGATGCTGTACAAGAAAGGCTGTATGACTCCATAACATTACACAAGCATGGTGTCATTAGACGAAGCAGAAAATCTCCCAGGCCTGTTTCTTCAGTAATCCTGGTGTTTTGGTTCAGTCCCCAAGGTTTCTGGCTTATCAGATGCAGACAAAGTGAAAAGAAACAGTACAAATGAAAACTGCTATAGATCCATACGTAGCATGATGCAGTGTGGAATGAGACTGAAATGTGTTCTTTAATAATGAATACTAAAGTCAACATTTATAATAGTAACAGGAGATACTGAGTTTTCTTTTCATTTGAGGGTCAAGAGTTAATGTCATATCTCAGCTAGGGAGCTTAGACATACAGTGCCCCATTTATTACTACTGGAGTGTGTCAGTCGGACGCCGGCAGACAGTGTTAGTACCTGGCACAGTTTCATGAGGAATGAAATATGTGAAAAGACGTGGTCACTTCTGTATTAAAGTTTGATAATGTTATTTCTGAGGTAAACTGTAACATCTCTGACACTAAGTGTTTTCTGGCTAACTGAAACCTTTGCTCTGAATGACAACACTTTTTTTGCCTTGTATCCATCACTCGTTTTAATTATGAAAGGGAAGAGAGTTGGAGAATGCTGTCCTTTGTAGCATTTACTAAAGTATGGCCCTTGTTACCTGGTTTAGGCCTCTTTAGAAGAGGCCTAGCTAAGAAGCAAAGTTACTGAACAAAATTAGTCTTGTTTTACCTCAAACCAGAAAAACCTTGTTTCTGTCCTGAACCCAATATATTCCAAATCAATAAGTTAATAAGCCAAATCCATTTGTTCATCTCTATGTTTGTATGCATGTGTTCATAAAAAGATTGACATTTGACCATAAGTTTTTGCCAAACACAGATTTGTAGTGTCAACACCAGTTGGATAATTAAGCAGAGCAGCATGCAGAGAGACACATGCATACTACTGCGTATACTGCACCAGTCATGTAGGTAAAAATAGGACCTTAAATTAAACAAAAATCTTCCATGACTGTCCCTCGCTTTTTGTTTTCAGCACCATCTGCAAGGCATCAGTGTTTTTGTCCAGCAATAATGTGAAATGAAGGGTTTTTTCTAGATTACTTCTGAGTGTTTCAGTTAATGTTAACCCTCAGTTGACTGAGTCATCATTTATATGCTCAGTGGTGAATATTGACTAGCATCTTGTGCTCTTTAATATTCCCTGTTTCTTCCTGCAGATGTAGAAGTCGTGGATTAACTGGTATTGTTCTGTTACCTAAATGGCTGTGTTCCCCAAAATGCCTTTGAAATGATAAGAAATCTTGAACAGAAGTACTTCCAGATGGTTTTCTAATATAATGATGTAAGGAAATACTGAAAGCAGGTAAATCTCCATTTACATCTTCTAAACCACCACTACTATATATTGAGGTTATTCAGACGGTCCACTGCTAAGGCAAGGGCAGGTGCCTAAAAAATCACGCGCAAGTTCAGACACATCCTATCCAGAGCCTTGAGATATCACCTTAAAGAAGTGAAAGAGTTTAAAAACCTGCTGTATGTAGCTAACTTAAGACTTTTCAGAACTCTCCATTGACTGAACAAGGTACAGAAGTTTGACAATAAAATCACTGAGACATGTCAGTAGATCTAAATCTGTGGTAGCCTTTGGAGATGCTGTGAACAGAAATGCTTTCATCTGTTCATTCTCTCCAGAGAGACATCTTTTCACTCCTCCGAGGCAAGGAAACAGAGAACTGCACAGACAGCAGCTTGGAGAGGGTATCTGCTCCTGTTGCGTGACTTCTGCTGGGGAGGAGACCACCCTATTTTTTTCAGCGTCACAGAACACGGCTTGATTTCTGTGAGCTGGAGCCAAAGCTTGCTTTCTTTTTTTCTTCTCTCCCCATTTCCCTCCTCCTTTCCCCCCACATGGTGTCTGCTTTCAAGATTGCTTCAATAGCCAGCATTGTAACATACAGAGATGGATTTCTACAAAATTAATTTCAGCACTTGGATAGAAACTGATTATGATTCTTTGTACTCCTAAAGATGAAGTTATTAAATAAGAACTTGGAGTGGAATACAGCCAAGGTTCTTAGTAAGAGCATTGCAGTGATTGCGTAACACAGAATATGGTAAAAGTAAGAGAAATGACAGCACATAATTATTTGATGTCATTTATTAGTTTCTCCAAGCAAACAAAGAACACAGTGGCACATGTTAAATTAAACTAGTCCTCTAAGGAAGGCAGAGAAACTACATGTATGACCCAGCAGAATTTTGAGGAGAAAGATATTTGGACATCTCTTAATTGTCACAAATCTATTTGAAATACATCCATTTTATTGAAATGATTTCTACAATATTTGAAACAATCATTGAAGTTCTTCAGGTGTAGTAATACAACATAGTTAATATGAATTTAACAATTGCAATAGTGGATGTAACTTACAAAGTTATATACTTCATTACATTGTAAAATATATTGATAAGTTTCCATCATATTTTTAATAGAAAATATTTTTGCTCAATTATTATTTTCTGGGGAAAAAAATAGAAGTAGAAAAAGGGGAGCCATAAATTCCTTAATTAAATTAAGTTTTGCATCATGCATAGCTTCTCATGATGCTCAGTTAACGTTACCCATAACATTCCCATTAACATCATTTGTCCTGTCACAGGTGTTACAAGATTGAGTTTGTTCTAAAAAATTATGGATTATTTTTCAAATCAGTATTTAATCTCCAGAAAAGGAATTCATCAGTTACAAAGAAACCATATGTATGTCTAGATTTGTAACCCCAAGCACTTTCAGCTGAATGCAAAATAGAAAGAAGGTTTGGACAAGACACATGTTCAGGATGGATTAATTTATTCCCGTTTCTGTAATTAAACAGTCCAGTGTGTAGGATGACCCCTTGGAATCTGAAAGACAAAGGCTCAGTTTCCTAATCTATCTGATTTACACTGGGGACTTCAAACACATCCCAGGAGAGGACTTCTAAAAATTGCAAACTAGATATATTGAAGGATTCATAATCTGTAATTTGTAGAGCCCTGGGGATAAGATAACTAGGTCAAACAGAAAAGGGATCTGGTAAACAGCTGAGATACAATTCTCTTTTTGAAGTTGGTTTTCTGTAGATACCGATGAACTTGTTGTAGGTTACCTGGGAGCAAGTATTTCTCATTCTCTTCTGCTAGTACTATGTCCCATATTCTAGCTGTGTGACCTAAGTAGCTAGCTGTAATCACTCCCTTTTGGATATTTAAGTGTTTTGTGTAAAGTCTAATTGCTTCAAGGGAAAGAATCATGAGAGCACCATGTGCTCTGCATTGCCTTCTGAATTTTGAAAACCATAAACTACAGACTCTAAGCAGAACTGAGCCATAAAAGTTTTGATGCCTTAAGGCAGAAAACAGTAGCTCTCGCCACTGTGCAAAAAATGTTTTGAAACATATATCAATTTTGGTATCCCATCTCCAATGTCTGTCCCATCCCTAGTAGATGAGATGGAGAAATACAACTATTTACAGCTTTCCTGAATCTATCTGCTCTTGAATTTATTCTGAATGTTAGAAGATGCAGAATATACAAAGAATATGTGGGAGAAAGTGGTCTCTATAGGTAACTGAAGCACATTACCACCAGAGGACTTAAACAACAGGCATTATTTCTTGTGAAAGGATTTAATTTCTATTGCAGGTAACATCTACACAGCCCAATGGAGCGTTACTCAGAGAAATCCTTTTTCTCAAAACCAAATGGAGACATTATAACAGACCTATACCAAAGCCATCAAACTCCACTTATAAGCTGGAGCAGCTTTCACTAACTTCCCCAGGTTGGTTTCAAAACTAGTTCACTTGCTCAGGTGTCTCTGAATCACCACCCATATTAGGATTGCTGAAGTGGCCTCAGATAACTCAGGTGGAAATGGTTTTGTTTCTCGACATAACATTGAGTGCTGTCAATTTATGTGAATAACTGTAGGCCTCTAAGGTTTGGATTTCTATGTCTGTGTGAATTTTCCTATGTTTTTTTTATATTCATTGAAGAGAAATAGAAACTTTTATGGCCCAATTTATCTCATCCTGCTGAAATAGTTCTGATGGTTTGCTAAAATATACGTTTTTCTGTCCAGTTACTGTAAAGAAAGCATCTGTTCGACAGCAGATGCTTATACTGAACTTAGGTGAGAAGAATTTCACCTTAGTTGTCTATCACTTGCTTCACAATGCTTGCATACCAGGAACACACCATTATAGTGGTCCTGAGTGTCTGAATGCTCCAGGCAGAATTCACTGTTGCGCTGAGGATTGAACAACACAAGGGAAATTCGTGGATGTGAAAGAGTTAAAGTGACAGTATGGGTCTGATGTTATGGGCTGATAATGCAAGAAAGCAAATAAACAGCAGAATTGCAGCGAGAGAAAAGGTTCATATGTCCTGACATGCCTGTCCTGGCATAGTTTAGCTTAATCCGCCCTACTTGCTTTTTTTCACCCTATTCTTCAATCCTCCCTTCCAGAAACAGATTTAGGTATCCCTTTATCTCTGTGAGACCGTACTTCAGTTACCTTCACTAGTAACTTATTCCATATGTCTCATTCTCTGAGAGTGAAGCAACCCTGCCCAAGTCCCTGTTTGCTCATTGTTACCTAATATTTCAATTTAGTCCCTTAGTTTTTCCTTTTAAGTAATAATAATAAAAGCCCACCCTTTGAGCTTACTTTATATTTTCACTTATCTCCCTTTCTTAATATTGAAAATTTCAACTACACCACCTCCCAGGTTTTTCTTTCTTTTCCATGGAGAATAAGACCAGTTCCCACAGATTTCCTTTCATTTATATTAAAAAATATCTATACTTTTAAGAACAAAAATTAAAAAAACCCTTTTTTCTTTTTTTTTTCCTTTATCACAGATGAAGAACTTGATCCTGAAAAACACAATCTTTAATCAGGTGACTAATCTAATTAACCCAATACAGCAGGCAAAATGTAAGAGTTTCTGGATGATAACTTGGAGAACAGAGAAACAGGACATACTCTCATGTCAGGTAGTCATAACACACATAGGCTTCTCCAAGTCACGTCACCAGGAATAGATGGAATAGTATAATATAGACAGGACCAGCAGGGAAGAAAGGGAAGGTCTGAAAAGCTTTGACTTTTCTTCTTGGAAAAAAATGTGTTTTAAACATTTTTGTCATTAGCTATGGTGTTAATGGTAAAAAATCAAATTTTCTTATCTAGAATTGTAGTAAAATAATAAAGCACTAAGGTACCAGAATAAGTGGCCATTTTTTTTCTTTTACAAAGCTTATATTTAATTCCTTTCATATACGTTCTGAGATGATTAAAATTGAGAAGTTAAAAGTGGAAAAGGGGGGAGGAATAAGAAACTTTTTACTGCCTGAATCTCTTCCGTCTTACACTGAGCTTTGGTTTACATTGGCATCTCTCCAGTGGGTTACTGATGATTTATACCTGCATTTGTGAACTTCAGGCTCTGAGAACAGGCTGCTGTTATGGTTAATACACTAGACTCAAATTCAGAAAGTCTGACTTTAATTCCTGGTGTTGCCAAAAATGTCCTAAGAAAGAACATCGTATTAAGAATGATGTTTCCAAAAGCAGATATGTGATTTGGGATCTTCCCAGCCATTTTACTAAGTAGCTTAGATACTTTCTCTGATCAGTTTTCCTTGAAACAGTTTTTGGCTATATTCACAAAGAAATTTATAGGTCTGCATCTTTAGATGCAAAAATCAAAATCAAAATCTTCATGGGCCACCTTTTTGACTGCTCCTAAATTTTTAAGTACTGCAGGCCCATTTTCTTCTTTTTAACATGACGTTTTACAGCTACCTACAGATCTCCAGAAGAATCTGCCTCAACTTCGTCTGTCCTCTCATCTTTTCAATGTTCAAATTTGCAGGCCAAGACTTCCTGCCCAGCAGGGTTGAACCCACTTAACGTTCTTCAACTTACTGGGAATATGAGATTCTGCACAAAGAATCAATGAAGATTTTGCATTCCTAGGCTCTGCTATTAATGCATAGATCAGGGGTTGGGGTTACATGAGAAGTAGAAAGTCTGAATCTGACTTTCTTTTTAGCTATAAGGAATTTGCACTTGACTTGCCCCCCTCTTTTTTTTTTTTTTTCAGTTCAAACTTCTCAACTTTACATAGAATAATTACATATTAAATGGACTCAAGACAGCAACCTGGTTTACTTCTAGCCCTTGCTCTACAAACTAGTTAATATAAAACAGGGAATTATTAATTAGAAAAAGAAAGAGAACCCAGAACTATGTGTTCCGGTGAGTTCTCTAACTGTTAAAAAAAAATAAAAATATTGTTTTCTTTTTTCTGACCTAAGTAATATTTAAGCATTCCATGCAAAATACAGCAGTTTCCACAGGAAAGAAAGGTGTCAGTCTTGCGGTGTCTGGGTTATGTCAAGTATTCTCCTTGAGAGTAGGTACCATGGATCCAGATTCCTGTAGGCAGTGTGACAGAATAGATTAATTTCAGGCAAAGATCCCCTCCAAGATTCACAGAAAAAAATGTGGGTGGAGGGTGGAGATATGTGTCCTACAATCCTACAAACTCACTTTTCTGTGTCTGAACTTTGAAAGACAAAATCTGAATAAGACCCAGATCCTCAAATGAGGAGATGATACTTGTCAACCCCAGGCAGAAGGAGAACTTAGAGACCAGGGTAAGGTTGTAATGTCACTGGAGGGGGGAAGTACAGAACATAACCTAGTTTTAAGATTTCCTAGAGGCCATGTTAGGTAGTCACAAGCTAGGGCATCTCAAATGTTAGAGCATATTAAGGGTGCTTAGATACTAGATGTGATGTATTTTACTTATATAACCTCCCAATGGAATTCGCAGCTTCTGTAGTATTTGTATCAGCTTCCCACACAATGAAGAGAAAAAAATAAGCATTTGAAAATGGAATTCAGAAAAGCCAGAACTCTGAGTGAAGAAGCACCTATAGCCAATAATGAAACCCTTAGGAGAAGATGAGGATTACTTAAGCAGTAAATCCTTCCATGCAAAAAGAAAATAAACCACTTTCCCTTCATAGTAAATAACTCAGCACACAGAGCTCTCTGACATTAGATTAGATAACTCAGATTCAAATCTGATTTAGAGGATTTGAAGGTACAAAACATACCTTCACTGTCTAAATCTTCAAACAATAAAACAAACTGAGGTGTATCTCTTGTTGAAACTTGCCTAAGATAAGGTCTAAGAGAGAGGAGAAAATAACTCTACTGCAGATGACATGAAAAGGTTTCAGCAAAACCAGATTCTTGCCTGAGATGAAGCCCTAGATCAAGGGACAGGACATCTCTGAGAGCAGGAAGCGGACTAGAAGTCCTGCTTGTCGCAGTATGTGGTGCGGATGCACAACTCCACACCCTGCCTGAGCCACCTAGTCATTTAGCAGCCTAATGCAGGGTGTGTGACCATGGTTCAGCATCTCTACAGCTTTGAGACATGCACCCTTAGGAGTTCACCTTGAACACCTATTGTAGAGAAGAATGCATTGCCTACAGGAGTTAACTTATTTCTTCTATTTCAGTACGGAGAAACCAGGGATATAGAGTTGAGGATCCTAGAAAATTTCTTCCTTAAGCTCTCTGTATCCTATAAAATAAGAATGATCCTTTGTCCTACCTTTGTCTCTTGCAGTTTAAACTCTTTCTACCCTGTACCCAGCAGTAGTCTTGTGGTATTTCCCAAGCTTAAGGCTTGTGGCAACTATTTGCTGTTGTAACAAAAATGCTAACAATAGAATCATCTCTGCGAATTGTTGATTCTCTCAATTTCTGACTGGTTTAGGCTGCCTGTGAGGCCTAAATCATATAATTAACAAATTTTCTATCAGAGTTTTTACCTAATTTAGCAACAGCTGTTAAAATGTGATTATATGCTGTGAGCTGGTTCTGTTGTAAAATGGCTCTATAATGTTTTTATAGAAAAAATCTTAGTTTACTTTACTTGATGTCATTGTACCATGATTTATATTTAACACCTCTGTTTTCCATTGTCAGCAAGACCTAGTACTTCCAAATGTTCATTGAACTGATCAGAATTCTATGAACGGTACAAAAAGCTCACAACAAGCTGGTATTCATTACTAGAAGTATAGCATTTTAAGATTAAATTTATAGTTTAATAACTCACTGATATTTTCACCAGGAATGTGTTCGCTGTTGGATATCCAGTTAGATTTTAAATTTAACCCAGGCATCAGAAATAACTGCTCGCTTTTCTGAATGTAATCTGATTTATAAACTACAGAGGATACACACACACACATGTCCACACTCTCTATCATCTTACACAAAGTGCAAATGATATGTGACATGACATTGCACAGCCTGTTGCTTTAAATCAATATAGTCAAACCCTAAGAGTTCAAAGCAATGGCTTACAGGAATTCCAGTAACACATATAGTGTATTGTTTCTTTGACTTCTGTTTCTGAGCTCACAGTTTCAAGCCTTTCTCAGTGATGGAAAAAAATAACAAGGATGTTCCCTACTATTGAACAAAGTGATTGACAGCAATGTCTTCTCACTGACATAATACACTTGGGCTATATAACACAATACTACATGCTCCAAAATGCACACATTCATACATGCATATATAAATGTAAACATACACATACGTGTCTACCTTTGAACCTGCTAACCAGCTCCACACTGAATGAAATAGTCTTATAAATAAAAACTTTTAATCTAGTATAAATATATGTAGCTGTTCTGAATCCAACAGATCTATATCAGGTGACACTAAATAAAAATTTGGTCCAAATCTTCTGAGTTTGACTTACACAACGTAGTAGTCTCTCTTGTTACATCAGCTGCTATGTTTCAACTCACATAAATAATTACTAATTCTGCCAATACCATGACGAAAATATTTGGGGTTGAATGCTGTTTAATTCTTATAAACCTGAGGTGACAAAGAGCAATATCTACTCATGTTTCCCTTCAAATTAATGTTCTTAGCAATGAAGTAGGATGGATTGAATCAATGTACAAGTAATGGAAATGAACCGTATCAGTAGAATAATCAGTGTAGGAACAGCTGGCTTTTTAAGCACATTTGTTAAACTGCTGAGGAAGTTGGTGTAACACTCTATAAAAGACAAAAACAAATTTTCCTTTCAAAATATTAAAAAAATTATGTGTTGAAGGAAAAAATAATCTGACTTTAAATAAACATTGGTTGTGTATTTAGATTTTAGAATATAATTTAACACCTAAATATATCTTGGGAAACTAAAAGGTTAAAATGTCCAAAAAAACCCTCATCCCCAAAAAAGACCATTGCCTTCCTTTCATTCTCAAATATGTTCGTTTTTGAGGCTGAGACAGATTCTCTTTTTTTTGTCAGATATATTTTATTTCAAGACTTTATCTTATTCAGCTTCTGATGCCTTTAAAATAATGTTCTTTCTTCTACAGACTATAGGCATAAGGATTTCAAGAGATCTCATGTGACACATGACAAATACAGTATTTACCAAAACCATGTAGGTCCCTTAATGTAAACCTAGATGCAAAACTGAGTTGAAATTGTTGAATATTTTTGATTTGACTGAGAGGGTTTGATTTCAGGCTGAGTGAAGAACCAGTTACTTGCAGAGCCATATTGCCAGTGCCCTGGGTATAGGGCAACTTCATTTAAAGATCTGTTAGCTTGAATTAATATAATTAAGATCCATATCAATTTCCCAAGTAAGGAAATTAACATCGGTGAGCTAGGAAAACAAGGACCAGTAATTACTAACTTTATTGACCTACCTGGAGAAGGCTTTACACACCTTGAGGCTCAGGATTTGGGGTTCATGGATGCTTTTAGCAGACCAACAGAGAGCCTGATCAGCAAGCTCTATTTATCAATGTGGCTCATTGGAGTTGATAGCAATATTTTTTTTTCAGGTATAAATAACTATTCAAGAGGAATCTGGGCCAGTGAGTTGCAAGCTGTATTTCTCTTCCTCTCCTCAAGATGAAATCCTCAAACATATGTTTCCCAATCAGGATCATATTCTTTTAGAACTTTAGACTCAACGTGTTTCCACTAATTCCAGTCAATCTGGTTTAGACTTTTTCTTCATTTATCTGGAAAGCATCCAATATACCACATGTTTTCTTTTTCCGCTGCATCAGTTATTCTTATGCTAAATGGAGATATGAAAAGCACAGAGAAGTTCCCAATATCTCTTACTCCCTTGCGCAGTCTCTTACCCTCCCACACCGCCTGCTGTGCTCAAAATCCCTTGTCTTCAGTTACATAGTTAGTTAAATAGGTTTCCTTTAATCTTAAACTATTTCAAATGTAAATCTTGAAGGGCATGAAATTGCACCCACTGAAGTCTTTCCAATGTGTAAAGATGGCCCAACTATAGAAAAATATCGCCAAGGGAACTCTGAGGCAGCGGGGGAGATGAAGGCATTGAACTATAGGCTGGATAAAGAAGACAGTATTTCATGAGTGACTGTGTTCAAATGTAGATGGCAATGTTGTACTTTTTCTGCCACTGGTGGATCTCAGAAGGGCAATTTCTATGAGACCAGAAACATGACTTTACCATCACGTTCTTCTTTGTCAGACTGATTGACAATGAAATTATTTTTAAAGGTCTCAGGAGGCCATAACCGATGCACTAAAGATCTTTTCCCCCTACTTTTCTCACAGAGCTTTCTGTGAAGATTCCCAGTTCCAGTTGCGTTACACTTGGTATAATGGGACTCTGTGCCTTTCACCTTGCACGTGGAGATTAAACACGAGGAGTAAATGAACAGGGCTGTATAATAAGGAGATCCAACACAGTGAATATGTCCCTGGATACTGTTGTAAACCAAAAAGCATCAAACCTCCAAAACCTTAGAACAGGCACTGATTATTGTTTTTAATTCCTCCAGTCCTAGCCTGCCTTGTTGCAACACCACCAAAAAGTCGAAAGTACGCTAATGACTAGTATGGGTACATAGGTCATCTGAGCTTTTAAGTATTAGTAAATTAGAAAGAAAATGGAACTAAGGATTCACTGCTAAGGACGGGCATAAAGGAGTGTCAAAACACAGAAGAATAAAATCAGGAAGGCAGAGGTTCACAGTGAGTTTGAGAAACATGAAAAAGCAAGATAGAAAGGTTGGACAGATACATCAGAATTCAGGCAAAAGAAAAAGTTTGTCCACTACCTCACACAGAAAGTGAACAAAGACTGGATGTTAGAGATAAAACTGAAATATTCACTGCCTCCATTACGCCAAAATTCAGGAAACAAAAGAATTAAGCTGCATGATAACATGGGACAGTTAGAAAATTCATTGAAATACATGATTTACTGTGTGCTTGCATCTCTGGATTTCCATAATTTCATTTTGTAAATTTCAAATAGGTTTATCATAATTATGTTAGTTAAGTTATTCAGCAAAAGCAGTAGTTTCAACGTCAAACACTAATCTGTCTTTTCAAAATCAAATCGTAATTCCTTCCTATAAAAAAAAATAAGATTCAGTTGACATGAAAGGCATTGTCAGAGTGTTGCTTGTTTCTGTAAATGACTTGAACTTCTGGACTTGATAAGAACCATCAAATATTTTGCAGAACCCTGACGTATGTATTCAGATCTGAATTTTATACACAGAAAAGTTTCAAATCACCAGTTAGACTGTAAATTGTGGGATAATGTTTGGGGTACTGTTTTTTGCCTTCTGCTATGTGTATCTTAAAATTCATATTTTATTAATTTTTTCTTCACCATTACAAAGGCAAGAGTGACAAATAAATAGATACACATTGGCATTCTTATATAGTGAACTGATTCTGAGACTAGAATCTTGAGAGAAAGTAACGCACATCGTGAAACATGGTATTTTCTGAAGAACAGACGCCGCTGCTCACAGCTTGAAAAATGTAGGAATTTTCAATGATCCTTTCAGTAATTAATGCTACTTATCAGATTTTTATGGTAATATTAATGTTCCAAACATTTGGTTTGGTTTTAATTTTTAGTCCCATGAAACATTTTCACATATTTTCCTAGCTAAAATAATAAAAGCTTAAAGGAAACACTTGGCTGTATCGTATAACTGATAATGTGTTTTAAAAGCATTTTAAGCAACTGGAGTTATTAATATCCTTTTACTCCTGTTCTTTAGCTAGCTTCACTCCAGAGTGAAAAGCACGATTTTGAACCACTGATTCACAATTGATGGCTTTGGTCTCCACTTTCTGTTATGTTTTTGTAGATTTGGAAATGGAAACCTTGCAAGCAAAATCATTTCACATCACTGTTAGGATTCTCATATACCTCTTTCCCACAGCTTTGATGGTGTTGTTTTCAGTTAATGGCATGCAATAAATATTTTGTGAAATATAGAACGTTTCTGTGGTTTTATTAAGGGGTATTTAAAAAATATGCAGCTCTGCAGCATTTCCTGAAGGATTTAAACTGGATTCTCTTTAATGAACAAGTAATGCTTATCACAAACCTGAAATGTATTATTGTAAATTTTCCATTGGTTATAAAACACCTTTTTTTCCAGACACTTGTTTTAAAGAACTATTGCAAAGAAACATGTCCTGGATTTTGTATTTGCTTATAGGAAGCTGGAAATCAGCATATTACTCTGGCCACCATTTTTAATCCTCAAAACTGGTAGTTAAAAAAACCCAAAACACCAATATTCTGAACAGAAACAAAGTTGACCATTCATTTCCATACAACCAACTAAGTTTAAAAGAATAATAACTAAAAAATATGTTTTAGAGAAAAAAAAAAGGAAAAAACCACATAAATTCTTGCTTTTGGTATAGCAAATGAATTCCTGTAATCTTAGAGTATAGAAATGAGTGAATAGCAGAGTCATGTCAAGCCAGAAGGAACCTCCAGAGTTCATCTAGTCCAACCCTTTGCTCAGAGTTAAAGCAGGTTGGGATCTTGTCCAGTTAAGTGTTGAATATCTCAAAGTACAGAGTCTGCACAGACTGGGCCCTTTTTCCAGTGTTTGACCATCTTCCTGGTTAAAAATAAAACAAACCCCAAACAAACAAAATAAAACAAAATAAAATAAAATCGTAACATCTAAGAATTTCTGTTTCACAACTTGTATTCATTGTCTCTCATCCTTCCACCGTGCACCTCTAGGAGTCTGTACATCATTTCACTAGGTATTTTCAGACTTCTTTTCTTAAGATTGAATAAACCAATTCCCTTCTTAAAGGTCACATGTTTCACTACTGGTGTCATTTTTGTGTTAAAGCTTGTTATAAGCAATGAGAAGTGTAAGCCCTGCTTATACAAGCTTTAGTGCAAGGAGGCAGCACACAGGAACTGTCAGCATCTGTAATTTACACATAATTAAATTAGCTTCTTTCTGTGGACCATGAGCTCAGTCCATGTAAGACTGCCTGTCGTTGATATATGATATAAGGATGATATAAGATTGATGATCCCTAGTGCTCTGCATAGCCGCACACAGAAGCCTACAACTCCAGTTTTTATACTTTTGGGAAAATAAAGTAGAACCATGATAAAAAAGTATTAATTAATTAATTGGGGAAAAATCATAAAAATAACACACAACAAAGAACTTGTAAAATAAAAATGCAGTTATAAGTAAAAGATCATTCTCTACAGTTTTGAACTAAAATTCAACCACTGAGGCATGTCAAAATCTGGTGAGAAAAGCCTGTTGCACATATTAAAAGTGTCAACTTCCAGTTAAAAATATATAATTCTTTCCCAGGAGTTCCTGTTGATGAACAAATACTTATATGAAAGGTCAGAACTCAGAAGAAGTCAAGGTTGTGATGCTGTCTTCTGCCACAAATCTTTCCATATGAAGTTGCTATGAAGCCAGGTGTTTTTTTGCTATGCCATGCCTAAAGCTTTTTTATTTCAGACCATGGCTAGGTGAGATTTGTTAATCTCTTTTTCCCTTTATTTTCTGCAGAAGTAAAGCTGTACAGTCAGTGTCAACACAACTGTAATCTCAGTGATTGCTTGTTGGCTATTTCATGTTCTTGTACTAACTGGCAAAACAGCATCAAATAATCAGAAAATTATTTAGACCACAAAGTTTTTATGGTTAGTTATTGAAAACAGAATTGTTTTTTAAAAAAATCTTTATCTGAATCGTTTTGTAGTGCCATAATAACAGAAACAAACACACTGTAGAAAAACAGATGTTCATTTTATTTATAACGTTCCTTTAAAAATTGGAAATTTCACACGGAAGTTGCATCATGAACTGATTTGTACTTTTTTAACAAGAAATATAATCTTCCTGGAATATCTTCCTTTCTTGCCCCTCACTACAAGAAAGACATTGAGATTCTGGAGTGAGTCCAGAGAAGGGCAATGAAGCTGGTGAGGGGTCTGGGGGACAAGTCTTATGAGGAACAGCCGAGGGAACTGGGGTTGTTTAGTCTGGAGAAAAGGAGGCTGAGGGGAGACCTTACCACTCTCTTCAAGTACCTGAAAGGAGGCTGTAGCAAGGTGGGAGTTGGTCTCTTCTCCCTAGTAACAAGTGATAGGACAAGAGAAAACAGCCTCAAGTAACTCCAGGGGAAGTTTAGAGTGCATATTAGGAAAATCAAAAAGGTTATCAAGCATTGGAACGGGCTGCCAGGGTAAGTGGTGGAATCGCCATCCCTGGGGGTATTTAAAAGACAGGTAGATGTGGTGCTTAGGGATGTGGTTTAGTGGTGGTTTTGGCAGTGTTAGATTGATGGTTGGACTCAATGATCTTAAACGTCCATTCCAACCTAGACAATTCTATGATTCTATTCTATGATTCTAAGCTTTCAGGTTCTTGGGTTCATAAGCCTATGAGGAAAAGGCAAATCCTGTACAAATTAAAGAAATTTTACAAAGAGATTTGGGAAAGGCGTGGTGCAGAGAGGTATAATGTCAGCAAAATCAATGTAGATAAGTTAATTTACAGCGGCAGAAGATCTGGTCAGAATTATTTCCTACAAGAATTCCTGTAACTTTTTAAAGATCAAATTACTCTGTTCTTCTGGAATTGTATGGAAAATGTTGTGACATTTAGAGAAACTTCTTGGAGAGGTTTTCAGTATATTCTGGTTTTGGATAGGCTGTGAAGCTCATAAAAACACTCCCTGTGAGCCAAACGTAGTAAATGTGGAAATACAAACACATAGCTGATCTTCATTTTCTTCAGCCTCAATGAAAAAGTTTCAGCTCTGAGTTCTGATTAATTTCTTTATACTGAAAAGGTTACTGTCCGTATTTTCTTCTTGGAATATATATTATATACTATATGTTTGAAGAAGAGATGGAAGAAGATCAGGTTTAGTAAATAACTGACCACTCAAAAAAGAGGCCTGTGACCACAAAAGTTAAGATTTCTCATTGACTTGGCCCCCTGTTTAAAAATCTTGCACTGAAATTGTAGGCTCACAAAAGCCAATGGGATTGTTGCCATTGTTTTCCACAGCTCCATGATTTCAAACTTCCTTTGAATATATCTTGTAAAATATTCTGTTAGAAACTATTTCTATCAGATTGAAATTCTATCTTTTTTATTAAGGTATGGTCATTATTATCTTCTGCTTGGGCTTCAGACTGTCTTCGGAATAAATTTTCAGAGTTACCTTCTATTGGTCCTTGTTAGTTGACATGACAATAACCGATTTTTCCCACTGGCTGCTCTCCATGCATTAAATAAGTTGTGTTGCAATAGAACAATTGGAAACAAAGTTTGGTATTTTCCAAGAACCTCAGGGAAACAGTATTCAGCCTTCCTTCAGAATTCAATAACAATTGTACACCTAATTCCTTTAGGCTTTTTTGACTATTTCATGCCTCCAGTTGATAAGAATGTAAAGTTTTTTTGGCCTCCTTTATAACAAAATATGCTATAAATACGAGTATACCTTCCACTGCAAAGGAGTTGTTCCCTTCTCGTTTTTCTAAGTTCCTTAATTTCATCCACATGCTTTTCACCAGTGCCTGTAGCCAGACTAAGAAGTGCAATGTGTATCCAAATGTTGTATTTCTAGGAACAGATCGCAGAGCCTATCAGGCTTTAAAACTTGATTGGCCATCAGCTGTTCCCTGCAATTGTTTGCTTATTTTTTAACTTTAACTAGATACAGAGAGGCTCAAGGCTGAGGTTACAGTGTGTGCAGTTTAACTCTTTCTCTCCTTTTATTTATTTATTTCGCATTGGTTTTATGAGTCATTCCATAGCATCTGTAATGTTAGCCCTGGATTTCTGCAACTGGGCATTCCCTGAAGAACTCTAAATTCAGTAATGCTTACATACACGAAAGGTTAGAACAATATTATAATATCAGGTCCCTTCAGCCTGCTAAGTCTTTTATATTCCGTTCCTGATAGCACCTCCATGTAGATCCAGCGACTTGCTCTTCACTACAGATGGCAGGGACAAAACCCTCCAGTGGAGCAGCTTTCTGTCAAAAAAAGTACTGATCCATCAAAACAAAAACGGGCCACGAAAATGCTTCAATTCTGAATTTATTTTGTTCAAACGGAAAAATGGCAAGAGGGATGCAGTGAAGAAGGGGCAGACCTGGAGTCTGCTCCTCCTTGTCTTAATACTCTTCTTTTTTGGGGACCAGGGACAATATACTCTTTGGTCTAAAACCAGCATCAGGAGCAGGAACCCATATGAGATTTGTTCTTCTTAGCCAAGAGGTCTAACCATTAAGCAGCAGAAGAGATTCACGATACCTCTCACCCCAGCATCCTTATGTCTGTGGCAGTTGCTGCAGTGGTCTGGCTTCAGCGAAGGGGTAAAGAGGACAGGGGCTCAGCTGAGTGGTTTGGGCACTTGCCTGGGAAAAGTAACTGTAGGTCTGGGTAACTTTAAGTGAATTTATACAGTCTGAATCTTGCTCCTTAAACAATTTCAATATTCCTTTCTTGGAAGGAGCACATGAGCTCAGCTGTCAGATATTTAACTTAACTGTGTATATAACTGAATAAAACCCTTCCCCTAGACTAAAATGGCATTTGATGGCAAAATATCTTGCAAATTGACAAAAAAAAAGAAAAAGAAAAAGGTATTCCTTCATCTCTGGTAGCATTAGATTGTGCTGGAGCTACAATTACATATAGACTTTCACAGGTCCAAGTAAGAAATAAAAAAACCTACATTTGTTTTTGCTTGATTTTGTTTTGATACATTAGTGAAAAAAATGAATAACCAGTACCCCAGCTAAATATGGTTTGTTCCAGGTCAATATTTCAAAAAATAAAGTAATTTTATCTTTCATCTAGTGTGTCAAATATATATATATTTCACACTGTAATCTATTAATCCATGGTTCTCATGCATTTTAGCATAAAGAGAATTGTTCATGCATGGGGTTTTTTATAATATTTTTTTTCAAATTGGAACATTGTTGCATCGTTAAGACAAAAAGTCTGACTGAAACAAACATATGAGATACTCAGAGCAGATAATTAACCAGAGATCACGAAACAGAAATGTTATGCACCTCCAGTACTAAATTACTAACAACATGTGTTTAGCAGAAATTTAAAGAACATGCCTATGCTCTTGCTTATACTATCCATGCACTATAGTCAAGCGGCTGGATGTCCCAGGATAATATTGATGTCCTTTACAGTTTTGGCATGTCAGAATCTCATTTACAGTGACTTGAAATCGAATCAAGCATGTCAAAGGGAACCAGAGTGCCTGTATTGTATTTCCCAAGTTTAAGAGAGCAAACAACATTCTCTTTTCAAGCTTAATTAATATAGTTCTCCACTAAATGCCTTCTGGCCATTAAAGACTCCTTCCCAAAAGCATACACTTTTATAAGAAACTGAGCAAGAGCGGATACTGACAGCACAGATTTTAAAAGGACCTAAAAAAATAATCGTGAATACATAAAATCTACAGGAAAATGGTGCATAAGCAGTGGATTCTGCCTTAAATGTCTGATATTCTTTTTTTTTTTTTAAGGGAAAAAAAGGAGATGGGACACACATTCTCTCTCAAAACAAAAAGAAATCTGTAAAAAGCTGATGTCATCCAAGATAATCAGATGTTGCTGATTATCCATCCCTCCCAAGATTCAGGGAAAATGAAAGAATCAACTATTTTGTCTTTGCAGGCATTACTTCAATCCACCAAGACATCGGAGATATTACAATTCATGTAGTAAAACTAAAGGCTTTCTGTCAAGCCCAGATATTGATGAACATTGCAAGGAGCCGTCCCTTCAGAGGCTTCCATTAATAAGGAGAGAGGGCCCTGACAAACGAAAAAAGTTGATCATTCCCTTATAACAGGGAATATAATGTCAGGAAGCTATATTGCAAATATCAAGAAGTCTCATACGAAATCCCTCCAGGCATAGCCCATGACTTCTGACCAGGTCAACAAGATACAACGGACTATGATAGAATACTCTAATACTAAGGACAGAGGCACAGAAATGGACCAAAGATATCTGGTTTTAGGGACCTAGTTTCTGTTTATCTTTAAATTAGAGACAGTGTGAGTGTCATACACTTTTAATTATCAAAATCTTGGGGAACCATCCTGTGAAAACACAAAGGGAAATGAAAGTTTTTTTCATTTTTTCTTGACTACAGAACATAAATTCTAGTGTCAAGGCCTTATGTCAATGACTTCTTTCAAAAGCTGCCATTGGTTTCTGTATCTCTACATTTAAAGCAGGAATTTTGCAAACACCTGGAAAAATAAATCATGACATTGTAAAAATAAAGGTTTAAAATGAAATAAAAAAGAGACCGACCTAAACTACAGTGAACTATTTTTCCTTCCTCCACAAAAATGTAAGTCTGATTGGGTTTTGAGTCTCCCAAAGCTCATACAATCCCTCTTTGCTGTTAAAATCTTTCATGCCTCAAAACTAATATCACTTGAACCTGTTTGAACTCCACACCCAACAGAGCTTTCAGCAGTCCCTTGGCTTTCAGCTCACATGAGTGAATATACCAAATAATTAGTCTGTTATTTTACTTCTACATCTCAAAGAAATATACGTTATGTCAAATGGTGGTAAAATCAATTTCTTCTCTTTCTATGGATTTTGCTTCACGTACTCAGTTTTGCCTCGAACTCCACTCTATGTGCAGACAAAAAGTGAATTTCCAGCCCCTGGGGGGCAGCGGTGATGGTGCACAATCATGAGACTTCAAAGGACGTGGAAAGGTAAATGTAGGTGTCCTTGGGGAAGCCAGCACTCCAGATTACATTTTTTTCTCCCTAAATCGTGGTTGTGGCTCACTTTCTTAATACAAGCAGTCTGAATATACTGCTGGAATTGTTCATTTGAATAGCACTGCCCACTCAGGGAATACTTAAATGAGTGAAGTTAAGTGTTAGAATAACAGTTTGCAGGATTAACACGCCTTTTCTGAGCGTTCCAGTATCAAAATCCTGGAATACATAATGCCTTCCATAAAAATCCATCCAAAATTTGCTTTGTTTTGTTTTTAAATTACTCTGTAGCTTTCCAGCTCATTAGAATTGCATATATTGTGAAGACTTTTTTTCTTCAATTCCTCCCTCCCAAATAAATTTTCGATTCTAATAATAAGTTCCATAACAATTCAGAACAAAAGAAAAGTGCATCACACATTCTTCCCTCCAACTTTGATGAAAAATCAAAGAATTAAAAAATAAAAAAAAAAAAGAAAAAGTCCCATCCAGTCTCAGGATCTTGCTTCTACAGTCCCACATGCTTAAATCCGTGCAGTAGGAGTCATCTGCTCATACTGGCCATGGTTATTTCAGGGGAATTATTCACATGTACAAAATCTGGGGAGGCATAAATGGCCAAAAAGGCCAGGGCTGTTGTGTTGCACGGGTTAGGTGAAATGTGGCGGGCTTGTACAAATCCTGTCAGTGTCAGAAGTAGAAATGCTTCAATATTTCTGATTTCCAGACATAGTTCTTTAAGAAGGAGCACAGCTTGCCTCTGACAAGGTGACACAGAGTGGATGAAGAGAAAAAAAAATTGCTTATAAGTAAATTGCAAAATATCTGTGGTTTGGATCTGTTCTTACATATACATACATCAACAACTGCATTTGTGTAAATACAACCAAATACATATGTATGTATAGACACATATGCATTGATTTGTTACGCATTCAATATTTAAAAATGTATTAATTTGTACATAGAAACATACAAAGCTGTTTCTTGTAGCAGTCAGCCACTGACAATCAGTAATAAAGGCATAAAACTTGACCTTTTATTACTATTTTACTTCTTTACTTTCTTCTACCATATTTTTCCTTTCTTTTTTTTTTAAGCTCTTTTACTCAAACATAAACTGTCTGCTAGTATCTAAACAGGATAGAGACATTTACATGTAAGATGGCCAATGTGCCAAATCAAATAACATTTATTTTACCAAGGGAGGGGAAAATGTCAGAAGTAGAGATCTGTTTTTACATTTAGCATATATTCAAAATGTTTGAAAGGAAGCAGAGTAATCTCCCGCAGTTTTCTCTGAACAGAACATACTGTGTCACCAGTAACACTGCATCCAAAAGCAATAGTCTTACCTCTTTCTTCTTCCACTTTGCCCCATCAGTTTTTCTCTTCCTTGTAATGGTTCATGGAGAAACCAGAATGGTTATAAATCAATGAGTTTGCTGCGTACACTCAGATCAGCTGCGTACTGTCTTCCTCTGAGAGTACACAGTATGCTGAGCGCCTCTGAAAACCTACTTGCTTCCTTTTGTGCACCAGTAAGGGTTGAATTCCTTTGAAAATCAGTCTGTCATGATAGGGATGCTTTGGAAGATTTGACCCTAGGTGTATGGAATTGCAATAAAAACTTTACAAAGCAGCAATCACTAGCAAAGTTTGTGCATTCATTTGTTCTCTCAGGAAAACTGGTCAGCAGCGTTAGTCCCTTGGCGTACGCTTTCCAGCTGAAGTTTTTTGAACAAGAATGTGGCCTGATATTCCCCAAAATATAAATTATAAGAATATTTGATGTCTTGTGCTTATTCTTTTCCTTTCTAAAATTACAAAAAAAAAAAAAAGAAAAAAGAAAAACAACCCAAAGGAACAACACTGCATTTTTTACAAATTTATTAATATTATTTTTAAAGGAGCAGCTATTTCAGAAAATCCTTTACGCTGGCTTCATTCTTCAAGAAACATTCCAAAATAATCTGAGGATACTAATTTTTTTTAGATTATATCTACTAGGAATAAGTGTTTCTACATGTAATCTAAACTGGGTAGCATGCTTGTCTGTGTTCAAGAACATCCATACTTGCACAAGCGAGTGGTGGCCCTATGTGATAAAAGCATTACATTTCTTTATGTGTGTTGGAGAAGGGTCCTTTACTTCTGTCTCATAATGTATCTGCCACAATGTGTAATGATGGGATTTTTGACAAATACTTCTGTAGAGAAACAGTTTTAAGTCTTGTCATATTTATGTTAAATGAATTTTATGTATATTGGACACTCCCTTTCATTATTACTTTGTTGTTCTCTTCCACTTGCTTCTTTACTCTTTATTTCTAGAGAATTCAGTTATGACAGAGATAATCACTCAAACTGATGAGCAGGAAGGTGTGGTGAACAAGCTGTGTGTTAGAGTTTAAGAAAAAGCACTACTGAAGGCAGATTAACTTAGAGGTCAGAATTGCCCTCTTATGAGCTTGTATTCTCTGATAGCACACATCACATGCTATTGCCACAATGATTCATTATCAATAATTATTCATTATATTCATCACTTATTTAACTGTATTATCTTGAGTATCTCTATTTACTACTCCAGCTCCTTCCCAAACATTTCCCTGTCTTAATAGCTTGACATTATGGCTCCATAGCCAAGGCCTCCAGGACTCATTAACATCTCTGTTAATTGGTGTAACTTTTAAAAGAATGCATCTTTAAACCACAGAAAGGTGATAAAATTCTAAAGAACATGGTTAATGGAGCTGTTGGGGACTGAACTACACTGATTTCTTCTGCTTCTATGCACCTCTAATCACAGTGCAAGGTTTCAGGAAACCCTTTGCTAGGCACCCGTGTACCTGAAAGGAGTTTTTCTTCTTAAAGTTTGGATTCTTCTTGGGTCTTGCTCAGTTGGTTTCTTTCTGCTTTTCCCTTTTTCAAGCAGTTATTTTTCCTGCTTTGGTAATTTCTTATTCTATAATTTAATGTGTTGTTTTATTGGTTGAAATACTTGCTTTGCTTTAACAGAAGGGTTTTTTTAAATAATCAGGAACATAGAAAATTCAGCAGCTTATAATCATAGTTTAACCTTTTTAATATTGGTTTCAGCATTCATGGAGCTTTTCATTGAAGTTTATGTTAGTCTATAAATAAACTCATGCAACCAGAACACCTTAGTATTGGTGATTTTACTTTTACCCAGGTAGCCTGAAGCTGTGCAGCCTTGTTTCCAAGAGCTCACTGACTTGGGGCTGGGGCTCAGTTTACCTGAAAAAATTTTAAGGTCCTTACAGATGCTACAGCAAGCATGTCTGGCAATTCAGTGGGTGGCAATTTTCCCCCTTGCGTATTGCGTAGCACCTTCCTTAGGATCATACGAAATCCAGGAGGCATCCAACTGGCAGGTCCAGCTCTCAGATGAACTGGAAAATCAGAGTCCTGAAAGTTTAGTCTGTTATACTTTTTGGAAGAAGTTCTAACTCAGATGTTATCTCATAACATTTCCTTATGAATTGAGCATCCTGATGATTTCTAGTTTCAACTTCTGTGTTCTACAGACAGAATGATTATGTTAGTCTATATAAATATACACATGAATTAATGTTAAATATTGAGAAAAAAAATCACAAAATGATAAGGAAACAAAAAATGAGAATCTTCCATATAATCAAATATTACTTTGGAAAAAATCCATTGAGTTCTTTAGGTGCTTGTTCAGTGCATAAGTACATTAAGCACTGAAATCAATGGTCCTCTCCAATGATGAAATGTTAGCAATGTGCTGAGTCTGTATCAGTTTAAAAAGGTATGAGTCAAATTATGATTTGCTGACACTTGTATACACTATTGATCACCTCATGTCTTGTGTGCTCAGCAAAAGTGGTTTTCATTTTGCCAGCTACTCAAAAGATCACTTGATACAGGGTTCGTGTGTTTCTGAAGAGAAAGACATACACTTTCATGAGCTTTTTTATAATCTTTGCATCAGTATCCCAAAAAGTTGTACATTTTGCCCTTTAGTGTTGACTTCACAGCTATGTTCTGTGGGTGCATTTCTGCCATCTAGTTTCATATTTTATTATATTTTCCACTTCTTTAAATTTCCCCTTTTCTTGATAAATACATTTTATAAATTAAATCAGCATGGCCTGGCCCAGCACATATTAAAATGCCATTTGAATCAGTTCCAAATTCAGGTGCTTATAAAAACAAATTTGAGGAGCAACCATAATTCCAATCCCTCCTATGTTATGTGGGCAATTTAAAATTATGGAAATACTTCCAACTTTATAGGCAATTTGAAATGGAAGGCAAAGTTCTGGGCATGTGCTCTGTATATAAGGATTTTGCAAATAGAAAAGCTTTTAAAAGCAATTTCCATGTGCACCCATTTACCTGGTTCTGTCTATGTTCCAAATGAAAATTGCACATTTATATTTTAAAATTCAAAATACTGCCTTTATTGGACTTCTAGCCAATAAAGAGAACATCTGTACTGGAACTGCAATCTGTCTTTTCAATTTGTACTAAATTCATGGATTATATAATGGATCTATATATTTGCTATTCTTTCCATATAATAGAACACATTTTGGGGGGAGAGGAAGAGAGGAGAATAAACACTCTTGGGTTCTGTTATAATAAAATATATGATCTTCTACTTATGCCAATATATTGCTATAGAATACGCATAACAAATCCTGACATATGGACAGATGAGTCTCTATATGTCATGCTTAGCTTTTCTTTGTTCTTTACACACATGCATGTAATCTTGTTTAGTCAGATCATTTTCCTGCCACAGTGAATCTGTTCTTTACAGCTCATTGCCATGGTAGAAGAATTAGGTTCAGCTACGAATATCAGTGGTAGAACTTCACTTTAACAATGTCACTACATTAAATAAAAAAATTATTATCCTAGTTTACACCCTAAGCACCCCTACAAAATAGGAGAGCTTGTATAATCAAAAATTAGGAAGCATTTCCTTTGTAGTTCATAGAATCATAGAAAGTTTTAGGTTGGAAGGGACCTTGAAGGTCACAGAGTTCCAACCCCCCTGCCATAGGCAGGGACACCTCCCACTTAGACCAGGTTGCTCAAAACCCCATCCAGCCTGGCCTTAAACACCTCCAGGGATGGAACTTCTACAGCTTCTCTGGGCAACCTGCGTCAGTGTCTCACCACCCTCAGAGTGAAAAATTTCTTCCTAACATCTAATCTAAACCTACCCTCTTCCAGTTTAAATTCATTCCCCCTCATCCTATCACTACATGTCCTTGTAAAAAGTCCTTCCTCAGCTCTCCTGTAGGCCAACTTTAGGTACTGGAAGGCCTCTATAAGGTATCCGTGGAGTCTTTTCTTCTCCAGGCTGATTAGTCGGAATAAATCTTTAGCAAACTAAAACTATCCTTAGTCAATGTGGTTTATATAGATCTGTAGACTGTCGTAATGATAGCTTTCACTGAGGATACATCTTCCAGTTAATCAATAAGTGCAGCAAAAGCATATTAGATTATCTCAATATGGACTTACCAGTGTAGGCTTACCCTTACATTTTCAAAAGTGTCTAATCAATAACAGGCAATCAAATAAAAAATGGGTAAGAATTTAGTCCCTACCTTTCAATGAGGAAGCTGTGGTTGTGTATGTGTGTTGGAAAAGACATTGAAGAAAAGGTTGTTAAAAGCTTGTGTGTGCAGGCTGGTTCAGATCACAAGAGCTCCACTGATGGTTCCCATGTGCCAGGTGTCATCAGCAGAGGATATCAGCACTCACCAGCAGTTGGAGGAAAAAAATGGGGCTATTTGAAAGTGAAGAACCAGAGCATTCATTGTAGTGGAGGACTATGAAGTACCCTCCACCCGACCAGGCAGAAATTTGGAAAGGCAAAGGCTTATGATAACACTGAGAAACTAGCACAGGAAGAGTGGTTCAAATTTTTCAGGAACTAAGTAATCTGTTGGAAGTTAAAGCACTGGATATAGGTTTTGTCTAAACCAAAACTGAACTAAGGGTCTAAGAGGAAAAATTTTAAACTGAACATTACAGGGAGACCAAAGGTGCAGATAAAAGCTTTATTCTCAAGCAAAAGAGAGTCGGTAAAATTATAGATATTGAAGTCCTTGAAGGACAAATATGTTCGAAAAGTAGCTAAAAATTTCATACAGAAAAATTAATCAAGGGTTAATATATTTGAAGACACTTTCTTCTGCACAAGAAACTTTTATGCAAGAAAAACTGGAGCTTAAAAGAATGCTTTAAAGGAATGTTTTTTAGAAGCAGCATTCCATTTTCATCCTGTGTTTAAACCCTTCCCTGGGCATCCATCACTGACTGTTGAGAGAACATGTGGCTGGAAAGACTACTGGTCTACCCCAGAACAGCTTTACTTAAGTTTTTAGGATCTTCAAATACAGCTGTAGCAAATGCAGAACACCAGAAAGGTCAATGTCAAACAAGTATACTCCGAACCAGAATGTAAATAATTTTAATATATGTAACTCTGTGTGCCCATAGGTCAGAAACCTTCTTTTAAATTAAAGTGTTTTGACCTAGTCATGCCTACTGTGAAATGCCTCATTTCATGCCGATCCTTCCTAACAGAGATGTTAGCAAGGTGGAGAGAGGCTTCTTCAACTTTTCTTCCACACAGAGGGGATCACGTTACGTCAGCACTTTGCTACAATTGTTCTTTTAGCGTTTTCAGTGAGTCAAAAACATTAATAACGCAGTGTTGCACATATTATATGACTCATGTCATATAATATTAACTCACACTCAAAGCACAGAGTATATGGACTATATGAAATGCAGCCTTGATGATTATTTGTCAAAAAGGCTTAAAAGCCTAACTTTAGTATATGCAGTCTGAATTCCTGTTACCATCTCACCATTCCCAGAATTTATTTGTGTGTCCAAGGATCAGCTTCTTTCCTTCCAGCTCAGAACTCTAAACTGTGAAGGTTCAGAGGTTTGGATTCTTCTGTCAATACAGTTTCCTTTCTTGAATCATAAACTAAGGGACACAAGCTTAAATAGAAAGAAGGGATTTTATTTTATTTTTAAATGGCATTACATTTTCTATTTATTTGTCAGCTTCTTCATTAGATATTCCATCATAACCTCAAAGCAGTTACATATGTCCTCCAGGATAACGTCATTCATATAGTTGTGGAACCACCCAGCAATTTCATCATTCTAACATCATGTGGAATCTTTTAAAAATAGGCTTTATTATTTTCTTATGATTTTTCCCAGCTCTTTCTCAATCCTAATTTGCAGTCATTTTTTTTTGCATTGCAAAACTGAGTTATCAAAAGGGATTTAAGAAAAAAAATACTTGAAAAGCACTTCCACCAGTTCTGGCTGTGGTATCCCTGTTCCTCAAAGGCAAGTTCTTCAGAATGCAGTAAGCCACTGGACTGAGCTGCAGTGGGTTTGTTCCCACTACTGGCTGCTTGTAAGTGCCATACAAAGCACACTGACTTCGGTGGGGAAAGTCCAGTGACTTCCATAAATCATTTACTAGGTTTATAGGTCAGCACCATATTCAAACCTGCTGCCTGATTCTTGTATTAAGTCTTATCTTTGCCCGTGAAAAAAAGTATACATTTACAAGGCACATTTCAAAATGAAAGAGCAGAAGCAAAGCCGTTGTGCATACTGAATTATGGTATTATTACCTTTGACTGCAACAGATTCGGATCCCTTTAGGCTTTGACTAATTCAACTGATTCAAACTGATTATATTCTATGTCATTATAAATAACATTAAAATGATTCAGACAAAAGGTAATTAATACAGTCCTATGATTTAGATTTTTACCAATATGTCTCACTAAGCCCTGAACACCTCTCTAAGTCTCCAAGAAGTCAGTGCATTTGCAGTTCACTTTACAAAGGAGTTAACCAACAGTCCTGGATGTGATGAAATATAAAAAGTTAAAATATAAGACGTGACCAAAAGAACTGACTCAAGAAGCAGGTATTAGAATTAAAGACAGACGTACATTGTAACACTTCTGGGCATCTTTAGGTGCAACGAATCTGCTGCGGCTGCCAACATCTCTGTGCTGACTCTAGAGGAAGACCAGATGATGAGTTAAGGCAAAATGACTAACATTTGAACGGCTAAAATTAGGGTGAGTTAAATGCCACCTACATGCTTATGAAGGAAATGTGAGACTTGCTTATGAATTGTTAAAACCGCAGTCAGACTAAAGATGGTAAGGTCTTGATGAAAGAAGGGGAAAGCAAGGAGGAACACTTCAGCGATTTACTCAGCCACCCCATCCCAGACAGCCCTGCTGTGCATGATGGGGATGATTCATTCAGTCAGTCCCCATGCCAAGGAAAACAGCTCTGTGCAATCTGAAATGAAAATGGGCCGTCATGAAGCTGAGGAACAGCACATTTCCCGGGGTGGATGATGTCCATGCAAAACTACAGAGGCAGAAAGGAGACTATAAGACATTTGGTAGATTATTCATCATTGTTTTTTTCAGAAGTGAGTTGGATGACTGCCTTTCAAACGCTGAAGCAAGAGTAATTATGTAGTGTGGATATTTGAAAAAAAATAACGCAGTGACTCGGACATATAGTCCCACTGGATTTTGCTGAGATCTGAGTGCAGACTATTTATTTAATCACGCCAGCAGAGGAAAACACAAGTCTACCAAGTAATGTAACAAAAGAGCATTTTTGGCATGATGACCAGGACCGGGATGTCACTGAGGGAAGAAAGTTGGTTGCACAGTTTTAGAGAGAATACTCTGGGTAGTGACTGTATGAGGTGAAGAGAGATAAATAGGAGAGGCAAAGATTGCTGAGGAAGTTTAGAACAGCACTGGCCTGACAGTGGATATTTCTATCAGTATGCCAGTATTATACCACTATACCAATATTATCTGTTTATCAATATATCAGGACTCATATGAACACCAGGGGATATCTATATCTGCTGTAGCACAGAATATCTCACCTCAGTTCAACAATTAAGGTAATTGGCTTGACTGTCTCTGGTGTACTATTGCTCTTTGTAGACATACAAGTGGAAATGAAAATTTGTCAGCAGTATAGCAGGTGTACTGAACACACACCGCTCAAATGGACTTAAAGCTATGTCTATGCTTACATACAAAATAAACATGTGCTTATGCAGGAGCCCAAACTTTATTGTAGAAACTGCTGCAGTAAGATTAACTCAATTAATGGCTATGCTGACTTTGCTACAATCTACACTGAGCTAAAACACATGTGTATGGGTGACCTTGGGTCCAAACACCTGCAAACCTGTTTTAATTTTATTTCATGTATTTATTATTTTTTTATTCTATTTATTCTGATTGGATAGCATTTGTTTTTGCACCAGACCCCAAGTATTTTAGAAACAGGAGTAATAGACACATAAATATTTCATTATTATTACTATTGCTATTACCAGTGTCTGTAGGTTCAGGAAGTGGTCTGGAGAACTTTCCCAGATGTTAAGCAGAGGTTATATCAGTGAGGAATGAGCAGGAGAAATGGGATAGAACAAAAGTGACATGAAAGGAGCAGCTGCAGAAGTGACGGGAAAAATATTACAACTATCCAAGGAATAGATTTGACACCTTCCGAATCTGCAACAGACCTCTCTACCACAGGGGAGAGCAGCATGATGAAGGAGTGTGTGATTTAGCTGCTGATTACTATCTTAAATTTTTAATGTCACCAGCCAATCTAAGCCTCATTAGCATTATTAGGGAGAAGGAGGAAATAAGGGACACATATGTCAGCTTTAGAAGCGGTTCCTAAAGCTTCCACACGTGATTTTTATTCTGTTGAAATATAATTTCCTCTGACCATGTTCAAGCCAGCTGCTTCACTTGGAGTCAATACCTAAGATAAGGTCTTTTTCTAGCAGTAGGAATATCAGAGATTGAGGTAACTTGAAAGGATGATTGTCACAATAACAAAGACAAATCTTCACATAAAACTCAGTTTATGGGACTACAGCACGGTGAAATGAGGGAAGTGTGACTAGGTACGTGGGAAAAGGAGAGGAATATTTGGAGACATGACTACAAAGCTGAGTCTTCTAATGAGCTTTTGGGGCCTGCACTGTAGTTGATAATAGAGCCGGCATCTGCAACACGCTTCCAGAGTTACTGTCAATGCCCTTTAGAGAGTAAAACTGGAGAGTCTGTGTTCACCAATAGAGACAGAAATTCAAGCACTTTTGTTGAACCTGAGTGGACAACTAATCAGTTTTCTGAAATTATTCTTTTTCTCCCATTTATGATTTTTTTCTTAGTCAGCTAGTTTCCCTATAACCATTGCCTTCTGCAATTTCTGATGACTGAAAACAAATCACAGGCATAGGCCAGGAAAGGATTCACAGAGGTACCTAATTTTATACATGACATTTGTTTTAATGGGATATCTCATGTGCTCATTTTCACATTTAGATCCTCCGCTGGGTGAGGGCCACTGATTGTTAACATACTGAAACTCTGAGCCTTTTTTTCAGTCTGGTGATATTTGCACTTTGACCTAATCACACAGTAATGTTTTTTTTTTCTGACTTCAAAACCTGTTTCTGCCTTTATGAAAACTATTCATTTTCTGAATGAATTTTCCTTTGAGATTAAGTAAATCTCCATTAACATCCCGCAATTTGGTTTGTATGAAAATCCACTTAAAAACTCCCCAAAACACTGTCAAGAAAGTAGCAAAAATAGTACAATTAACTACTTCCTTCTTACACCCTATTTCTTTCTCTTCTTACCAGAAATCATCTAAAAAATGAAATAAACTGCTACAAAACCTGAAATTTGAGTGCTCTTTTTAAGCAGAGAAATGGAAAATGCAAGAAAGAAAAATAAGCTGAATTTAGTTGGATTTCTCCATATCTTTTTAATCGGCATTTACTCATACTTGGAAAACCACTTCCCTTTTGAATGCTTCCCTAACATTAAAGCCAGAAACTTTCATCAACATTTTACAAGCATGACTGAAGCTAAGCAGCGTACTTTTACTGGACAGGATCAACCCAGTTATAACTTCAGGGAGATAAGTTCATTGCAGCTGAACATGTCAATGCAAAATTGTGACAAAAGGAGAAAGAATTTGTATATTCTGCTTAGAGGTGCATCAAAAAGATGAACAGGTTGGTGTTTGGATTCAGAGCTGGATGTTCCCAAAGAACTGGAGGAACTGCTTGGTATTTTTAATGTCTGCTCCACTGAAGATGGAAGCTTTACCATCGATATGGAGGAGATGATTTTGTACAAACCCTGAGTCCTTCAAGTTGTAGTATTTATAAGAACAAACATAAGGGATCAGATTGAAGGTCCATCTAGCCCAGTCTCCTGTCTCTGACAGCAGACATACAGGGACACACAGTATGGACAGAGCGAGGATATAGTGACACTTTGCAGTCATAGTCCTCCAGCTTCCAGGGATATCTCCCAACTTCCAGGACTTACTATGCCAGAAATTGTATCCTTGTGGTTTTGGGAACATTACAGGAACTAGTCCAAAATTTATAATGATTGAATCCAGCTTTTTCTTTTTTTTTTTTTTGTAAATACTTTTCATGATACCCCAAACTATTGGAAATATGCACATAATTTTTTTATACTTGGTCATGGAAAGCATAGATATTTCTCTCTTGTGACTTATCATATGTCACAGGAATGCACTTCCTTGCAAGTCTCTGTATTTTCAGGTTTCTAGCAGAAGCTGAAGTACTTCAAATATATACAAAAACCCCAAATGTGTTGTTTGGAACAGTGCCTGCCTTACTGCAAGAAGGAATTATCAGAAATCTCACTGGAAAACTTCTGAGATTTTTCCCCTCCATTTGTAATAAGATTCAGGTACTTTGGACTTTTCTTAGATATCTCATGCTTAAAGGACAAAAATTACTCTTACACTAATAAGAATTTCAGATTAGATTAAATTAAGATAAAAAGAAAAAAAAATAAAGGGATCAAAGTTTATACCGAGGTACTATTCTACTGTTATTCATGAAAAATGAAAAATTACATACATACAGTATTTATATATAAACAGTGTGAACATAAGTCTGCTATGTAGGTAGTATAGGTGCATATATCAGACATAGCTTAGTTTTTTCCTCATGTTGCCATGCAAATGAACATTGAACCCGGGTTTGCAAGCAGATGGGAGTCAAAATCATCACCAGGTCCCTGACCCTAATCATCTGGAAGCCAAATTCCAAGAATCCTCAGATCTCTTTCCAGATGCAGAGTATAACTGTCAGCCAGTGAAACATGCACTACTAGAAGGTTTTTCTTTTTCTGTCTAGGTATGATTTTACATTTTATATGTGATTAAGCTATAAAATAGACACACAGGAAGGACCACAGTCTTCATATGTGCATTCTCCATTGGCTACACCTGTTTTGGGGAAAGAAAAAGACTATGGCCGTTTCTCTGGCCCTGAGAGATGGTGGCACAGCACACCTCACACCCGCATTTCCCTGAGAAATAAGGTCCTCTGAACACTGGCTGTGTGTTGTCTAGGAGAGGGCTGTGTGGCACAGACCAACACCATGCCAAAACCGGGGTTAACACACTGCAGAGATGGGCGGGTACAAGTTCCTGAGCCCTGATTGTGTACCTCTACGGTACTTATGGGCTTTTCCAAAAGGCAGTAGAAGCTCAGACTCACGCAGTTCCTGATGATGTTATTAAGAGGAGCTGTAGGTGAAGATCAGAAATAATTCATTTAGTTATGTTATAACCAGTCCTACTGGAAGGCTTGGGTGAGCAAGGGCAGCAAGGCCATTATCTTAATCTATGAAGTTTAAGAAAGTCATTTCACAGCTAACCTTGGAAAACAGTGTAGACCTTGTCATCACTTCGTTTTCTTTTAGTATAAGAGTGGGTGGCTATGTTTGTTGTGGAAAGCTTGTAAAATTAAACAGTGCAATTATTTTAATCTCTTAATATGTTTGGAATTACGGCTCATGGCTGTTCAAAACACACTAGTCACTGGGGTTCGCATAACACATATGCCACAGAGTCAGCAAATGTCTACCATATGAGCAACAAATGTAGAATGATAAAATAAATTCAAAAGAAGACCTTTCCAACCCTGGATACCCAAGAGATAAGGGAAGCAAAAATGACAGCTGTCTCCACCAAGAGAAAATCTATTCAAACATTGTTTTTCAAAGTGTTCCTCTAGGTAAGGAAGATTTATTTTACCATGGGCATGCCAGAAATGCCATGATGTTAGGAAAAATATTAGAAGAGTTATCTGAGACCCAAAATTCCACCATACCATGAGTCAGTCATTATAAAACAAATAAATGGATACTTCAGTCGTCAGGCACACAAAGGAAAGTAGAAACAGTTTTTGCAGCATTTTCTCCTTTTCTCTAGGATGACTTAATTTTCTATATTAATCTACAAATTAGATTAGAGTCAGATCATGACTTTCATATTCATATTACATAATTTTTTCACTTGCATGCAGATTACTGGGAGTACTTTTGATTAAAAAGTGCCATTCAGAGGTGGTTAGGTATTGTAATTTTACTAGTTGTGATTATAAAAGAATAATATTGTTGGGATAAACACCATTGGTGGGTTTTATTAAAATTACGTATATCCTAAACCATCATATTTCACTTGTTTATGATACAGTATATGGCAAAGATACTGAAGTGTGAGAGCCTTTCTCCTTTATGTCCTTGCTCAGAGCTAGGATTTCTGATGATTTTTGATTTGCTAGGCAGGATTCAGTAAAATATTAGTTAGAAGAAAAGCATATGTTAAGACTAACAAGATAAGTAGGACATCCACTTATTCACAGTGAAATTAAAGAAATTAACATTTTCTGAAGACAGTGGTTCTCCATGTGAATAAACTCACCCTAAAACAGAGTTTATGTACAGGAATACACTGTACACAAATGGCCATTGCTGGTCTGTGAGAGTATTATCAAAAATTTCCCATATCACTCCCTAGTCTAGTCTTGATACCTTGGTAATCTGTCTTGCACAGGTACACGCTCTCCTGTGCTATTTTTCAGTATGAAGCTACTTGTTTATTCCTTCACAATGAAACTTTCTCCTTTACCTTTTCTGCAAAACAACTTTGTGATTCAATAGAACATTTATAAGAAGAAAATATTCTTTTCCTGGATAGATTTCTGAGCTTCACCAAAAAAAAAGTCCTTAAAAATTTTTAACATCTAAAAAAATGAAAAAAAGTTAATGCAAAAGAAAAGAGACAGTCACCACTTTTGTGAAAAGTAATAAATAATTTCTCAAAAAGTGCCAAAAGACTTTTCAAAAACTGGCAGGATCTTTCTTCTCTTGATCATGATTACTGTGTTTAGAAAGCAACAAAGAATAAACTGAACATCACATCAAGCACTAAGCAAGTAGCCTCCAAGGGAAGCTAAAGACAGATCACCTTCTATAAATTTACAACACAGCAAGAGAGTACAAATTCCAGAAAAGAGTTGTTGAAATACGGCATTAAACTCCTTTATAAATCATTTTTAGTAGGGCTTTTACAGGTAATTAAGCAGAAGGAAAAGCCATAACAATTTGAATTAGATTTGGGACTGTATTTTACAATCTATTGTGTAATTTCTTAGTCTACAAGAAAATTTTCTGCTTTAAATTTATATTCCAAATGAGAATAATATAATCTGTAAGTGAAAAATGACAGGAATAACTTGATGAATGGAAGCAAAGATACAATTTTTCTCCCTGAAATTTAGGATAAAGTTTAAGAGGGTAAATATGAAGAAAAATGTCTGTTGTCTACTCTGAAGGTTTTAAATATAATATGACAAGATCAAACTAAAAAGGAAGGTTTCATTGCTATCAGACACTAGATGGTATAAACCTCTGTGTTTTCCCAATAAATTAAAAAAGAAAAAATGATGGGACTGAAGAGAAAGTAATAAAGCTATTCCAAAATTATGAAGGCTGTTCCTGAATATGTGTTACATATGAATTGAATTTCCCCTAACAAGGTTATTCTAATTTAAACTCACTTCGGCCTAATGTTTTTAAATTGAATTTGGAATAATTTTTTGCATTAATGGCATTTATAGGAAACCGGAAAAAAACAATGGCATTCCCTTCTGGAATGTCATGTGCAAGCAGTGCTGCTGATCCAGTTGCATTCCTTCTGGGTTAAGCTTTGTCTATGCAGGCACTGTCTAAGCAAAGACTTTTGCATATGAAGGGCTTCAGGAAGCAGGAATTGAGCTGCACCCAACAAATACTTTTTCAGCCGAAGCAGCTGGAAATGGTGTAAGCCTTCAGAAATTCATCCACTAAAAAAAAGTAATGAGCAAAGTTCAACAGTGTAATGAGGTCTGGGTTCGTGATGGTGTCTTTCATGATGGGGGTCATGTGGGGCCAAGAGGCAAAGGAGGAACCCAAACACATTGCGGGTTTGATGCAAGTTCTGAGACCAACTCCTAAAGGCTGCTGAAGTCAACAACAAGCCTTCCCATGGTTTCAGTGGCCCCGAGATGTATATTTGAACTTTTGCAAGCCTACCAGGACAAAACCAAAGCTCTTGAGATTCAGTTATCATTCGTCTGGCAAAAGTTGCTGTTGAATCCATTCAACAACTAAAATGAGACTTTGTTAAAATTTCCTTGGCAAGTAACTAGTAAACTGAAGCTGCTTTTTGAAACCATTAGCAACTGTCGTTTATAAGGATCACTTCTTAATGTTATTCACTGGGGGATGAAGAGAGGAAAAGTATGACTGGGGTTGAATATCTGGGAAGACAATTTTAGTATTAAAAAAGGAAGGAGGTAATTTTAAAATGTCAATGGCTTCTGAAATGTGTACATATGTATGTGTAAATATACACATGCATATAACATATATAGTATGTGTATATATACATATATATCTACATCTACATATGCATATCTAAGATTATAAAAACATTTTCTCAAATTTTAACAAGTTTCTTTTCTCTGAAAACAAGGCATTAAGCACTCAGCAAGTGTTCCAATAGCTGCTTTAAATAAAAAGAGAACCACTGACATTGTTTCCAGCCCGCCAAAATAAACCTACCCTGACTGCTGAGACGTAGACCAATGGGACATATGTGTGTGATAACCCCATTCCAGAGTAAATCCAGCCACAATATTAAGGAGTAATTTGAGTAATAAAAAAGTTTCATTAAACTGTAAATCAAAACACATTTTATGCCTGGAAGGCAATTTTGAGCTTTCTTCTTCTTCCTACCCCCTTCCTGTACCCTTCATTACAATATAATCAATTAGGAATGAGCTTGAACCAAAGCTAGAATGCCAAGCAGCACTGAACACCAAAGAAAATTTGAAATTGTGTATATCCACAATCAGTGGATGATTACACATTTCTGTCAGAGTTTTAATAAACCTGATTAAACCCTGTTTTCACCAAAAGGTAGGTTTCACATGAGTAGAATGGCTTTTACACTTGACTCGATTAGTAGTAACTTTCTGTGTGATCTCCTACCCTTTCTCACTTGCAAAATAATGTGTTATATCTTTAGTCTCCTGCATAATGGTTTCTGCCACAACATTCAATTCACATTTGCAGTTAGCCAGAATGCTGTGGTCAGCAATCACAACTCGGCTGGAAAGCAACAATGCATTAAGCTGTGATAAATTAATCACTTGGAAACTTGCGAACATGTCCTAAGGAACTTATGGTTTCCCCTTAGCATAGTATTTTTTCTACTCTATCATTTTAATGGCTTTAGCCTCTCAACACTACTGTGACAAAGGCAAAATCTCTTTTCTTTCTTTTTTCTTATTAAGGAGAGTTGAGGCAAGGAGAGGAATGGTTACATAGGATGTCTACATCTGAAAAGGAAATTAAGGCTGAATCCTCTCAATCTTAGGTGGATTCATAATTACTGGACAGTCCTTCCTCTAAGGTTCTTTTCAGCCACCAGTTTTTAGGCATTTGGGAGGGGGAAGAGGGAAAGGAACTGTATTACCTTTAGGAATTAAGAAGACCAGATTCAGATAAAATAAGAATTGGCTGAGGTCCTTGCTCAAACCTCAAAGCCCTTCTGACATTTGAAACAGTTTAGTACACTCCTTTTATTTTTGTCTGCCACAATGGCACTTCCTGATACTGGTGGGGACAGAACAGTGAAAATACTATGTGAAAATCTGTGGTTTGAATAAATTTTGCCAAGTGTACAGACCTTTGGTGGTTTTGCTGTTGTTTTTTTTTTAAGATTGTTTTTATTAGGTTTCTATAAACAAAAAAGGCAATACCAACAAAGGATGCTCAGATATAATAGATATCTGAGCATCAGGCCTAAAGAATGCTGTGGCATGTGGGCTAGACAAAGAGCTCCCTGGGCTCCTGACTTGCAATCGAGCCCTTGAGATGGACCCTGGCATTACGCAATGACTTCAGTAAGGCTCTGGGAAGCCCACGCTTTTAAGTGACATCACATACTTAAAAACTTGCATGGTAGTTGTCAAATATATGGGAAAAAAAAAAAGTAGGATGGAAAGGAAAGGAGGTACAAATTCACTACCAACAAAATCTTTCCATGTTCCTTATGTTCTTTCAAACATAAATTCTGATGGTCATAGAAACAGCAGAACCGCTTCTGGGATGTCTGGATCAGCCATATGTTGGTTATACATTCATCAGATTATTGGCAAAATATTTTTAAGAGCACACACATGCAAGCACATCCATATTGCCAACATCAGCCTCCTGGAAATTCAGAAATCAGAGGAGCATCTCCTTGCAATATTCAAGTGAAATCATGCTTTATGAGCATAACATCTGACACCCAAGAAACCCCCTAAACTGTCATGACAATTAAGTTTGGGGTTTTGTAATAAATTATACTCTCTTTATTACTTTGAGGTTTTCAAAAAGTCATGCATGTCTTCAAGGTCTTTCAGAGTCACAGTGAGTTTTAGGGTGTATTTGACAGCTGCTTTCTTTTAACCAGTAAGTCCACCTTTTAGTATCTGCATATGATAATCACAAGTGAGAGTTTGTGATTGAAAGATCCCGGCAGTTTTTTGGTCTAGAAGAAATGAGTTACTGCTATCAGCCGACCATCTAGAAACCTCAGCAATTCAATTAGCACTAATTGAAATAGTAATTGATAATGTCAGCTCAAAGGCTGCAAAACAAATGAGCCATCTGAACTGTTCCCTTATCTCCAGAATTTAGATTTATATCCTGGAAATGCTTATTGACACAGAAATGCACTTGTTGGCAACTTCATTGGAAAAATTACTGGAAGTGTATCAAATACAACTGGAAGAAGTATAAAATTGGAAGAATTATAAAACTGAAAGAAGAAGTCATGAATGTGCTATAAGTTATAGCTCTGCCCTGGTAGGAAGAAAAACAAAATGTCCAGATGCTACCTGTTATTTCAAGGCAGGATTCATTTTCCCTAACGTGAGCTTCTACTTCTAAGCTAAATTTTCAATTCAGGTGTCTAGTAATTGGCACCTAGTGCCATTTTTGATGAGCCATGAAATCGTGTCTGGTGTCTAGCTGCCGCTCCAGAAGGTCACAGATTTTCTGTGAATCCTGTGTCATTTTTGCTGGCTATCTGTTTGTTTGCGGTGCCATGGAGCATCTCAAATGGCAGTAAATACCAAGGTTGAGGCAAATGAATCATGCTTATGGTGTCTAGACTCTCTTAAGGGAAGTGGAGATTTTTATTCTAGAAGACTCTTCCAGCTTCTGGCTGCAATGGTGAGGGATTGCCCACATGTAGATAAGCAGTGCCATCTGAGATGCCTTAGGACATTTGGCCTGGCTTCCAGGTGCCCTAGGAGGGCACAGGCCTCCTGTAATTGATATCCTTTGGAAAATATCACAGACAACCCAGGGCACCTCAAATGGCACAGGGTACCTGTGTGTGGATAGCTGAAATGAGCCCATACATCGCTGAATTTGGAGCTGTATCTCACCTTTGGTATTAGGTGAAGTGAATCCTGTCCTTTATGCCCTTACTTAGGAGTATCTGCTGGATGTATTCTGTGATTCAATATCAGGAATCCATGCAAAAGACAAGACATCAGTTTTCCGTACTGTGGATGCAGCACTCCCACTCCCATGCTTTGAAACTGAGGATGTAGAAATGAGAATGATACTAGTACTTGTGGAACTCAGCAGTTTAGAGCTGTAACCTTAACCTCAACCTCTAACCTTGTCTTAGAGGGTTATTTAAGTAGCTGACTTGATTAGATTATTAACCTAAATCTGTCTTTAGAATATCTATCCCAAGCTATCATGGTAAACTTAAACATTCAAAGAGAACAAATAAACAAGGACACAGAGAACTTAGAGTCAAATCTTCAGCTAAAGAAAATTCAGCAGAATCATGCACCTGGCTAAGAATCAGTCCTTTTCACGGAAAACTGTCCAGCAGAAAATCCATTTGCAGAGTTACTGAGGGGATGTATGTATACATGACACCTGGTGTGTTTCAGAAGGAAGCCATAGGAAAAACGAGTTTCCTAAACCTACCATTTATTGAGGTTGTGGTCCAGAAAGACACTTAAGTGTCTGAGTATCTTTTATGATTGCTGTGAAAGAGAATAGTCCTGCAATCCTGCAAGATCTTAAATATCTTATTCTAGTTTGTCAGAAAACTACTATGTCTGGCTGGTCTATTAAGCTGCAGCTCTACCTGGCTGGAAAGCATTCTGCACTTTCATGTCCTATGTCATTCCACCGTTCTGTTTATTTTGCTCATTAATGAGAATTCTTTCAGAGTGACTTAGATGTAATCAAAATATTATGATCTCCCCACCTTCAAAGTCTAGCAGACCATAAAGCATAGGCCAATATAGCTGAGCAGCCAAAGGATAGATTATCTGTGATAGATAGATAGTGTCATGTTGCTGTTGCAAAATAATTCCCTGCAAGTGTGAGTGGCCAAAGGGAATGCATTAGAGAAATAAACTTACAGAGAAAATAACACATATTTGTAAACACAAAAAGCTCATCTAGAAGTTGCACAACCTAATCACTTGAAAACCTACTAATATACACAAAATAAACTTTTAAATGAGGATTTAATTATAAGATGACAACACATTTCCTAAGTAAGTCCAGCTTCAGATAACATCAAAGTTCACCAAAGGTGTCAATTTACAAATGAACAAATATGTGTGTTAAAATTTTTCAAGATGGCAGTGGCCTCAGATATAAAATTTATCTTGACTCATTGCTCACATAAGCAGTGAACAGTTTGATATTTCCCACATAACAATAAATGGCATTTTTCTGATAGATATTAATTACAAGTATACTGCATGTTAAATTGGTATTACAGATCATCATTATTCACACTGAAGGAGTCTAAATATGAACAGTGCCATTATAAAAATAAATGAGAGTATGGTATATATTTATATAGTTCCTTCTCTGGAGGCAAGTAGGAGATTAAGTAACTTAATGAATGACAATGGAAAGACAAAACACTGTAGTAAACTCAGTCCTCCTGCAAATACACAGCCCCATTCCCAGCCAAATCTGTTCCTGTCCAGAGCCATATTTTGTATGTGAGGTCTCCATCCTCACACTGCATTCATTACTTCTGTTTCACACTAAAGCAGCTCCATTGCTTTCACTAAATGGGGCATGTCATTTTCTTAAATAAGTGCCTGACCGTAAAAAGAAAACGCATATATAGAGCATAGCGTGAGGAAAACAGCTTCCTATTCTGATTCATGCCTTTGATTTCACAAGCCCTATTTCTGTCAATAATCACATTTAGACCACATCCATTTTAATTCCCCAAAGCACTGCATTTATATGAGTGAGCAAACTCCTGTTATCAAAACAGAGTCTTGATTCGGCTCCACCATTAAGCTGACGTAACACAGTTGACCACGGTTCTTGAGAAAGTACAGCAGGTAGATTGTATTGGTGCTGGGAAACCAGGATCTATGAGCCTGCACTTCAGGCTCAGAAAGTAAAGCTGGAAATGTGAAGTTTTTGCTGTCAATCCAAGTTCTTTGGGACCTGGCTATAACTGAGATTTCTCTCCTGGAGCTGTGACACAGAATCCAGCCTCTCTTCAAGTTTCAAGAAATGCCAGGACTCAGGTACCCTGGCATGCCAAAGTTCCTGCATGGTTCAGTGTTACAAGAAGAAGTGAACAGAAGCTTCACTGGCACCTTCCTGTGTTCTTATTACCCAGTTATCAACACTAGGCTTCTCTTCTGCATAATGAAGTTCCGGCCTGGGCCATGTCTGGATTACCTTTCTACAAAAAGCCCGAGCACATAAAAAGAAGTTGCTACATACCTCAGTTTCTGGGAGACTGCCACATTTGCTGTGTTCAGTCTAAGTTGCAAATCTAAAATTTTATGATGGGTCAAAATAGGGTTATGGAGTTTGGGGGTTTAATAGTCTATATTAAATTAAAAAAAAAAATGGTTTCTAGTTCTAGTTCTAAAACCATTTTGCTACGACTACATAGTTTTCATTATAGATCTTGATTCCATCAGCATCATAATTTATCACTAATTGGCAGATGATGCTATAACTGTTATTTCCTGCTAGTGATCAGGAATTCTGAAAGCATGCCTATCTCTTTCTTTGTGTCCAAAGAAGTTTCATCAACCTCAGAAATATTTTAATCAGATATACGGGGAGGAAATCCATTCAGTCTGAGTCAGGAGGAGACAGTGTTGAACAGATTCCTCAAATTGATTGAATGTTTGCAGCAGCCTTCACATCCCACAGTGGGTTTCTCCAAAAGTTGGCCCTTTTTTCACTCCTGAGGAAGAAGTTTCCTACTGCCATACCGATGTGAATTAAACTGATGTGGAAGTAATTGCGATTGCTCCATGCCATTTAGAAAGAGTTGGATTAGAAACATTATCCATTTCTGCTCTGATCTCACAGCCTGTAGAAACACCAATATGATCAGTAATGGGTACAAATCACAGTATCTTGCTCAAAACAGTCCAGATTGAATAAAACTCAACCTTACTCACCTGTGTATTTTTACCCAGTCTCTTCTGGGATGGAATTGCTGTGTTTGCAATACGGATGCGTAAGAAAGGTATTCAGATAAATGACCATACTTTAATGGTCGTACAAAGTGTATGCAAAACAAAAATAAAACCACTGTTGCTGCTAATCCTGCATTTAACTGAAGTAACTGAAGCATGGAACCGGGGTTAGGAGAGGGGTATACAGCAGAAAATAAAATATGTCAATATATATGCATTTAAATGTAGCAAAGGGTGGAAACATATGGTTAATAAAGACAATGTGGCATTCCTCTCTCTGCAGTTCAGAGTAAATAAAACAACCCTACTTTCTTTCCGACAAATCAATCAAACCACACCACAAGTACAATGACACCCTATTGTTTCTTATGGCTTTCATAATGAACATGAAGTTATGTGTGTTTTGCTTGGCACAACTGAATCTTCTCCTCGAATCCCACCAACCAGGTCCCAAGCCTTATCTTTCTCTGTCAGAATCCCCTGCAAATCATTATTTTTCTGTTGAAAGGTCTCTCTGAAATCTTTCCTGCACTTCTCATTCCAGGCATCTGCAGGGATCTTGTTTGTTTTTGGAGCACAAGGAAGTGCTGTCTGTTTTTAGCTCCCTTGTTGTCTACACCCAGCAGCCACTAACATTTTTAAAGAAAAGTTTGAATATTTCCCTCAATATCCTTCTCCTTCTGAGTTTAAAATTTGTATAAAGATAAGTGAGAGTATACTATCTATGTATACTACCTAAGGTATACAAGTGTTAATATTAACTGATTATATACTGTCCAGAAATAAGTTGGCCTCTATTTTTTATTCCCTGCCCCCCATTATAGCCTTCTGTTCAGAAGCAGCAGGAATGGCTGTTCCACAAGAGAAGCTGGCATGACAGGCTGGGGCCATGATCTCACCAACAAGGGGAACAGTCCCACAGTGCCATAACAAAATGAGCAAAGTAGGTCCGAGGGCAGTAACCAGGTCAGCCAAATAGTCCAGTGATGACCAGGGAAGTCTGCTGTAATGAGACAGACCAGAGGTCAAGCTAGGAAGTCAAGTCAGCAAAGCAAGGTCAGGATCAGCAAGACAGGCATGGGAATGTCTACAGTGAAGCCCAGGCAGGACCAAGACCAAGAACAATGAAGGACAACGAAGCTGGTGAAGGGTCTTGAGAATAAGTCGTATGGGGAATGGCTGAGGGACTTGGGGTTGTTTAGTCTGAAGAAAAGCAGGCTGAGAGGAGACTTTATTGCTCTCTACAACTACCTGAAAGGAGGTTGTAGAGAGGTGGGCATTGGTCTCTTTTCACAAGTTACAACCAATAGGACAAGAGGAAAAGTTGTCAAGTTGCAGCAGAGGAGATTTAGGTTAGACATTAGGAAAATCTTCTACACTAAAAGGGTTATCAAAGACTGGAACTGGCTGCTCAGGGAAGTGGTTGAATCACCGTCCCTGGATGTATTTAAAAGCTGTCTAGATGTGGTGCTCAGGGACATGGTTTAGAAGTGGGCCTGGCAGAGTTAGGTAACAGTTGGACTTGATGATCTTGAAGGTCTTTTCCAGCCATAACGATTCTATAACATGGCTGACGTGCAGCTCCTGGGGTAAGGAAGCAACAGATGAGGCTTGTCACTGTTTTCTCACACACATTTCTGAGTTTACAATAGTTTAATCCAAGGTTACATGGCTTCACCATATCAGAGCTGACCTTGAACACAGGCAGCTAAACCCCCAGGAGGGAGGAAAGGGGTTGCTGAGCCTGTTGATGCACTTGAAACCTTGATATTTTCTTGATCACCATGCTGATTACTTGTCTTTCGAAACATCCTTCTCAGAATGCCCCCAAAATGGATGCTGGCTGGCAAAAGTCCACATCTTCCTCAAAAAGGATAGGTGAGCATCGGTCCTGCACAGCTCAGTGGCTGTGGATCAGCTCTGCAAGCTGTGTAGAACACTTTTCTGGATCTTTTCATAAATCTACAGTGATGGTACAGAGAAACTGATATTTGACTCTGCAAGTCATGCTCAGACAACTTAATATGTCACTTAGGATAAGCATCAGCATCTACTGTGCTATCAAAGCTCAAAAGTCAAGGCATGCAGAATCACCTTATTTCCACGGGTGTCAGATCTTATACAGTTAGAGCAGAAGGGCAGGATCTCTTACTGAACTGCTTATCATAAGTGACCTGCTTACTAATCATTTGTGACTGTGTTGGACTTCTATACCATTGCAATCTCTTAACTCCATTTTAATAGGTGATTTCGACACATCTTTGTGGAACCAAAGGGTGGAATTCATTGCTGTAAATATTCATGTACAAATATTATTGTTTAAAAACTAATACAGTTAGTATTAGGAAACAAAGGCCAGTCTGGATCCATAAAAAGTCTTCCAATTTCAATATTTGTGTGCTCTAATCAACATTTACGTGAATGAAATGAGATCTACCCAATGATTACTCACTTACCAGTCTGTCCTTTTTTAAACATTTCTTTTTGTACAGTTCAGTAGTAAATATATGTTTAAACCATCAATATCTCTTTTATGCATTGTGGTCATGCTCCTGATTTCTCTGCTCGGCTTCAGCCACGTGTAGATACAAACAATACAGAAGGGGCCTTGTCAATGTAATTGGTCTGCCACTGATGTATGTAACAATAAAATACTCCTAAAGATTAAGGAAAAAGACTGTTTACAGTAATGATGGCTAAGTGTTGGACTCTTGCAGTAGAATTTGTAAGATAGCGAGTTCTGGCAGAGAAACGCTTGGGATTTTGTGGGTTTTCTTTAAAATATAGTATAGCAGCAGTGGATGCAGTTGCTTCACTTGAATGAGTTTCTTGGTGCCTTAAAATGATATTTGGTGTCACAATATGTTTATTTCAACTACATTAATTGCATGCAAACATTTCTTTTTGGTCACATTGGAAAAATAAGATTGCTGGGAATCTTCTGCATACTCATTTCTTCTAATTTCTTATTTGCTTGAGGCAAACAATTTTCCAAGAACCTCATCTGTGATTAAAGATGCAATAATTCTTCCCAGAAAAAGGAATAACACCATCCAACAGTATCACATTCCCACTTTTTAATTAAGGTTCCATACTTTTGTTATTCATTGACAGTAACTAACATACACATACCTCTGCATAATTATACCGCAGGTTCATTAGGGCCTGTGCATATATATGTGTTTGCCATTTGAAACTCACGTTCATCCAAGCCTGACAAGTTATTTTAATGAAATGAAACTAGTCTTAAAAAATGAAACATAGTAACCCATGGGTATAGACAATTGTACGTTTTAGGGAAATTGGGCTTTATGCAGACCATCATCTTTCCACACTAATTACAGAACACAACTGTTCGTAATATAAGTTTGGGAAATGTACAGTAAAAACTGAGGTAGAAATTATTGTACAGACAATGTTGAAATTTTGATCCTAATATTACTCGATGTGAATTGCAGTTAGTTGGAATAGCGTAACCTTGGGATGTCACACTGGGATTTAACATGACTTTTTAACAGAAAAGTTTCTGCAATCAACAACATAAAGCAAAAGCGTGAAGTTTAATGACTATGGCCTAGAGTTCATGAGAGAATTTACAGCAATGCCCAATTTAAAATGTCCTGTGCAGCTGCATCTGTCAGGGCATATCTTTAACAAAAAGCTCCAGAGGTTTTCAAGATCAGATGGAGTTTGCCTCAATTTAAACATTTAACTGAGACATTTAAGAAAGAAGTGTGGTCACTGTAGACTCTTCATAAGAGCTAATGAGTACAGATAGACACCTGCAGAGGAAGAATTGGTTGTAAAGTAGGTTGAAAAAAAACTGGCATGTACGCAGATTTGAAACACCCTCTGAAATGCACAGCTTTCTATTGTCTGATACCTGAAGTTGAAGAGAAGGAATCCAGCCTCCAGAGTACTACCTCAGACTGGTTTCAGCCTAGGTACAACAACATCAACCTGGACCGGGTTGGGGGGAAATGCCTTGAAGTTAAACTCAGGAGTTTCAAGAATCTAACTGCTGATCTTTTACATCCCTTTTCTTTATGGGTCCTGGCACTCAAATAACCAATTGGGACTGAATATTCACATAGTACAGGAAACATGGGAAAAATGATTTGGTGTCCAAGTGGTGACCAGTGACGAGTGGCATTCCTCAGGGGTTGGTACTGGGACCCGTGCTAATTCTTCTCAAGCAACTTTGGAATAACCAGAGTCAGGAGGCTTTTGAGACCAGTCTACAGCTGAGTCAATTTTACCAAACATATTCTCTAAATTGGAGAGACATGGATGTGACAGATGGACCACTCCTTGGATAAGGAACTGGCTGGATGGTTGCACTCAAAGGGTTGTGGTCAATGGCTTGATGTCCAAGTGGAGACCGGTTACGAGTGGTGTTCCTCAGGGGTCAGTACTGGGACCGGTGCTCTTCAACATCTTTATTGATGACATGGACAGTGGGATTGAGTGCTCCCTCAGCAAGTTTGCCAATGATACCAAACTGTGGCGAGGTAGACATGCTGAAGGGAAGGGTTGCCATCTGAAGGGACCTGGACAGGCTGGGGAGGTGAGCCTGTGTGAACCTTCATGAAGTTCAACAAGGCCAAGTGCAAGGTCCTGCACGTGGGTTGGGGTGATTCCAAGAACAAATACAGGCTGGGCAGAGAATGGATTCAGATCAGCCCTGAGGAGAAGGACTTGGGGTGTTGGTGGATAAGCTCAACATGAGCCAGCAATGTACACTCGCAGCCCAGAAAGCCAACCACATCCTGGGCAAGATCAAAAGCAACATGGCCAGCAGGTTGAAGGAGACAATTCTGCCCCTTTGCTTTGCTCTGGTGAGACCCCACCTGGAGTACTGCATCCAGCCCTGGAGCCCCCAACGTAAGAATGACATAGACCTATCGGACCATGTCCAGAGTAGGCCGTGAAGATGATCAGAGGGCTGGAGCACCTCTGCTGTGAGGACAGGCTGAGAGAGATGGGGTTATTCAGCCTGGAGAAGAGAAGGCTTCGGGAAGACCTTATAGCCCCTTCCAGTACCTAAAGGGCCTACAGGAAAGATGGGGAGGGACTCTTTATCAGGGACTGTAGCGATAGGATGAGGGGTAATGGTTTTAAACTGAAAGAGGGTAGATTTAGACTATATATAAGGAAGAAGTTCTTTACTCTGAGGGTGGTGAGACACTGGAAGGAAAAGGATATATTTTGAGGACTACCTTAGGAACATTTCATTCAGAGCAGGATCTTGAGATGTAACTAATTATAATCTTTCTGTAAAAACAGGAACAGAACAGGTTTTACTTTAGAAACTTTCCAGGGTAGGCCAGCTGCTATTAGCTATCCCCACAAAACAGCTAAGGAATGCAAGAGCAAAGCCTTAAGTATGATCCTGATAATGAATTTCATTTTCTGAGATTTATGAAATGTTGCTCTGTTACTGAAATCAGAGTTCTTAAGTAAACATATCTTTTTTAATTTCTTTTTTTTTTTTTTATAAAGCTGATTCTGAATAATGTTGCAGCTCCTGAGACATCTGTGTCCTTTAGGGCAGTAATTTTTAAGAGCAGGAAACTGAAACACTTTCAAAGCAATCAGGGCACTTGCACAGATTCCCCAGGGTTTCTAAGAAATATCTTGACTGAATTGAATGAACTACTCTGAATGCTGGTAATTCATATATCTAAAGAGAAGACGGTAAGGCAGTAGCTAATATTAGCCAAGAAGGATCTGTGGCATTTTTGTGTTTGAACCATGAGTGTCCCAAGAGAGTTCATAACTTCTGTCAAGAACTCTAACAAGGTTAACTCTACTAAATGCTCGGTCAGCTTTTGTAAAATTAATGATGACATAATGGTAAACTAAGTATTCAACTTACACAGCTTTATGTGCAGTGCACAGAGTTCAGCTACAAATCTATCATCTATTTCCAGATACTTAACATTTAATTTTCCTTCCATAATCAAGAATTATAATAATAATAAAGAAAGCCCAATTTAGTCTGCTGTTATTCCATCACACCCTAGCAATGTGAAACACAAGCAAGCAAGCAAGGAAGGTTTTACTGTCTGATACAAGATGTCCAACATCCCTTTAAACTTCCCCATGTACATACATTTCTTTTCAGTTATATAAACCCATCTAGTAAAACTGCTTCTGTAAAGTGTGAAACTCAACAGAACATGTACTTTAATCAGAGTAAAATGGAATCCACGTCAGATTATTCTGTCTTTCTAAAAAGTCATTGTCATGATATGCTCTGGGAAAGCTCTGTAAGCCTTTTCCATCTATATGAATATAAGCTATTGAAGTTAGAATAATAAACAGTTAAATAACTGGTCCTTCTGCATGGTAGCTAGTGGATACTGAAATAATATGGAATTCTCACATGTCATATTATCAACTTCACTGGTTTATGGAGGATTTTTGGTGGTGGTGGTGTTTTGGGTTTTTTTGTTTGTTTGTTTGTTTTGTTTTTATAAGGAGAGCATTGTGAATATTTTGAAAACAAATTCAATAAGATAGAAGCACAGATGTTTTATGGACAGTTTATTGTCCATAGTGTCTAATTCATGCCTGGCTCACACAATTACCCAGTAACTGTTTACCCTGAAGACTTTTTTTGATGAGTAAGAAATCACTAAATGGAATTCAGAAGAGTGTTCATAATAGTATATTTTTTTTCAAGCCACTATTCGTATGAAATTTTCACTAGGACATTTTTTGAAGACAAAAGACTTAAAAAAAAAAAAAAAGAAAACAAGCTTTTAATCAATTCTAAACACTGTTAGAGTCAGGGTTACTCTATATTTACTCTACATTGAGACTCAGATTGAGCTTCTCAAGCTTCAGCAGTAAAATTTATGCATACAGTCTCAGTCAGCAGACTAGGCTCATTCCATAATTCAGAAAAACAAATGTAGACCTCCACCAGGACATTCATCTTGTATATTCTCAAAACCTATCTTCACATAGGTCAAATCATCTTTTAGAAGTGGCCATATCTTTGGAATGATGAAAAAGGAAGCTTTAGAGATTAATTTAGTCCAGACATCTATTTTAAGTCATACAAGTACTGTCAAAATGAATCCAACCCTGAATGAGAAAAGAAAGATTTCTAAACCTCTTTGAGTGTTTCTGTTCAGAAGTTTGAATATTGTACGTATCAGTTAGATATACTTGTAGACTTTTGGGACTGTAAAAGAGAGACATTAAAACGATCATTTTTATGTATAATACAGAATGTGTGCTCATATCTTTGGGACAGTATTCTGAAAATTAAATCCCACACGCAGGTATGAGGTGCACTTACCTTGAGCACCTCAGTAATCTTCGTGAAGTCAAAATTAAATGTGTCTTCATGCTTAGATTCACAGAACTACAGAATTGTCAAATTGGAAGGGACATCTTGAGATCATCATGTCTAACCCTCTGCTCAAAGCAGAGTAAACTAGAGCAGGTTGTTCAAGGTTATGTCCAGTCCAATTTTGAATATGTCCAAGAATGAAGATGCTATAGCCTGTCTGTCAACCTTAAATATCTACTGTTCAGTTTGATATGTTCCTTAATCTTATTATTTTAATGCAATTTTATAGGAATAACTACTTCTTTGGTAATTATATTCAGGGACATGGCTGCAGCCACTGCAGAGGTATTGAAGTTAGTTTTAAACTATCTACTTTGGGTTTTGATAGCAATGCAATAGCAACAGCAAAGGTGCTGTTGGAATGAAATAATTTCACTTTTGCTTGATTTCTGCAATCCTGACCTCTTCTGTGCTATGGAAGCAAGGTAGGCACTGACAAAGTATTAGAAATGTTTCTGTACTAATGGAATTCAGCCACTGGTGGAAATGCAGCAAATATTGTAAGGGGTATTATGTTTTGAGAGCTAAGTTCTGCACGTGTTCCTCTTTTATAGGTGAAGTCACTGAGCAGCCCAAATGAAATATGTTAGAGGAAATCTGTCAATCCTTGGTCTGCATATTCATGCTTTCCAATAAACTGTAATCTCTTCCTCAGCGTGAACATCCTCCCATGTGTAACATAACAAGTATGCAGCTATTCCAAATCTGATGTGCTTTCCTGTGAGCTTCTTACACAGCACTTAGTCGATTGCTGTCTATTGACTGTACTGCTGAGTTCCCCTGAGTTTTCTCAGGCAGGAGTGGCTAGACAATAGTTTTCTTTGTATGATCATGTGTAGAGAGGACAAGCTGTCCTAAAAAGAAAGAGTAAAAATGACTTATGGAAAAAGAAAAGCAAAAAAATGAGGTGCATTAAAAATAAGAGGAGAGAGAAAAAATGAGATTCATGTAACAGAGTGATAACAGGCATTCACACATGATCTAGTAAAGCTGAGCTTCCTTTGTAGTCAGTGGAGGGAATTAGGCATTTCTAAAGCTCAGTTCAGTCTAAAGCAAATACCTGGAACAGGTTAGGTAGAATATGTTACAAAAGAGCTTATTTCTCCCTGTGGACTGTAAATGGAGCTCAGGGTGACTAGCTCAGCTATTGACACCTATTAATGTAAATGCTTACAGTTAGGTGAGACATATCCCACCCTAACAGTCTGCAAGAGGATGTCTTTTCCAATCCTCTCTTTCTGTCTCTCTCTCTCCCTCTGGGGTAATATGGAATTTCTGGGAAATGTGGGTCGTTGGTTTGGTTTGTTGGTTTTTTTTTTCCTTTTGCAGGTTTTTGGATGCATTGTCATAGGAAAGGAAGCTACAATTGCAGCAAAAACCTTTGGGTGTGTAAAGAGTCTAGACTGTTTAGGCCTCAAAACACACTTAACAGCATTAACAACAGTGGTTTGCTTTTGTTTCCTAGGATTAAAAGGAGAATTACTTTTATTTTTTTAGGCAGAGCTAGAACCAGACCATTGGTTTAATCCTCTCAATTATCTGTATTGACTTTTACAGAGGGAAATAACTAGAAACCATACGGTACTGTGGATCAAAACCTCTATCATTAGTTCCCATTACTGGAACAGAGGGAAAGTCTATGTGGAAGTAAAGACCATGCTGTGTTACCACTGTGCAGAGACAACACGAGCTAAGGAAATGCCTGAAGGAACCTGTATCACTGTACAGAAGCAGAAGCGTGGCAATGAGCCCATTGTTAACCCCAGTTATGTGTGGTAAAATTAGGCAAGATTATAGACTTCCCAGGTTCCCTGCGTGAGGGAAAGGATGCTATAAAGAGCACAAGAGAGTCAACTTTAAGTTGACTTTTGGAGGATCCAGATTTTCCCTGTGAAGTTATCCTGGGACCAAGGTTCTTCAATAAATGTAGCCTTTGTGAAGATATGTAGGGTCTTACTTTGAGTACTGAAGAGGTATTTCCCTTTTTCAGGATCAATTAAATTTTATGAAACAAGCAAGAAAGGAAAACTACATGCAGAAACGGTTGCATGTCATGTTGCTGCTACTTCTGGGCAAAGGGGTAGGTGAGTAATAAAGCTGTAATCCAGTAATCATGCAGAGACATGGCAAAGCATTGTCTAGTTCGCCCTCAATGAGGTTATTTCATAATCTACATTGAGTTTATTAAGAATAGAAAGTAACTTTTTATTTTTCTCTTTTACTTTGTAAGTGCTCCTGTTAAAAACTTTCAAAATCTGTTCTTTGAAATCTGCTTGCTGAGAACTACACAATACCATATATACTGTGTTAACGAGCCATCTGACCTCTAAAATATGTGCCTATGTAGTCTAATAATATTAAAGAAAGGGATTCAAATACAAATGATAGACTGTTTTATACCCATACAGAGAGAGAATCCAGTCATTAGGGATGTGGGATATGGGGAAAGACACAAGGCTGTGTAGGTCTGGATTAGAAAACAGCTTCCAATTGCTTCTGTGTTTGGTGCTGTGGAATTTATGAGCTTTATTCTTGTAAAGTCCTAGGAGAACTGGTAGGGAAGAAATATAAAACTGTTTGAACCCACAGCAATACCAGGTGCACAGGATTGAACAAAAACCTTTAAAAAGTTCATATCAAGCAGACTCTATGAAGCATATAACTCTGATCTATCCTTCCCTGGGTAAAAATTCAATGAAAGGGAAAAAAAATGATGCAGAGTGTAAGTACAGAAGGTTTACAATTTTCCCTTCTGTATTTGACATTTAAATTGGATGGACATGGGCCAAGGACTGGAAGAGCAGAAGTTACATGGGAGAAGTTAATATGCATTGGCACAGAGCTTTGTGTTCATACTTGCTTGCATAGCTCCTGCTGTTGTTATAGAAAGCTCTGGATAACCTGTTATAAGACTCATGTACTTTAGCAATCCATACTGTGGAGACGTTTACTGAAACAAAATAATAACTTTCTTCTAGTAATGGCTTTTCTAAGTGCCATTTTATTCCCATAGAAAAGTTATTTGAAAGATCTGATTTGTGCTGCAACTTCAGACCAAAGAGACATGAAGACACACACACACACACACAAATACACACTTTTTTTCTTGTCCTTCCTTTCTGTACAACTATAGTATTTAAATTCCTTAGAATCATTATTCCAACTGGCTGCTTAATACGGCATTTCCATATTCTATATCAATTACTGAAATAAAAATATTCTGTGGTTCTTTTGTTGACCACAATCTGAATCCCAGCGTACCATCATAAAGGCTTGTTAATACCTTACTATTATGAAGCTGAAAATATCCTCATTTTTATGAATTGGAGTACCTATGGTTGGACCAATTATTCATTCTTATTTTTTGTCTTCCAGGTACACATCTTCCTTCTCCAGTATCACCAGATGGTTTTGTAGTTTGCTTCTGATCATGTGGCTGTGTGTATGTACATGTAAATGTGCATGTCAATCCTGCAATTATAATAAGTCTTGTGATCATGATTAGATTTGTATAAACTAAACACCTAGCAAAGAGAAACACTTTATCTCTTTTTCTTTCTTCATCCAAACAAATAGGAAGAATTTCTGTTCTTTCTGGGCAGTAAGCAAATATCCTGATTTGAAGACTGACTGCTTGGGATAGGATTCAGACGTAAATCCAGACACATAACTGGAGGGTTACAGCTAGACTGCTATATGTGAGTCAGGTATCTAAGTCACTGTTGAAGTCCATGAAGATCTAGTAAATACAGACAAGAGAGCTGAAGAGGGAGGGATGCCATGCTGGAGTTAGCACACAGTCAGCTCCACCACTGTCTGAGCTCCACTGAATTTACTGACTATAGGTGGATTTCATTTTCTTGAAAATAAATGATATATCAGGCAGCGTAGGGTATCCAAGATCACAAAATCACAGAATCACAGAATAGTCAGGGTTGGAAGG
>VZSZ01008608.1:10126-153260 GCA_013398815.1 Ibidorhyncha struthersii | reverse complement strand
GTCCCTTCCAACCCTGACTATTCTGTGATTCTGTGATGTCTGTGGTTAGACAAAATGGGTTTAGACATTCTGGTAATTTCTTGGCTGCATGTTCCTCAAGTCCTTCCAGGTTCATTAGATAGCAAAGAGAGTAGGTAGTTGCTTTTAGTTGTGTGATCCGTCTGTCAGGTGTTTTACTGGATTTGTCAAATAGACATCTCCATAATGAGACTTTGATTTCTTCTTTGTTGTCTGTAAAGAAAAAAAAAAAAAAACAAACCACAATGCATAGTCTTTCATTAATCCACATTCTGCTCAGATGTGGAAGTAAGAGTCTAATTAAAGGCTCTGGGCAGTCCTGTCTGTCTCTGTATTAAGGCTCCTACCAAGCCTGATGTTTTGTAGTTTACTGTTAGAGAGTAAATGTGAGGTGTGGGAGGAAAAAGAGGGAGGGTAGAATGAGGTGTTTTATTTCTTTTAGGTAAGGACTGAATAAAGGAAAAGAGAACATTTGAAAAACAAAAGAGATGGAAGAAATGAAGAGAGAGATGAAAAAGTAAACGTGAAGTGACAGGAAAGAAGCAAAAGTATTATTATTGCACGTCCATTTTTAGTATGTGTAGCTACCATCATCTGTGTGATTTAAGGAAAATGAAAGCCAGATTTCTTACTTTGGCTAAGAAAGATTGTCTTGCACTATTTTTAATATCAACAGAGTTCAGTTTCAATTGTGCTGAGAAATGGTATGAAGGGTATATAAAGGATGAAATTCTGAAAAAACAACACACATTACAGCCTCACAAAATTAATTGCTGCACAGCATGAAAATATTAGGCTAGACTATCCAGTAGACAGACTGGAGAGATACCAAATTTGTGAACACAATTACTCCAGGGTGAAAATGTCACAGCCTATTGTACTAAAATAAAAATTCCATTGGTTATGGCAAATAATCACCAATTGAATCAGAAATATTCTGTCTATTATCCTACTGTATAAACATCACATTCATTCCATCATTCGAATGTATAATCACTGTCCTTGTTTACATAGCTTGCGTTGGGCAGAATGTGATTTTTTTTTTTTTTTTGCCAAAATATAAAGCACTACAGGCTTATTAAATCCTAGCTATAAACTCTTTCTTGAGGAATAAAAACAAGCTGCTTTGAAAGGCTGAAATGGCTGTTGGCTCACCCGAAGTGATTTGTAGGGAACAAGGGAACATGCACAGAATGTGGTATAGCACGGAGAGCAGCACCTGCTTCCGCAGCTGAGCCAAGGTTGGGTGGATGGGAGCTGTAGATCACACCACAGCGAGGACTGGGCAGGACCAGGCAGACTCTCCTGCTTCCTCAGAAAATACAAGGGTAGATTCAGTGGTGAGCTTTACCTGAGGAATGGCCTTGCTACCTGTTTATGAGTTACTATTTCCCTGAAAGTCTGAAGAGCCATTTCTATTTGTGCAAGATTTCACTCATCCTAGCAAATGCATCACTTTGATTATTTATTGTTATAGCAGTGCCTGGTGGCTGGAACTGAGGAGGCTGCTATTTCAAACCAGGCTACATAAACTTATACAACGACAGAGAAGGTCTGTGCTATTTCTGCCTCTTTTCCACTAGCCAACACAGCATACACTTTGGGTGGTGTGACAGGGAACAGGCCATTTTCTGGCTTTCAATCATAGTATGATTTCATCTGGCTCTGAATCACTCCTCTTCTTGTAACGCAAAAGGTAAGAAAGGAAACAGAGAAGTGCCATTCCCAAGGTCAAACTATAAATCTGTGGCAGACTGGAATAGCAAGTAGCCTCCAGCCTGTTGGTCTGTGCTCACAAAGCAGGACTGCGCAGGACGTTTATATTTTCCTTTCATCATGAGCTTCCTAGAACATTCACTTTCCTACCCATGCAGTGTTGTATATCATATTGAAGAGACCTTCTGTGGTTACTGTCAATTTTGTCAAGCATCAACAGCTGTCGAAGCACACATGGATTACCATGATTGAGTAATCCCTGTCAGGAGTGTGGTGGATGCTGTGTCTCCGGCATTGAACTACAAGCATGCTTTCCCACACACACACTTTGTGCTCTTTCTGTAGATTTTGCAATTAAAAACTTGAAATATAGAGCATGGAAAAGGAGATCATTTATCCAATTATCTTACATTCTAAAGTCTCGTAATTATGGATAACATAAATAGAAACTGTTAATATAATTTAATATTCAATTGGTTTGGCCTTAAGAATATCACGTATTTCCTTTGACCGTGGAAAGCTATGCACCCTTCACATGAAGATTTGCATTAAAATAAATCACGTAGTGCTATGCAAAAGCTATGTATCACTGCATCAAGAGGCTTTGGTGATGCCATGTTTCCTTGTGGTTACTCCTGGAGAACGGGAGGTGAGACACCCCGATTCTCAGTCTTGATCTGTCATTTATCTGCACTACTTCCTCTGAGACTCAGTGCTCTTGTCTCTAAGAGGGGACAGTAAGGCTAGTGGTTCAGGAGGCTTAATGAATCTAAAAGTCCTTCGGAGCTTCTTGGATGAGAGACCACCTAAATTCAAAGTATCATCACAAAATCCCCTCGTGCCTGCTCCGCTGAGGAGATCATCTGAAAAGCCTTTTTTCCCCTCCCAGTCCGCTGTAGAGTGAGTGACTGAGCAAGAGCCTTCAAAGAGTGGAGTCAGCAGGTGAAAGAACTAGAGAAGGCCTTTGCAGTGAGTATGAAGAAAGGAAAGTGCCCTACGAGCTCGGCAGCCTTTGCAGCCTCTTCAAAGAAGGGCAGGAGTCGTCTCAGGCACACGGATAGGTCTCCCATCTGTCTGACTGGTGCAGTTCCAGGAGAGTGGCACAGAATGATGAGTCCCTGGAAGAGGTAAATAAGAGGAATGAGTCGGAACTAGAGACTAGCGGGGAAAGCGGAGGTGCTATGAATGGCTTTGTAACACTGTTCAGCCACAGACTCTTCTCCTCCCCTGATGGGGTATCAGAGAAAACAAAGAGGCAACCCCCTCTCCCAAAACTCACGCACACCTTGCCTTGAGCCTTTCAGTCAGACTATTACCTGCCTCACTGTTTTCTTCCTGTGGGATGATCACATTGAATTGGTTGTGCACTTTTTCCTGAACAGAGAAGACCATTAACCTCCTGAGGAAACATTTGCCTAGCAGGGCATACACATTTCCCTTTCACCTCCAGAAACAGTGGGGGAAATGAGTCTTCTGCCCTGCATACAAGAAGCAACTCATTTCCCAGTGAGTGCTGAAGGCAGTCAGGTCACTGCCCTAGGGAATCTCTCTGTTTTAAAGCTTCAAAGCGTGTTTTAGGCTTAAGAGTTGGTTTAAGCCATATTATGCCCTGATCACTTACCACGCTGCAGTATGCTCTTCTCAAAGTTATTCAACAGCTTTATTAATAGATTCCTTGGGTCAGATATTAGTTAAATATGTGTTAAATTTGACTAATTCACATGAAAGTATGACAATAAAGCATTCATTTTATAGCAAATTAGCTGTAAATAGAATCAGAGCTTGTCTGTTTGTTCTCTGAAGGATAGTTAGAACTTTGTGATCAGAGATAAACATTTATAATGTACCAATGTCTTCCGCCCCCTGCTGACGACTAATATTTTGAAGCCCACAGGAGTCAAACAACCCCCAACAGAGCGCAGTACTGCAGAGTCTAAAAGTAGACAGATCATTAGATGAAACTGCAGGGGACACTTTAGACCAACAGAGGACTTGTACTCATATGTGCCTAGGGCCCTGGGAGTAGCACAGGATCTTTACTGATCACTAAGGCAGAGGGACTTTCATTTTGCTCCCCTCACCTCTAGCAGCAGAGCTGTTTCTCATGATAAGCTACAGAACTTTCAGATGTCTCTTTGGCTCAGATTCACAAAGGAGTTTAGATTTCACAATCCTGAGCTACTTTTTGTCACTTACTGTGAATTGCTCTGGGCTGTCCGTCGTATAAATAATGGCCTGATTAAACCCTTCACATGTGGAGGTTGTCACATATTTAGCAAAAGCATGTGGGTCTCTTTTGATAATCTGGGAAACAGAAAACAGGGTTGGTTTGTGTGTGCAAAGCCTCCTAATGGAAAGTATTGCTCACACCGTTCTCATCCACACCCAGATGATTGAAAATTGTCTATGACAAGGTGACTGACTCTGTAGACAAGGAGGGACCAGTGGGGTATAGCTCATCTCAACTTGCTTCCTTGTAACCATACTGGGGAGACTGGATGGGTGGACTACAAAGTGGGTGCAAAATCAGCTGGACTGTTCAAATAATGCAACAATTTGAAGTCTAAATGATGCCCAGCTAAGAGCGGTGGCGTTCCTCAGGTGTCATGGGCCAACACCATCTAACATCTTCACTGATGACCTGCTTGATGGGAGAGAATGCATCCTCGGCAAACTCACAAGCGATATCTCATAAGGCAGGGAGAGGAAAGCTGTTGGTACCCTGGAAGGTAGGGCTGGTGTTCAGAGGGACCTTGGCAAGCTGGAAAAGTAGGCCAATGGGAACTCCAGGAAGTTAAAAAATTTCAAATGCAAAGTCCTGCACCCTATAAAGAATATCTCCATGCAACATGGTAAGCAGGGCACTGACTGCACAGGGGACAGTTCTGCAGAAAGGGGCACACAGATCCTTTTGGACAACAAGTTGAACATGTGTCAGCAAGGCATCCTTATAACAATAAAGGCCGAGTATTGGTCTGTGGTAATGAGAGTATAAATAGATCCAGGGAATTAATTTGTCTTACTACTGGGCACTTGTTAAGTTGGCCTCTGGAGTAGTATCTGGTTTTGGGCCACCCGTACAAGTAAGACATTGACAAACTGATGCAAGTCCAGGAAAGCGAGATGGATCTGTCAAACCTGTGCAAGGGAATGCTAAGAAGAAAGCTAACTTGCTTTCAACAAGAGTTGGAGAGTCATTGCTTTCAAGAGAAGAACCAGCCAGACTTCAGATCGTAGAGAAAGAACAAGAGACAGCAGCCACAAGCTGCAGCAATGGGAATTTCACTGATCGAGAGGTGAAAACAAAATCCACCGTGGCAGTAGCCCTGGAACAGACTGCTTAAGAGGCTCTGGATTAGCCTTCCATGGGGATTTTTTTGGACTTAGCTAAACAACACCTTGAGAAAGCTTTTCTAAGTTTGAGCACTGCTTTGACCTCCAAAGGTCTCTTCCAAGCTGAATTATTCAGTTATTCTAAAAAAAACATTGAATTCTTTCCCTCCTTTTCATCCTGTTTTTTAGCTCAACTTTCAGACTTGCAGGGCAAAACACTATCATTAACAGAGACAACTTGAAGCACTAATAGGATAACCAAAACGCAAGTTCCATTTCTAAATCAAAAGATCATTAAAGCAGGTAACTATTTACCTGTATGATTGCTGGAGGCAGGACATAGAATGGGAAGTTACTTACTTATGTAATATCTTGCTCAATCCAGCATGGAGACTTTTTTCTTATGTATGCAACATTAGAAGTCATGTGTAAATATAAATGAGTTCCCGATGAGCTTTCCGTTTACTACTTCACACAACTTGGTATAAAATCCCCACTGGAATAAGGCAGGGCTTCTGAAATTTGAGAATAACGTTGCCTTTCTCTCATTTAAGCAACGTTGATTTTGAGCACAATGACTCATACTCTACTCTAAAGTAGCTCCATTATTTCTGTATTGTTGTACTAGTAGGAAAATCTTTTCTTCTCAGAAGAAGAAATAGTTTGACAACATGGGCTTACAAGACAAAGTCTTACATCATGAAAGGCAGGCATCTATTCTAAAGCAATTGTAAGGTGAAGAACCTCTGTAGGCTGATCCATCTTATCCTCAAATAAATGTCTAAGTTGAGAGGAACCTACCCCCATTCACTGAAATGGGAACCTTGACAGCTAGCCCTATTTTACACTTTAGATTTAGATAACTGCAGAAGTGTTACAAAGATAAATTTCACTGTAATAGTAGTGACATGGTTGATTAACAAGTGAATAAAACTACCAACCTATTTTTCCCAAACAAGTAGTGAGAAGCTCTGTCTTCTCCACATATTGCTAAAATTAAACTTAGGTGAGATGCATTATTCTGCATTTACCCTTGATTATACCATTGATTCGATCTTGGTTGCCAGTGAAGCTTAATAATGAACTCAAGTATTTATCACCAGAATTGAGTGAAATGGGTTCACTAGCTTCATTCCAAACTTGGTTCATAACACAGGTTCTTCTCATTGTAATTTACATTATTTGCATTATTGGCAGTTCTCCCAACAATACTGTATTAGGCTGAGAATTGCAAGTCAAGCGTATATTTGTTTTAGTATCACTTATTATTCATTGCAACGAAGGATTTGCTTTCTCAGTTTAGATATGACTGTGGTTTGAAGACCCTTAAAAAAAAATCTACTTCAAATTGAACTGCTAAATTTACTACTAGGCAGAAGTTCAGAGCCAGAAGTTAAGGGGTTGATTCATGAATGTAAGCCAAAAATGGATGCCTTTATATTGAGCCTTCCAAACGTATTGATGCTTGTTAACGCCATATAAATCTTAGTTAATAGGCTTTCTAATTCTTTTTGATTGGTTGGTTGGTTGTTTTTTTAATCCTCCATCGTAATCTGAAGTCACCACCTGTAAGGAGACAGCAAAGAAAAGTAAATCTAGGCGTTGAGAAATGACCACAAACAAAACTGTTCCTTCACTCACTTTACATGGCCTCAGCATTCAAGATGGGTTTGAATCAGCAGTTTTTCATTTGAAGTCAAAAAGCAAGTTCCCAGGTCAAGACAAGCATCTAGTAAAATTCTAGTATGTCCGATTCATCTTTCCTACAGCAGAGGAGGCAAGTCCATTTGTTTCCCCACCACTGTAAGTTTTAAAGACGTAATTATTTCCTGTGATTCAAGATTTGAAGAACATATTCTAAGGGATGTGGGAGGACTAACGGATTGCGTGTCACTTTCTCCCACATTATGCCTAATTGTGGCTTCCAGTTGTCTTAGGACCTCTAGAATGACTGACAGGAGTTTTGACCCACATCCAGGGCTTAATTTGGAAAGCCGCCTGAAGCTGTGCACTGACAATTAAAGATTATAAATAACTAAATCGGTAATCCTAACATCCCTGTTTGTTTGTTTCCCTTTTATTCCCTCCCGCACCCTTCCTTTTGTATAAACAAAATATTACTTAATCAGGAGCTGGTTTACCTTGGCTTTCTTTTTATAATAGATCAGTGTTACCGAACAAAGCGGAGGTAACAGATGAGTATACTAATTGGAGATGTCAGGGCATTGGGGATTTCATTAATGACTCAGAAATGGACTGAGAAACATCAAACACTTCCTCTCGCCTCATCGTACTCCTTATCTGTGGAAAATTAGAAGCTGGTTAAGCCCTGTTGTATTTTAGTAGAGCTTAAAATTTGGTACCAAAGGAGACAACTTGTCACGTCAAGTAACATGGAGACTGAGTTTATTTTGTCAAACAAAATATTAGAATAGAACCAAAAACAATCTGTGAGAGTGCATTATTCTAAGGCTGACTTTTACTCAGCCAAAAATAACCAAAATCTCTCCAGAGAAGAAATTGACAGATAAGCTATCTGCGCAAGAATATATTTTAATGCTTTAAAAACCTTTCAAAAGTCTCTTGGCCACTCATATAATGGAAGAATGGAGAGAGCAGTACAGGATTTCATACAACCCCACTGAAGCAATGGACTGAGAGGCAGGACTCCTGTTCGTCTGTGAGCTCCACTGCTGTCTGACAGTCAGCAAAACACCATTCTGTTCCTAAACCACCACTCTTCCCTTTCTAATAATAAAACATTGATTCCCCCTCTCCTTTTTATAAAATGTTTTGATATTTCAAGAGAAAAAGCATTGCACAGGCTGGATTCTGCAAAACTTCAGTGTATAAATCAGATTCTCTACAATGTGTGCTTTATTGGAAAAAAATCTGATTCACTGAAACTGATTGCTTTTGTTGAAATATATCAATTGGACAAAAGTTCCCTCAAGTCAGATGGAATTGCAGACAAGTGAGCGCAGAAGAGATCTCATTCACCGTTTTTCACTGCCAGAGCTGCTCCCCTTCATCTGAATAATGGCTTGCAGGAGGCTGACTTGACAATCAGCTGGCTGAGGCACTCAGGGGGCTGCCCAGACTAAAATTCTCCTTTGACTAAGGACAGAAAGAGACTAGGTCCTGCATCTCCCCATTGCCAGCTGTGCACGTGAACTCAAGTGTCTTGGCGTAGTTTGCTCTCATAGCGTTCCCAGCTTTGGGCAGGAGATGAGCTCTCACCAACCTTCGTTTCAGCTGCACAGTGAAAGTGTTATCAGTTACCTGGTGCTTATTGCTGAGTTAAAATTAACCACGGCTTTTGCAGGCTGAGCTAGTTTTGAAAACAATAAACAATTGCTAAGTTAAAAGCCAAAAGATGAAGATTAAAAAAAAAATCTTAAGTGTTTCTGGTACACTTCCTGGCACATCAGGGTCCAGATCAAAGACATACAGACTTAATTAAGATTTCTCATGTATACGGCCAACTTGGCAAAGAAGGCACTTGTTTAGCTGTCCCTAACTGAACTGCCTTCATAATAACACTAAAATACCCGCCCATAGGCCAGGAAGACCCTCGCCCAGGTGAGGACCGCAGGCACAGGCGCGGTAGCATGGGGAACGCTTAAGCACATATTATAATTATACGCTAATCGTTAATGACCACTGCAACTGGGAGTGCATGACTACGTAACGCGTGTGTGTAAACGACGTGGTGGTGAGGATTTCCGGTGCGCCAGATTTGTGGGAACCCACCGCGCCCCCAACCTCGCACAACTCTGACGGGGAATAATGGGCGCCTCCCCCGGCCGTGCCAAAATTGGTCCGTTACACAGCCGGTGCGGAACCCGCTCCTCCGGCACCAGAAGGTGTGGTGGAGCGTGGCTGAGCGCCTCTCTCGGCTGAGCGCTCTCCCATGGCCCCGTGCCAACTTACTGTTGCTGTCCTTACCAATAGGTACGTATTTCTACTCTGCCACGCCTAGGCGGTGCTAAGAAGAAACAACACCCTTTTCCAGACAGCAGAAATACTGAACCAACGCCCGTCAAGACTGAGGTTTATTGTGACATTTCGTTCTGGAGCGGAGCTCCATCCCGTTCCAACGGACCTGGAATAGGAGAGTTTAGTCTGGGCAGCCCTGGATGGTGTTTTCATTATCTTCAACGTTTCTTGCCGGTGACCGGCCCACACCAACCCCCCCGGTGCGCGCGAGGCCCCTCCGGGACACGGCGGCCCCGGAGGGGCCTTTCCCGACCTCCTCCGCGGCGGGGCGAGGCCCGGCCCGGGCCGCGCAGGCAGCGGCCGGCAGCTCGCGCCAGGGCGGCTGCGAGGCGGGGGCGGGGCCAGCGGCAGCGGCGGCTGCACCCACTCCCTTAAAGGGCAGCCTGAGGGAGCGCGAGCCGGGGGGTTAACCGGCAGTTGGGGTGAGGGGGGGCTCAGCCGGTGAGGGGGGGCTCAGCCGGTGAGAGGGGGCTCAGCCGAGGTCTCCGCCCGGCAGAGAGCTGCGTCCCCTGGACTTGCCAGAGCAGGCGGTGCCGCACAGATGGAGCTCCCGCGGAAACATGCAGCCACCCAGGCCTCAGGCTGCGGGGAGTGCCATAACCTTACACGGCTCTACGGGCGGTAGTAGGGGTGACAGCTGTTTGAGGTGTGACCAGGTGGACAGTCTGCTCAGCCTGGTGGCAGAGCTAAGAGAGAGAGTAGAAAGAAGCACCAGGGAGCGCAGGAGAGAAATAGGCTGGTGGAATCACGCTCTGACCTGTCTGAGAGAGAAACAGGGATAGTCACCAGAACAAATGCAAGATCGGGGGGATCCCGTATCCTCCCTCTGCCACACTGAAGGTGGTGGCCGAATGGAGGCACCATGGAGGTCTGTGCTAGGGATGGCAAGCAGACCCCCTCCTTGCCCACCCTCCCTACCCAGGTGCCTCTGTACGATAGGTGTGAGGCTCGGGACAAGGTAGAAACAGCCCACAAATGATGTGGAAGATGGTCCAACTACACCAGAGGAGTTGACAGGACTGTAAAGGCATACCCCCAGTTCAATGACCACCTCCACAAGGAAGAATTTGTGGATGCCCCATCCCTGGAGGTGTCCAAGGCCAGGCTGGATGGGGCTTTGAGCAACCTGGTCTGGTGGGAGGTGTCCCTGCCCATGGCAGGGGGTTGGAACTGGATGATCTTTAAGGTCCCTTCCAACATAAACCATTCTATGAATGTGAGCCAAGACTGTTAATTCACTATAAAATTCATTAGAAAATAAGATTTTTTTTTTCATAAAGATCTGTCGTAAGTTCAGAGGAGGTTTAGTAATCAGATTTCAATCTTCTGATACTCTGGTCTGATTATCTGTAGTTGAAATTATTTATTGGATGCTCTTTTAACACAGGGTGATTTTACGAAGAACTCAGTTGCAATGACTCAACCAGCAGATAAATTTGCTTCCAACTATAGGATAAAATTAGATCTGTCCTCAGAAAGTGACCATTCAAAAAATCCTGGTCCTTGCTAAGAGTAAGTATTGTTCACATTGTAAGTATCAGTCTTGTCTCCAGAGCACTGTTAAATCAGTTACAAACCTTTTTCTTTCTGAGGCAACGTAACAGATTTTGTCCCAGAACTTTGCAGAGATAATCCTCAGAGCATTTCATTTTTCCAAAGGGAAAGTTCAGAGATTAACTAACCAATTATTTTCTGCCATGAAATAATAAACATTTTTAAAAGGAAATGCTTTTAAACTGAAAGTAAATTTCTCTGGGGAAAAATGTTAATTTCTAATAGAGATTTTCAGTGAAAAGAAGGAAATTGTAATAATACATTTTGTTCCTTCCAAAAATGAAAGAAAAAACACCTATCCCTTAAAAAATCACATTTTTTCATATAATTATTTCAAAACCGCACCTGTTTGCTGGCTGGTTTAATGAGAAAAACAATGTTTTTCCATTGAGGTTTTGTTACAGAACTAATTAAACCGTATTGTTGAAATTAGTTAACATTTCCTCACATGTAAACTGGTACTGTGGAATCTTGTCACCAATTAATAATATTGTTGCTTATAGTGAATTGTTTTTGCTCACCTTTTTTGTTTACTTACAGTTTCAACTTTTACAGCTTGTTAATAATGACTATGTTAAGATTTATTGGAAAGATTAATAGTTATTTTGATGAGTCTTCCCCTATGAATATATTTTTTTCTGCTAATAATAACTGAAATGTGTAAAATATCCAACAGAGATAAAGAGAGAAGAAACAAAGGTCACACATCATCGAACAGTTTACCACCATGGAAAATATCACAAAATAGCCCATAATTATGGAAAATCAAATATAAGTGAAGCCATAAAGCTAACTTCTTTCTTTCAACACGCAGTCAGGGGAAGAAGAAAAAAACAACCCATGAGCTGAAAAATACATTAGTGTTGTAATTCAAGAAAGCTAAACTTCGCAAGGCACATGATTAAAACTTTTTTAGGAGTCTAAACAAAGCTATAATTTTTTCCATACTGAATAAAAGTATGTAATAAAAACTACATAAAATAAGAAAACCCAAGTTTTGATACACTGGCGAGCACATAAGTGTATCTGTACATATTCCTTTAATAATAATTCAGGCTTCTTTTAGTACTTGAATAATACATTATGGTTTCAGATGAAAATCGTGATGCAAAGGGAAAACATCACTGCAAGCTACAAAATCAACAATTTCTAACACAGATGAGGGAATCGTTTTGACTTGCAGCCCTCTACACCTACCATTTTGAGGGTTAATGTTTATGGGGACCATCTTTTCAGTATGCAAATTCTGTCAGGCCAAATACGGGATTTTGATACAAAAATGCAGCCCTTCCCAATGTAGGATTTACCTGTATTTATCTGAATTGTTAAAGCACTGGGGTTTTTTAATCTTTGTCTTTGATGATGCATGTATAAACTGCGGAAAAGGAGAAAAAGCTCTCTACTCCTCACTTCAGAAATAACTTCATCTTAACTGTGAACTTTTATTGTCCTCCTGTCAACAGGGGCTTTCTTCAAAGAAGGTGTTCCCAGCCATCTGTTCACCAGGGACATTGTCAGCTGGCAAATTTGGTTGGGTTTTGTTGCTTTAATTCAGTTTCAAAAACTTCAGACTTTCCAAATCTGGCAGCAGATGCAGAGTAACAAATTTGTGTCTGTCGGCCCACTATTCCCCGACAAGATGCCTGTGAGCATGCTGATTATACATATGCAACTAATTAGGACGATGGTTAGGATAAATTAATGGATTGATTTACCTCCAGATCCAGTTAAGTGGCAACCTCATGCACACACAGAGGAGCAGACACTGCCCCATGATTTCCTGCTGTCTGAGTCTTGCCAGCCAACCCGGAGTTGCCAGACTTCCCGCCTCGGTCACAGATTGCCTCCTGCAAGCTGTGAAAGGGGGAAGATACTTCAGCAAGCGGGATGGGGGTAAATAGCACTCTTTTTTTGACAGGAAGGGATAGCTGTTTCTGAGTGTAAAGCCCATTTTGCTGCTTTGTTTCCATTTCATGAAGTGCTAAAGGCCTCTGGCACTGTTTTAATGGCCCGTCTGGTTGAACATAAGCAGCAAACTTTTGGCAGAATGTAGAAGCCAGCTCTTCATTTATAAAGCCCGTTGTCTCTGTGGTGCCAGCTGTCCCTCACACATAGTCTTCCTTACTTCAGCCTGATGATGAGCGAGGTCCCTGCACCAGGCTATGGCCAGAGGGGATTGGTCAAGTCCAAATGCAGCAGCCACCCTTCTGTGAGGCAGCAAAGTTAGGATGGAAGAAACATGATCAGCAAAGATGACATGTCTAGTGCTCCTGGCATTTGTTGTTAAAGTCCAGAGTGATACTTGCCAGACTGGGACAAGAGAAATGATCCCTGTGTAGGACAGTAGAGTGCATAAAAAGCACTTCTCCTGTGTTGCTTCTGTGTACTCTTCCCAGGGTCAAAATGCAGCTTCCCTGGCTGAGATTCAACTGTCTGCAAGTGCAGTCCTCATACACGGGGACTTGTACAGATTCCCCTTGGGGGAACCCACATTGATTCTTCAGGGCGAAATTCCTCTCAGACTAAAGGAAATGCTAATGTAGGTCAGGTCAGCCATATGCAAAGGGGGTTTACTTCTCTCCATCAACTGGGTTCTAGAGGGACCTTCATGGGTAAGTGCAGCTGCCGGTCTCCAGGCTTCCTCTCCTCTTAGCTCTGTGACACAGAACTGAGTCCCACAGAGGATGGACCATTATGCAAGTTAATTCAGGGAAATAATTTTACTGAACTCTAGGTGCCTGACAGGGAGAGCCTCAAGTGTTCCAAATAAATTTATCATGAATGCTAAACAGAATGAATATTCTTCCTATATGGCCAAGAGTGGAAAACTCAGTGATGATATCTTCCACATACACTCAGCCTTTCTCTCAACATACAGTTCTAGCAGGGATTTGAGGAATCAAATATATTTTGGTGTGTATTGTATGGTGTGTATGCGCACACACACGCACAGTTGCTTGTGCACACATGCAGGGGTCATATCCTGCTAACTTGGTTTTCTATTCTCACCAGTAACTTTCTAACCAGCTCCATTCTAATTTGACAGGAGAGCAATCTCACTGCTAATTCACAAGCGACAAAGAGCCTTTGTAGAAGAGCGCCTCTCAAGTCTGTCTTTATTCAATAAAATAAGTCAGTAAGTCAAGTGGGACAAATTCATGGTGACCCAGTCTTTGTTCTGCTCATCATGAAAGTATTTGTTTCTGATGATCTGGCATTGCTCACTGTTCGACAGCAGTTTCAATGACCAAAAAGCCAATGGCTTTGTCTAATTTATTGTGCTTTAAGCGGGGAAGAGTAGCGTTTGTGAATGATTCATAGTGCTGTGATTTCACAAACTCATTCTGCAAATGGATGAAACCATTATCATACCATGCAGGCCATAGAACTGCATCTGCCTTTTTGCCACAGACATTGGCAGTTTCCCGTCAATGTTTCATCTGAGCAATGTGATGGGCAAAGCTTGTCAAGGAGCAGTATTGTGGGGTCCTTCAAAGCTTAGTGCTTCTGAGCAAAGCATTTCTAAAGCTGAGGCACAAGAATAAAAGCGCAGTCTCAGAAGATGTGGTATACATTAAGGGCTTCACTAAATGTCTGCTGAAAGAACAAACTTACCATTTCCACCTTTACTATAGAAGAGTGCTTATGTGTACATTTAGTGGACACATGGTCCTGCACCTTCCTACACGATTTACTGGGGATGGAGTTGTACGTGTGCTAAAAGTCATGTCGATGTTTAAGTATTACACTGAAATGTCATATATTAACAACATATTTTAAAGGATTTAAAGCACTAGAAGGACTGCAGGGTGATTAGTATACCGTTTTGCAGAATGATTTAGGAAAATACCTTAATCAAAGAATTTCTTAACTGCAGGCCTAAGATACATCCTTAACTGCTTTATTCAACCAGGTCTTCTACAGAAGTACTTGCCTATCTCAAAATATATTAGACATAACCCAGAGTTAATTGAATTATTTGTAGGCTTCACATTACATTTGTGCTAAAGGACGTTGCTGAATCAGTGATTTAATGGGCAAACAGTTACACAAAGGAATCATGTGCATGGCTTGAGCCAGGAAGCAGGAGGCAAGAATCCAGAGCTTTTTTCACAGCTCTGCCTTTGGGAAAGTGAGATTAATCTTTATACTTGTAATAGATTTTGAGCTCCCTTATATATTGTTGTACCTCAGGCGACCCAGATATAATTAGAAATAGTAATCAAATGTCAGCCTCATGCTTATTATACTTAGCAATTGTGAGATTTGGTTAATTAGTACATTTCATGTGCTTTGGGGTTCTTGGACAATGAAGGTCATGTATCTACTTAGATGTTTAGAAAAATGTAGGCCATTATTATTCAAATACACTTGAAGTCTTAAGTATTATCTGTCAGTTATAGAGATATAAGGACTGAGGCTGATAACCACTCCAGCTGTTAGTGTGGCCACAAGTTCTTAGAAAAGATGGATTCAACCTTTCCACTATCAAAATTACGATAAATTAAAAAAAAAGAGGGAAAACAATGACAGATTTAAAAGTTACATTTAAAAGTTAGGAAAGTTAGGACAAGCTGTGCTGAAGACAGTGGCGGTGGTGCCTTGAAAGCACAGGCGAAGCTCTTCCTACCATTTGGGACATACATAAGGTATATCTTTTCTGTTTGTCTCTCTAGCTTCTAGAGCATGCAGGCTAACAGTCCCACCTTTAGCACGGTGCGATACTGTGGATGAATCTCTGTCTCACATTTATATGGCCACTTATCTTGAGATTTCTCCATGAGACTTTTCAGTCAAATGTGGTTAATATTAACCAATGTCTTCAGTAACGTCAGTGAGGGGAGAGATCGGAACAGGCAGACAGACACACTGGGGAGACTTCCTTTCCCTCAAAGAAAGCAATGAAAGAAATCTATTAACCTTTCTCTGCTTTATCCATCAGTGTTTCAAATCTCTTTGTCCTTTGAGTGACTATTTAACTTTATAAAAAAATGTCATATGCACTTGGTTTAGTTCCAAAATTCAGATTTTATGTTAAAACCAACAGCAAAAATGGCCAAAAAAAATAGGGAGGGACTTGCAGGGGGACAGAAACATTTTTAACATTTGATTTCCCAGCTAGTAAGCAACACTGGTTGCGAAGTCAAATAGTGGAACAGCTCAGCAGAAAAAAATGTAACCAGTCAGCACCATTTTCTCCTCCAGGACTAATATCTATAATGATAATCAAATGTGTGCAGGAGTTCATATGGGACCAATCTTAATTTTGGTGAAAAAGGCAAGGATTGCAAGATGCAAAACAGATGAAGGAATCAAATATTGATGGGCAGGCAGCAGCAAATTAAATTCTTTGAATTTTTTCTATTTTATGCTTCTTTGAGCCTTGGTCCAGAAAAGGCTTATGCATATTAGTAGTCTACTTAAGCTCATCAATTTCTAGATTTTAGGATTGGAATGGCCCATCATTATCATTCAGTGTGACCCGCAGAACACAAGCCAGAGAATTCCAGCCGATAATTTCTGCAGTTCGATAAGCTGCTTATTGACTTGATCCTTCAAAATGCTGAGCTTTCTGGCTTCAGTCGAGCCAAGCGTTTGAAAGTGATCCACTTTAAGAGGGAGACAAGATGACTACCCACGGCTTAAAATTGCCCACAAACATGTCTTACTTGAATGGAGTCCAAAGTAGTTTCCTAATAAGGAAGTTAATCCTTCATGGTGGTAAGAAGGTGATTTAGGCCTGCGGTGCTGGACCCATAACCAAGGCGGTTGAGAGTGCACACATATTCACTCAGCTTACATGGAGAGGATCACTTACAGAGCTGTTCAGAACATAAACTCAAAATTTTTCATTCCAAAAACATTATTTTCTTGGAGTCAAACCAGGTTTTGAAAAGGTGTCAATCAATGCCACTGTTGACAGAATATTCTTAAGACCTGGAGAAGACACCTTGGATGGTTCCAAGGACCTTGAAGCTCACCCAAACCCCAACCTTCTTATTGTGGAAAGGAGCATTTTAAGAAAATTCCATTTCATTAAAGCTTTGAGTTTAATTCTAATGAAGAAATAGAACAATGATGAAATCTCTCAAGTCATTTTAGAAGGGAATCAACAGACTCCTGAGAAAGCAGATTCCATGTTTTCTTTCTTCTCTGCCCTTTTAAATGGTTTGTTGTACTCACTCACTGCTCTCTCAGACTGTGCCTCTTGCTTTCTTTGAGCACTTTTACAAAAACAAGAAAGGAAAAAATACTTGTCCTTCTTTAATCCTTAAGTTCAACAGATAATCTGGGATTCCAGTCTGAAATGTCAAACTGCTTATGTCCACCTGCAAAACAAAGTTGAATTTTCAAATCTTTTATTTATTTACCTATTTGTCTGGGTTAAAAGTTATCCCAGTACCTGTCATATTCCTTGTTAAAGCCCTTCGGTGAAAGGACTTTGAAGCACTATTCATAAATCTCATTCTTAAATAGCCTTCCTTTGAGGTAGAAAAGAATAAAAGACAAACAAAGCTCTTTATTTTTCACTGCTCATTAGATTTTCTTATCTGGAATGAGCATGGGCCTTTAAAAGGAGAAAAAGGAAAGCAGCAACTCCAGTTGCCTGCAATATCTCAAGCACTGTCCCTACGTATGCATTCAGTTCCCATCCTAAAACACCACACTCACATCTTTGGTGCAAAAAAATATGGGTAATCTCTATGAATCAGTTGTGAGATTTGTCCATCAGAAGTGTCATGGTGTATGTATGGAATGGCCTGAATTCAGCTTCTTCACGTTATTGTCCAAAGGCCAGTAGCCTCTTCCAGAAAGTCCCTGTATAACTTATACAGGGTCCCTGTATAACTGAGCGTCTCCAGTTTGTCTTACAAAATGGGGCATATCGCCCCTTGAAGATCTGATCTCTCTTTGGACTCCAGAGGAAAGTCAAAGCCACACTCAAGACATAAATGCTCCAGAGAACTGAAGCTAGTGATTTTATTCCTGCTTCCTTTGAAAAACCTCACAACTGTCTTCAGTTGCAGGTGAAGAAAAACAGTAACAAAAAGAACACGAACATAAACCTTGCAATAAACGGTTTTCCTTTTTCTCCGCTATTTTTAAAGACGAATGCTCACTTGTTGTAAAATTTAGATCCAGTTTACATTTCTGAACATGAACCATCTCCTATGATAAAACTTGAAGAAATAAAAAGTTATTTCAACACTCCAATTTTAAATAATTTGACGAAGTTTCATTTTTAAAAGGAAAAAAATTATGTAATCTTCATACTGTAGTCACAAATTCATTTTACTGGAGTATGTAAATATTATTCTTTAAAAATGATACATTAACATCTCATTTTAAAGTTTAAAAGTTCAACATTTTTAAAAGTGTTCAGAAAAAATAATTCATGAGAAATACCCACATTTCAATTTTTCATTTTGAACAGAATAGCAGAAATTGCTGTAGAAAAGAAGAAATACGGTTTTCAGACCAGACTTTATGTGTTGTGGGTAGCACTGCTCAGATTTCAGAGACCAGCATAAAAACTGATTCTTGTCATGTTAGCATCTATGCATTTAGCAATCATCTCTTTATTTAGCCTCATAACAAGTCAGGGACAGGCTTACTTCCACAGTGGTCTGAGTACAGCTACATTAACATAATCAGTGAGTTAACAGTGCCACAGCATAACAAGTTAATGCTCATCAGTGAGTGTCAATAACTTTGTGTAGTCAGTGTGTCTGTATGTGTTCATAGCTCTTTGCAATCAGGATGAAAGGTCTGCTTAGCAGATGCAAACCTGTCAGTTCCTTTTTACTAAACTGCTGTCTCGTATCATTGGTCCTTCAAGGCATTCCTTAAAAATCCAACCACTTCAATAAAATCACAGGGTGAGTCAGATAGGAACCATTTTTCAAAGTATTTGTTGACTTCTACTGTAAATGTCAATTGTTCCTGAGAGGATGGTCTCCTCGTCACGAGCCCGGCGTCTCCTAATATCCTGCTTAACTTGAATGCCAAAAATGGAGAGGAAAAAGTAAGAAGTCCAACCTTTGACACTCCAGACCAGTGGGAGTTTAATATCATGAGTTTTATAGCATATTTATTTTCCTTGTCAGTGTAATGGTCAGTGGGCTTGTATAACTGCACAAGGAAAAAGTCCCAGAAGAAAAGGTCCCTCAGTTCTCAGTTTTCAGGGCTGGTTCAGCCTTCCTCACTCAGAGCAGGCTCTGTATTTACTGGTGTGCAGCTGAACCAAGGAAGGAAAAGATGGAGATGGCAAGAAGCTGGAGGGAACCAGCCAGTAATGTTGTTTTGGGTGTGGTTTTTGCATTAGTTAAAGTATAAAGTAACCTTCTCCACATGTCCGCATTGCAGAGGGAAGACACATCCAAGATGGTTGAAAAGCAAAACTGACAGCAAAACTAAGGACCACCTGAATGCTCCCTGAGTACCAATGTGAATGATAAGGCAATTGCTGAGCTGCGTCCTTTTACAGCTATTCTGCTAACACTACCATCAGCTAGATAGGTTAAAATTAGCTGAAATACTTCTGACTTAAGCAGCAATTTCAAGAACAACTGGTTATTTGTAATATATTGCAAAGGCTGCACTGTATCTGGACCCAGCTGTTTCTCTGTCACTCCACCCTGCCTCCTCACTGAAGCTGGTCACCACTCTTTTTCCTGTAACTGCTCCCTGCCAGCTCAGACCCTTTCATTACACTTGAGCCTAAGCTAGGCTATCCATTGACATATGGAAAACAAAAGTCCTTCAGTGTCCACAAAACAGGCCTTGGCTCAGTTCATTTGGGATGGAGTCCTTGCCCTTTTTCTATGTCTCAGCCTCCATGCTCTGGTAAGGATCATGCTTGGAAAGGTGCACACACATCTCAGGGTGATCCAAAGAATGGGGACAGTGGGTACAAAGTGAGAATCCTCTCTGTTCACATGTTTGAGTGGATAAAAAAGGGTTCCTTCATTTGGCATCCCAACACAGGAGCAAAAATATCAAGGTTCCCTTCAGGAAGGGTACGTAGCAGCAGGGTATGCTGTGAGGTACCACTGAGGAGTCATATTCCTCTGATATATTGGGAATAATAGTGGCAGACCCACCACATTCCCAAACAGGCATTATCTGGATGAGTTCATTCAGCTGCATCCTTCATATTAAAGAAGTAGTAACATCAGTGTTGCTCTGATGGATTCCCGAAGTTAATTTCTTGATGAGACAGAGAAGGCAGTTCTTGTGTCAGGCCCTCTGTAGAGCCTGGCAGCCCTCTGTGTATTTCATATTTGTGGATTACATTTCAATTTTTTCTTTGCTTTCATAAAGAAGCAGTATGTATTTCTTTTTATCAGCAAGTCTCACAGTATTTTACTGAAAAAAAACCCCACCCAAACCTCAGTGTTATGAATGTAGAAAATGAGTTACAAGACATGTCCCACATCACTGGGCAGGCAATCAGAAGAGAAAAGGTAGCACTCTTCCTCTGCCAAGTGCTTGTCCTGTGCAGATGCCTGACCAAACCTGGGATTTTGTTATGTAATCAATCCTCTGACTCCAGGAAATAAATTATGAATGTATAATGCCTGTGATTTTATGAAGCTTTTCTACCAAAGTCTGCTTTCATCCCAGGGTACGTTTCCAGAACTTCTTCAAACCCAGCATGGTGCAGGCTGCCATCAGAAGAAGTGGTTTCCCCCCACAGCTTCTTGTTCTCTCCTTGTCTTGGCCACACGTGGTACATACCACACCAGCTGTGGCCACTGCTATAGCATAGGTGGGAGGTGGAAAAGCCATTTCTTGGACAGCAGCTCTGACAGCAACTGCTTTTGGTCTCAAGGTGAACTTCATCCAAAACCATGTGTTGGGACTTTACCGCATGTTTAAGCCCTTTGGTCCAAAAATAGTAAAAAACCCAAGGAGCACAGAGACCTGATTCAAATGAAGATTTGTTAGTGACAATGCCTTACAGGCATCCACTATAACCATGGATGTCAGTGAATCAGTCACACAAAAAACACTTTTGCATGCTCAGTGAGACCTGAGAAAACTTACTGACTGACTGTTCCCTTCTTGGAGACTGAGTGCGCTCATCTTCATCTTACAAAAAAAAAATAATCTCATGCCACTATCTTGGATGGGTTCAACAGGCTTGACATCTGGTGGTGAATCACCACCCATCTTATAATGAATGGCATTAATTTGGTTTTGGAGGAACAGAATTTGCATGTTATATCTCACGGGGTTATAAACAAAGAATGAACCTGATACGTGCTATATGGACAGCTCACATGGGCAGATTTTATTCATGGAGGAAACCCCAATGGGAGCTGGGAATTTGTGCTAATGCCAGTTAATCTCAGGGTTTAGGAGCTGGAAAAGAACAAGGGGAAATAGTTTAAGAACCTGTCCCAGCTGGTGGTAGCTTCTGTGCTTTGGGAGGATATGTACACACGTACTCATCCACCCCCTGCCCACACGCAGATGCACACTCACACCCCCCCACCAAGAGCTTCAGCAACGCTGTACAACAGCACTTCCTATAAAGTCAGGGGGAACATCTGTTCACTTGACTTTTTATCAGTCAGGCCCTCTTTTGGTCACAGCATGTATACATGTGACACTTTGCCCTCTTCTACCCTCATTGTCTTCTCCATCTGTGAGCAATCTCTCCTTCCTACATTTCCCAGATTATAGGTATCATTGCAGAGAAGTGGTTTGCCCCAGTCGCCTGCTTGCATGGCAGCAGGAAAAGGGCAAGGAGAACAGCTAAAGCATCTTTGGCTCCCTGTTGACTTTTCTGTTCTGCCTTTGCTAAGATTGTGAGTATGATGGTTCCGTGTACATGTGTATCTATATATGTTATGTGGTGTGGTGAAAAAACATGTTATGATACTGATCTTTCACAGGACCCTCACCATCTTGGTGTACTCTTCTTGCAAATGCAAAATCAGGATAGGAAACTGTTTGCATCCATGGAGCTAAGTGTGGAAAAGGACAGGTAGCTGAGGTCTCAAAAAAACCCAAGCTATTTCTGTGGCACTGTAAAGTAGGCATTGGCATACAGACATATACAGCAGTTATGCACACACACATACAGAGAGTGAGCTTTTATTTTTTATCTTCGTTTAAAAAAAAGATCTCACACTATGTCTTTGAGTTAAAAACAAACAGGGAAATGAACACAAAGACAGTCATTTAAAATTGAAATTATTTTTTTACTGCCTCTCCATCACTTCTGTTCCAAGTAGCTGTTGAACATTACCCTGTCAACTCTTCAAGTATTTAACTACAAAATACTCTTCATAAATAATGTAGGCAGATTAACTAAATGGTACATAATTACCACAAATTTAGAGTCCCGTTGCAGAATATATTTTATCCATGATTACAGTGCTTACAGACTTTCCAAACACTCTCTTGTATATTTGACAGTAAGCCATGGGAAAATTTCAGCTGTCTATAACTGCTTTTCAGAATCTATAATAACTTAGATTAACATGTTATTAAAGACTTTGATTTAGGAAACACCTAATACATTTTTCTATTTTTTTCCTTCCACTTAAAGTTCCAAAAAAAAAAAAAAGCACAAGATTGGACTTGTAAAGTGGAAGTTTTCAAAGTTGATTGCAGGTTCACAACTCTGTAACAAGGTACTTTCACTCTGGCAGAGACTCAAATGAGACAATTAACAGGAGCAACGAAGCAAATCAAAGAGAGAGTTGTGGGGCTTTTTAATTGGTGCTTCAGAAAGCCAAAGTTCCCTCTGTATAGAAAAGACAGGAGCCAGGGAGTAATTGCCTAGCCATTTCTCTAAAAAGGGCTTGAAATCTCAGTTAAATAAGATCTTGATCTTAGCATAGGAAGGTCATGATTCTCTGGAATTGTAAAAATGTTCCTCCCCTGCAGTGGTCCATTAGTGATTTGAAAGATTTTACACTGGACATTACAAGGTACTGAATGAATGCCAAAATAAAAGCTAAAATGTAGACTTGCTACACTTTCTGTTGTGTAATAAGGGAAAATCTCCACTGACTGCAACAGCAGCTGGGCCTGTCTCTATTGGTAATGAAATAGCCATCTTATATCTGAGCACTTATGGTCTTCACTGTGTTGATGCTCACAGTACAGATGTGATGTGGGTAAGGACAATATATCCACTTCTGATAGTCTGAATAGAGGTTAAATTACTGGTCCCAGAGCAGCAGATGCTTTTCAGACTAAGAAGCTGACATTAAGTTTCCAGAGTCCTGGGCAGGCAACAAAAGCACCATTATTTGACCAGGATCCAATGTATTCTGTCCTCAAAAGTGTACTGACGTAAAAGTTTCGGCAATGTAAGCATAAGTCAATTTTGTTCTCATCCCAGGCCAGCTCAATTTAGCATTCACTCTGTGTGTCTTCCCCATTCTCCCCATGCAGCTTGGGAAAGCAAAGGCAGCAGCAGGCAGATTGCCTTTGAAATCAGCAGCCTCGAATCCCCGTTGCTATTTGGTGCCTTCAGTGTCCAAGCTAGGATGGTACCATGCAGAACTGTCCTGTTCCCATCCCAGTTTTGTTAGCGACTACCTACTCTTCATATGCCTCAAGTTGGCCAACCTTCTTCAGAAAGAAATCCTGGCTTGAGTAAGGTGTAGGCCTGCAGTGAGTGACTTATAGAGCGTTTCCATTTCCTCTTGAATTCAGTGGGAATTTGGGGTTCAAACTTCCCTTCTCAACTGTGCATTGACCTCAGTGTTGTGCTTCACTGCCTTGGTTGTATGACCACTCTCGTGAACTCAGGGGCTCTTCGCTTGGCACGGAAGGTTGCAGGAGTGAAGGAGCTCAGTGTCTCACAATATTAGTCAGCATGTCATCAGGTCAATGGAGGTGGGATCAATCCTTATGACAACAAAACCCCATCTCTTATTTGCTGTTAACCTTGAGATTCTTATAGCTATAACAACAGTAATGGAAAGACCAACTTCTGAGTATATTAGATGGACATAGGAAAGGCAATGGACAACTTCTGCCGAACAAATGATTTCTAGGCAACACACCTCTTAAGAAACATCAGTTTCTCAAAGAGATTCATTTGCATTGTGTTGGAAAAAATGCTCACACTGTTCCCAAGGCAACCTCTCTGATGTATCGCAGGGTAAGGACTTCAGAGGCGCGCTGGGAAAAGTCACTGCAACAGATAACAAATTTGGGCCTGTCTTATCCACAGGTACTTGCCCTTGTCAGCAAATGTGGAGACTTGGGATGTGGAACCCATACTTTGAAATGCTGTGCAAACAACATCTAGACAGGGAAGTCTTATGTTACACAAAGATGGAACTTATTGTTGTATGGTAATTTGAAAGCACATTTGCTGTTCCCCATGCAGTACCAGTAAAATAAGGTTGCTGTTTAAGGTGATGTTTAGGTAATCCTCCTTCTGTGGACTACTTTTCATATGTAATCTTGGAAAGTCATCTATTCTCTCTGTGCTTTAATTTTTGGTCTGTAAGATAAAGGCACTATGATTATCTTCATGTAACCTGTTTAGATCTCAACAAGATCAGAAAGAAGAGCAGATCTTTTATTCAGTGGTTGACTTGAAAAATCAGAAAAAAAATGGCTATAGATTAAATAAAAATGGAGATATCGTCTTTGTCTTTTTTATTTTTCATAAAAGCCATCCATAGATATTGTGTTCAGTCCCAAGCAAAGTGATTCATTTGGTTTGGGATTTAAACAATTTTTTTTTTTTTTTTTTTTTTTTTTTAAATACATTTTAATACCTCTCATGTTACCAAGTTTTCATTTAAACCCACACACACACTCATAACATTTTCTTTTAAAATTCTCAAAATATGATAGCTTTAGCATCCAGGGTACTATTTTTCATTTTAACAGTTGTGAAGTGATACAGTTTTAATTCTTAAAAATAAACTATCTACAAACCTTTTCTTTTTTTTTCAGTGCAGGGGAGAGCTCCTGTTGCTATCTGCCAAATTTGAAACAATTTCACAAATAATTGTGGTTCTACCAGTTTTCATCTTCTATTTTTTGCCTTTTTTTTTCTTTGATTGAGCTCAATATGCAGTCGCTGGTACAGAGTACCCAGCCTCGATGGAATTACTTTTAACGTGGCTAATTGCTTATATTTTCTAGGGAAGGAAGGAATGACACCAGTGACATAAAGCAGTCAGACCTGCTGCAAATACTGCCAATCCCACATGCAGCAGTGAATTTTGTATTTCTGTCAATTAATCCTCATGTTTATTAGCTGAAAAAAATGATAGGGTTAGGATGGAAGAGACAGTTTATCACTCATCCCAGTCTGCTTTGTCTTCTTTCATCTTTGCTTTAAGTTCTGCAAAACCCCAGGCTTCACCTCGAATAGGTCCCATCTGAGTTTCTTCCACTCTCATCTCAGTCATGGCAGCAAGCAGGAGATCTTTTAGGATTTGAGCATTTCACCTCATTTGTTTCAGTTGTGGATGTGGTTCTGCCAGAGGAAAAACCCATGGCAACAATTTCTCTTCTTGACGTTCAGACTGCTGCATAACTCTAGACTGGCTTACATCTTGTCTCTCTTTCTCTCCTTCCTCCCTGCTCAAACCTCATATCATTCTGGGCCTTGCCACTGATTTCTGATCTGGTCATCTGCTGCTCTTGCCTGTCTGCTCCCTTTTCCACACTTTTACCATGCACATGAGATTTTTGAGCCTCACCGCCATGCTTGCAGCAGCATTAAACAATAGCTACCAACAGTGAAAATGGAAAACTTTAATTGATTGTTCTTCACTACCATCACTGAAGACCTACTTCCAAATTTGGTAAATAAACAATAACGTTAAGGTTTCCTTTTAATCTACTGTTTTGTTGTCCTGTGTCGGGTAGGAACGAAGCAAGTAAAAACCTTCACCTCTGATTCTGGCTTATCTGCACTCATTTATTGCAGAGGTTTTCAAATTTTAGATTTGCACATCCTTATGAATGGCACCCGTTAATGGTAGGTCTCTAATCTTAGCTGTACTAGAGGGACCACGAAAAGGGGAGCCCAGACTCCAGCAAATTGCAAAGCAGTGCTTCACTGGGTTCCAGAACTGGGCTTCTCTTGAAAGAGAGTGAGAGCCCTGTTGCCCTCATCAAACACTGAAAAGAATTTTTGTGTGCAAATGGTGGTGGGCATCTCTGTACACAGATTACCCTCTTGCAATTCTTGGGCCATATAGAGCATATCTAACAATTGCAGCTTCTATTGTAGGATCTCATACTGTGAGTAAAAGATGAAGAAGTATTTCCAGTGACACTGTTTCTTATATCTAGAATGACTTTGAAGGGTTGATGTTCTTGTGTTTGGCTGTTTAGCTGAATGCTGGGAGATGTTGGTCAAAGCCAGTTTGAACAGATAAATACATGTCTTTTATGATACTCCATATCATACAATTGTGCTACCTTCATTAAGGGAGATGACACTTTCATGACATGCAGAGGAAATGAGAACTACTTTCTGAAGCTTAGCAGTTTAGAGTTCACGCAATGTTGTCTTACAGAGTTTTACAGCTAAACAGAGTTTTTCTTGTTCTGACTTGTAAAGTCAGTCATTTTTGTTTTCATGGATGCTTAAAAACAAGGATATCACTTCTCTATAAATCTGCCTGTGTTCATCCTCTTTCTGAGCATCTCTGAGTTACTATTTCTCATTGCCACATTTGAAATACCAAGACACTATTGCCCTTTGTGGAAGCTGGGGAAACCAGGCACAGAAACTGTGATTTCCTCAAGATCATACAAGTATTCTGGGAGAACAAAGAATCAAGATTTCTGGTATTTGGGAGAAAACACTGACTACTGTTCCCTATTGCTAACATTTTCATGTACATCTGCCACAAAAATGGCACTGATTGTTATTTCTTGTTGGAAAGAGAAGCCATGGAACAAAGAGACAGAGTTTGAGCTTATCCTTCTATGGAATTGCATTGTCTCCTTCGTGTCAGAGAGAAGCCAGCTGGTTTTGAAACTTGTACTACTAATGCCACTGTATAGGCAGTCATCATACACAAGTATCATAATGTATGAATGGCTGGAGTTAAACCTTCTGGCAAGAGGCCCAACAGGTACTTCTGTCTCCACAAAAGAAACAATTTGAAATGTGAGTTATAAACAGGCTGTATGTTCTGCACCTCCTGCTGCTTAATTAATACGTTGCATTGGCAAAAAGGAGTTGGTATACTCCCCACCTCCAACAAATCAGGTGCAACTACAAACTCTTGTAAAAGAAAGAGTTTTGCTCGTGTTGACAGTACTTTTTACAGCTTGTCAGGAACTGGAATTGCTGCTTTGCGAGATCTACTGTTATTTCCATGTTTGTTTTCTGCTCATGCTAAGTCAAAACTATCTTTTTTTCTTTTCTTTTCAGAGAAACAGGAAAATCTGGTGATTTCTCTGAGACATTGCAGCTTGCTTTGACACTGAGCAACATCTGCCTGCACTACTGCAGTGCCTATTAGGATTGTCATCCAGGTGCCCCATCTCTTCCAAGACCTGGGCTGGACTAGCCTATGTTTCCCAGGACCTCTGTGGCATTTGGTGCTGAGAAGGGAACTGTGTGCTCTATGAGAAAAGTGTTTCAACAATGGTGGTCAACACAAAAGAGGTTGAGAGTAGAAGGCGTGCACTTTCCATAGGGCAATGTAGTTGCTAATTTAGGCAAAGTAGTTGCTAATTTAGGCAAAACTGAACTGAAAGAAAAAGAAGAAAACAAAATATTTTTGGGGGGTTTTGGCCAAGCCAGTCGTGTCAACTCAGAAATCGTCTATAATCTGCAAAGGGATTTTTTTCTTTGGAAAACAACTTTAAGTCCCTCTCCACTGAGCACTTTCACTATTTTTCAGGGGAAGAACTACAGCCACATGCCCCTTCCATTGAGATACCTTGATTTTTCCTCCTGATCCACAGTCCCAGTAGCTCAGCTCTCCCCAGGATTCAGTGAGTCCCTCCAGCACAAGTGAGAATCACGAAGGTACCTTATTCCAGTTCCTATAATATCCCTGTTCTTTCCTAAAGCTTGTCCAGCTAAACCCCACTGCTGTCCTTGGCAGAAAAAAATCTTATTCTTTTTAACAATATTGGCAGTAATGCAGGCTGGCACTAGGACCTCCTTTTCTTCAAAAGCTTTGAGCATCATGGAATGCCAGTCAAACAGATTGTACCACAGCTCAGTGGTCATTCATTCACTCACCTTCAGCACTGGCAGCAAGTGGCTCCTAATTCCCCATCTGATACAGGCACACCAAGGGAAGAGGCTGCCTGTGGGGAAAATGAAAAGAACAGCAGCAGCTTATAGTGATTAAGTCCCTTAGTGCTGTGGCTATTAAACTGAAATGAAAAAAGGACAAATGCTCTTTTCCTTTCCTGTCTTTACTCCTGCACATTTTCTTTCAAAGCATCAAGCAGAAAAATCTTTCTATTAAGGATCACTTCAACAAAAATCTAGCTTTTGTTTCTCATATGGCTCATTGCTATTATTGCTAAACCCTTTTGAAACTGTTTTACCAAGGCTATTGCTTTAAATAAAAAGAAAACCATCCCACAAACACAACAAACCCCTTTGTGTTACTCACAGACACAAGCCATCTGCAGCCAGACTGCCTTGGGCTAGGATCTCAGGTCAGGCTGAGACATGCTGCCCATTAAACAGAGCCTGTTTCTCTCTGTATATGCAAAACCTACTACATCAGGCATCCTCCTCAGAGTCAGGCATCCTCCTCAGATTCTGAGCTGTATGTTTGCATTAGGAGTGGCTAATGCTTCCCTTACCAGTGTGATCAGATATTGCTTGGGAAACTTGCAAGGTACTTCCCCAGCATCTGTCTGTCTTGGGAAATCTCAGCTTTTCTACCTGTGACAGCTACTGGAATGTCTTTGTGAGCTGATTTTTCCAAGATCTCAAGTAGACACATTTTTCATGAAAAGCTAAAGCAAGAAATTTGTGGGCTTGACATTAAACTCCCATGTTGCTTGCTTCGATCCTGCACATCAGTCTAGGTTATTAACCTGCTGCTGTGATTCAGGGACCCTAACTCTTACTCTCTAAAACGGTACCTAGTCTGTAAGGAAACCAGATGTGTCCCATCACAAACGGAACGAATAAAGGAAGTCTCTCACTTCTGATAACTGTCTACCCAAGGAATCTCAGCTTTTCTGAGAAAAAAAAAAAAAGGTTGGAAATCAAGAGGAAAGGTAAATAAAGTTAGCAGGCAGGGTGAGAGAAATAATGAAAGCTCAAGTCAGATACTCGTTTCAAAAGGTGGCCTTCTATCTACCAGCAACCACTTTCTGAATAACTCCTCACTCTCGGAGTATAAGTTATAATGCCTTCTACTTACCAATATCTATCCCCTTCCATTTTTGTGGTGTCTATGCAAACATCAGAGCATCTTGGAAGTCTCTCCCCAAAACTAAAAGAGGCTATGAATACTGAAATCAAAAGGAGAGCACTCATCTCAGCCATTAGAGTTCTAGTGGGTAATGATCTAGCAATTAAAAATGAACTACCCTACTCCTTGCTTATCTCCCTACTGTCATCTTTGAGTTTTTTAAGGTCTAATGGGCATGTTTTTATTTCTGGAGATAAAATGTAATGGTACCAGAGAGTTTCACTCTGCCCAGCACTACAATTGCAGTGGCTGTAGTTCTCATTATGAGTGAATGAACAGTGATCGCTGAGATTATTTTCCCTGCTGAACTAGCACTGCTGATGTTTATGACTCCAATGGGTAGCACTAAATTTTCTTTCGGTGTTGTTAGGTAAACTAGAACTTCAGTGTTCATGAGACAGCAGTAATTGTTGTCAGGAGAGATGATGTTCAACTGTCACGTCCTACCATGTCCAGTCAACACCAAGCAGGATTAAGAGTTGGCTGAAGTTGGAAGTGTGGATGAATGATAACCATTGGAAAATGTCTGTGAACATTAGTTTGCCCATGCTCTGCCATGACTAATGGATAATTCTGGTTCTACCAAGACAGGCTATTTAAAATCCTGGTAATTGACTTGGGATGTAGACCTTTGGAAGGGGAAGGTCCTTCCGTGTCAGAAGTCAGAATTGCTGGTTGGATTGATGTTTCTGAGGAACTCCTGTATCTCCCATTAATAGTAGAACTGAGTATCACACAATTTTTAAGTATTTATCTTCTTAATACACCTGTAAGGTAATGCTCCTTGTTTTTAAAAAAAAGAGGGGAAGAAAGGATCTGGGATTCTGGTAAAACTTGCAGATATCTCACGTTATCTTTTCTAGCGGTCCTCCCTGTCCTACCTGGAGGTTTCTGTATCACTAGCAGTTTACTACAATTACCCTTCATCTTTTGGTGCAGCTCACAGGCTGATGTATACACTAAAATACCAAACAGTCAACAAAAACAGGCATGCATTTCCTTCTGCAGATGCTATAACTCCTGGCAGGGACTTGTTAATCCCCTGCTTCATTTAAGCAGAGGAAAAATCTGTGGAGACTGAAACAATGACTGGCCTCAGTAACTCACCTAAAAGTATATGAAAGAGCTGGAGCAAAAGGGGGCATTTCAGTAGGGTGTCTTAAATTCCAGGGAAGTCCACAGGGCATGAGCATAGTTAGTGGATGATGAAGACAGCAAAACTACATGTCACTGAAGTGGCAGCAGGGGAAGTCCTTGACCCTTTCAGTTCCCCCATAACTCTGTGCTGCTCACCTGTAAAATTACCTTTCTTAACCTTCAGGAGTATATCTGAATTTAAATATCATACCTGTATCTGAATATCATAACTGTATCTGTCTTGCCAAACCTCTTCTCCCATCCATGTTTACAGAAACACCAGTGTGTGTGTGTGTATGTGTGCATACATATATATTTTAGCTTCACATTATACTTTTCTGTTTTTTTTTCAGTAAGTAGACAAGCAGATTTTTCTTTTTACTCTGTTCAGTATTAAAGTGTGGGGGGGTTGTTCTTGGCTTTTGGGTATTTTTTAAGCAAAACTTTGTGTTTGTGAATGAGAGAATGCTTGTGCCTGGAGGGGTTTAAACAGTTTAGGATATATATACTTTAAGAAGTACAGAGAAAAAAGAGCAGGACTGGATTTAACTAGAACCATTGTTGATTTGCATCCTAAAAGGTATCTGAGAAGTGTAGTAGTGATTTCAACACAGCCAAATCTCACTAAATTGTTCCTCCTTTCTTTGCCCACTTGAAATGACAAAACCACCACAAAGAGAGGTCTTCAGAGGCATCACAGCTGAAGATGTTACCCAAGGCACAAAAATCTTTAGAAGGAAAAGTATTCTTTCTCCTGCCACCTTTAACACTTAGTATACCAGCCTAGTGTCACAAGTCATATATAAGGTCAGTGCACAGGAGCTTTCTCAAGACAAAAGTCTCGAAAAGCTATCTGCCATGAAGGTCACTGTTCTTTTTTTGGTAGTGTTGTGCTGAATATTTGTGCAGATTCCCCAACTGCAGCACAAGTCCTGTTCTCATTGGCACGAATCCCCTGGCTGCAGGTTTTCACTCCCCTTTGAAAATCGACAATATTTCGGTCCTGGAATAGTTAGCGTAAGGACAGAGGGAGCAAGTGAGTTCACTCTCAATCAATTTTGACCACATTGAAAAATTTATGTATGACGTTTGACCAGAAACGTCAGGTTTCAATGAAAGAAGCATGTATCAGGTGAATATAAATCAAATATATCTCCATAAACCAGGCAAAGTTACCTATGCAGAGCAGCTGGGAGTTCCATGGACAAGAAGGAAGAACCTTGCTCTATCTTGAAAGCTCTGTAGTGCCAGTCATAGGCTGGATTATGCTACGTATATATATATATGTATACATATACATGTAGAAGCATACATGAATAGAATAGAATAGAATAGAATAGAGTATAGAGTATAGAGTATAGAGTATAGAGTATAGAGTATAGAGTATACCGCAGAGTAGAGTAGAGTAGAGTAGAGTAGAGTATTTCAGTTGGAAGGGACATAGAATGATCATCTAGTCCAGTTGCCTGACCAATTCAAGGCTGAGCAGAAGTTAAAGCATGTTATTAAGGGCATTATCCAAATGCCTCTTAAACACTGACAGGCATGGGACATCTACCACCTCTCTAGGAAGCCTGTTCCAGTAGTTTACTATGCTCTCGGTAAAGAAATGTTTCCGAATATCAAGTCTGAGCCTCCCCTGGTGCAGCTTTGAACCATTCCCACACATCCTGTCACTGGATACCAGGGAGAATAGATCAGCACCTCCCTCTCCCCTTCCTCAGGAAGCTGTAGAGAGCAATGAGGTTGCCCCTCTGCCTCCAGACTAGACAAACCCAGGGTCCTTAGCATGTATATATACAAGCAATATAATGGAGAAGAAAAGGAAAGATGAAACAGTATGATTCACTTATGAAAATTCTACTTAATACCCTGGACACTGTTGAACATATTCACCTTACGCTCCTTGTAGAGGTAATGGAGAGAGATAGGTACCTCCAGAGGCTGATTTAGTCCATTGCTCTGTTATAAAGTAATTAGGCTTCATCAGGTAAGGAGAAATCTGGGCCTTCAAGTTGCCAATAATCTTTAAGTGAGCACCTGAACTCCCTCTGCAGCTTGAGATTTACAAAATGTTTCTTCAGCTCCTATCGAAAATGTTTGCATGTTGTGTTACACAGCTTCCTGGAAGAATATTCATGCCACTGTTTCTGGCAAAAAGAATCAGGCAAAAATAGCCTTCAGACTGTTAACTTGCCTCAGTTTTTTTTCTTTTTTTACATTTTCTAGGGAAAAAAAAAAAACATGGTGGTTCCTACACTCAGAAATCTGGTGAACTTTGAAATATGCTTAGATTTTATTTTAAAATATATTTAATCCACCAGGACTCAAACTGAAACACAGTGGGTTGCTCTTTCTAGAAATATTTTGTTTTGCATTCCTGACTGAAACCTAAAACAAATATCACTTTAGATTAACCTCTGATTCAATAGATTGAGTTCTCACCAGTGAACAAAGCAAAATATAGATATTTGAAGAAAAAAAAATCCATCTCCCTGATTTTTTACAGAATTTAAATGCCACATGTTCTTTTACCTGCTAAGTTGTTTTTCTCTGGGGTTTTGGTGGTTTTTTTTTTCATTTAAACAGAAATCCCCTTCTTCCACCTCAAAAAGGCTGTCTGGGTAAGCTGTGGTGTTCATAACCTAGTCTGCAGCAGAAGGAAATGCCTGTGCTCCCAAACCAGCACAGTACATGTGGGAAGTTGCAAACAGCTAGGAAATGATGCTCAAAGTACAGCATTTCTGTTTTGAAAAATCCCTCATTCCCACATCTGGCATAGTTTCACCTGGAAGATGTTGAGTGAAATCCTGGGCCTGCTGCAGCAGCCAGGTGTTAAGGACCTAATCTGCTTAGGTGCTTTAGAAAACCTCTATGCGTCTACCTGCATCATTACATAGCTAAATAGCTCTAAAAATCTGGGCTGTGGAGGGTATCGAATGAACTGTGCGGGGTCGAGTGGTATTAGTTGTTCTTTGATCAGTCAGGACTGTAGGATTAGGCTTGCTCATAACAGGCAATTGCCTGGGATGGGCATCATTGCAGAAGAGGATCCCAAAAGCAGAGAAATGCTGCTTCTCTTCTGGCCACCATGACCTTCTTTTGCCAATTTGACTGTGAAATATATGTTGAAAATATTGTTTCACACAAAACATATGTCTTCAGTAGCTATGAAGAGTAAATCGTCTCTTTTAACTGAAAAGTTTTAAGGACTAGCACTAGGAGAAGAAACCGTGGGACTGTGACATTACAGCCATGGTTCCATTAAAAGAGAGGAAAACCCATTACATTTTATAGGCTTACAAGTATTTGGACATTCATTGATTAACAAATGAACTGAAGCTGCACTTAGATGCCCGTGGAGATAAGTACAGCATAAATGGGAATGAAGAGAGAGCTCTACACTGTATGAAGTCAGGCTTTTGCCTTGTTTCTTGCTTCTTACTGCAGGTGTGTGTATATATTTGTATGCCTGATGGTACTACTGGACATTACTGAGGACAAGTGAAAGTTAAAGGAACAGAAACAATTTCCTAAGCGAGCCTAGTACAGGGATAGTGAGTGAGTCACCTGCTTTTGCAGCTATTGCTCAAAAACCAAGGGAAGACCTTTTAGAATTAAAGTGCATGTGAGAAGCCATCCTAGGACTAGTAAGGTTAAGACAGTCTAAGTGAATGCCATTTTTAGAATAATTCTATTTTTGCCTGAAAATTCAGATTGAAGTAAAAAGTAGAGGTTAGTGGATTCATATTAATTTCAGTGAATTGCTTCATTAAAAAAGTAAATACTTCAAAAGGGACATTTGAAAGAAGTCAAAACATTTCAGTGATCATTTAACAGCATTTTCTTTTATTTTTTTCTGTTTAGACTGGCATTTCTTAACATTATACTTTCATTTAGTTTCCTTTGATATTAATATCAGAAAGGAAGAGAGCTAAAAAACTTATCTCTTGTCTAAGAAAGCACTAAGCCCAACTCTGTATGAAAATATGTCTGTATATATATAAAACATTTTCATTCAAGGTAAATTTAAAAAAACCCACAGAAATAGTGTTTCTAATTGACCAGCAAAAATAAATCTTTCTTTTCTTCAATTTTATTCATCTTCTCAAGCTGAAAGTCAGTTATTTGTACAGGTATCATTTTCACTGAGAAGATGGGAAGCTGTTCTCTAAAACCTGAGTCCATTGTTAGAAATTAAGGCTAAGAGATATGTGAATTTATTTAGCTGGAAACTAAATTAAACACTTCTCCTGCAACAATAATGGCTATGAAATTTATCCATCCCATTGTTACATCTGCTTTCCCTCTTTAAACTACCAACAATGACCATTGGAATCAAATCTCTGCTTGATTTAGGAGGACTGAATTGAGTTGAATGGCAATTTTCCTCTACTCCCAAGCACGTTGATCATACCCAGTGTAATGTTCTGAGCAGCAACTTGTTCTTCGTGTCAGGGTGAGATTCCCTGTAATTCAGTACCATAGCAGTGTTTCAGGTGCATGGTGAGCTCATTCCAGCTCCTCATCCATTAAAGTCAATAGATATACTTAATACTGAGATCAGATCCGGGACCTCAGTCCCTATATTAGTTGTCTTTCTTGCTAGTGAAAGGATTGGATATTACTTTCTATATCCTGAGTACACCAGTTCTAGTCCTGTAAATAGGAACACACCATCATTACCCTGCAGTAGGCACAATGAAGAATAATTTGAAAGTAATGGTCAAAAGTAACAAACTGCCATCAAAGCGCATAACCACATGCTGCTTCCTAAGCAGCACAATCCTCTAAAGTGAATGAAAGATCAGCAAAAATGGCCATAAAAATTGAGATTCAAATGATAATTGAAGGTTTATATTTTTAATTTATTTCTTCAGGTTAAAAAAAAGCTTTGTCACAATTCATTACTACCATAATCTAGATTGTGCTCGTTTTTACATGAGAAATATCATGATGAGAAATTATAAATGGACATGATTTTTCTTCCTGTGGAGTTTAAAATGTTAATTTATATCCAAGCAAGCTGACTTGGGAACAGATATTCCTTCTTTCCATTTTCTACAGGTGTATTAATAAAAAGAGACTTAAGTTCCTTGCTTAGTTGATTCAGGCCAAATGCACTTCTGTGGCAAAAGCAAATGCCTAGGCCACTTGAGGGGGCTTGGGGGGCTTTCTGGAAGCACATTCACATCCTGAATAAGTCACGTAATAGTTACATCCCTCTGTTGCCATATACATAGAGTTGTGAAATAATCACACCTACTTCAGAAAGGAGCACACAGATGTGCTGTACTTTATAAAGTCAGAGGAAGAAAATATGTTACAGCATACAAGCAACAGACTGAATGTCAAAACCAGGTTACAATATCTTCTGCTGGTTAGGCTCTGATCAGAAATGGAGGATGGGCTGAAGCTAACCTCTGAAATTATGCATTTCCTGTCAAGCCAAGTTTTTCCGCAGTGTAGATACTTCAAACAGATCATCTGTCCAGGGTGGACAACGTGGTGGCAAGCTCTAAAATCTTCCAGTCTTTTTTTCATATCTATAAACTGGTATAGTCAGGAAAGGAAAAGTATCACCACTGATGACATCCCATCTTATGCCATGTACAACCTAAGCTGAGCCAACTGATGCTCTACCCACCATGTCAGTTCAAGCTGGGAGAAGCCAGCACTTCCACTGGAAAAGGCAGTTCCCACCTTTCTCTCAGCTCTGGCTTCTCACTCCTGCTCCATGCATGGTCTTTGTCCCTACACCTGTACAAGCATTTGGGTGTCTGTGCTGTGAATCAGAGTGAAGCACTGATCAGGTGAAAAACTATTTTAGAAAAAACTAATTTCCCTGTCCTCAGCTTAGTTTGCTGCCAATTTGTTAAGCTAAATTTATTCACAAGGAGTTTGTGTAATCATACAGTAGGCAATTCAGTGAAAGAAAGAGAGAAAAAATGGGAGAAGCATCACATCTTAAGAAAGTTAAGATCCCTCTCAATATTCCTACCTTTCAGGTTTGTAATTCAGCTATCCCAGTTTGGTGTGATGAATGTGAACTTCAACATGCATACAAAAGCACTTTCTTCCCTTGAACATTTGTAAAGGCTACAAAAGCAATCATCCATGCCTATGGATGGGCAGTGTGTATAGACAGAACATAGTTTATATGTACACACACAGAGACATAAAAGTTATGCGAGGAACAACACTGAACATGTTGTTCTGTTCAGCTCCCAATTTGGCCCAAGCAACAATTATTTCTTTTTTTTCACCAGATGCACCTTGCAAAACACTTCAAGTGGCAGTTCGTCTTTATGAACCGGTACCAGAAGCTGAGACAATGTGACAATGTGAATGACACAAATGCACAACGTGACTTATGCGTAGCCATCAGATTGCACAATGCTGATGGGAAGGAGCGGCTACCAACTCCATGCTTCCCTAATTAAATTAAGTAAATTAATTGGCCTACTTGGAGCCTAAAATGGGTCAGGTTTATAAGTTTTATTCTGTCTGAAGATTTATTCAAGAGGGTGTAAATACTAACAGGGAACCCTTCTTTCTGAGCATTTAATAATGTTGTCTGTGTATGCAAGAGTTGGAGAAGCAAGGGAAGAAAAACATCTCACTGCTTCCTAGGAAACGTGTTCTTTGACTTTGCTTTTACTTCATGTCTTTCTTTCTTTTTCTTTTTTCTTGAACATCTAAAAATGTTTCACGCATCTATTTTGCGAATTTACATGCTAGAGGGGCATGGAACTCAATGTAAAGTAAAATCTTACCTTTGTTTTTGAGAGAGATGATCAGTGGGTGATACACTTAAGCATGTAAAAGCACCCACCTATCACATTGTGTATTTATGATTTTAACACATGCATGTCATTAATACAATATAAGCTTAGTATTCCTTCCGGAATACGGGATATGCCATGCCTCCTGCTTCCATCAAAGGAAAGTACTTATACTTTCATACCCACATTTCTACCCAATTAGTGAATGAACAGTGAATTTCTTTCCTTTCTGATTTATGCATTAATCATCTAATACTCTGAAGCATGAGATTTGATTCACCAGGTCTCTGAGTGCAGACAAAGACCTGTCTGCACTATACAAGTCTATTGAAATAAAATCCCCTACTCTCTCTCCAAGCTCATAACTTCATTGCTGAAGTCTTTTCCCAGCAAGAAATCTCTTGTTCACAGCCTGTATGAACAAACATTTTTAAGAAGGCTCAATATACCTGTTCCATACCCTGTGAAACATCCATGTGGCCTATCAACACACAGGCTTATAATTGTTAGGTTGGAAAGTGTGCTGGAAGCGTGACACTATGGAATGGGGATATAGAATAATCCTGACCATGGGAGGGGGTGAGGTTCTTTGAAGGAATGAGATACCATGCTGGGAGGAAGCTAATACTCTTCCTAGTCTTCCTATAACAATATTGATTAACACTGGAATCCAGTTATACAGTTTACACATGCAAAAATAATTGTTAGTTCTCTGATCATGGAGCCTTCATTCTTCTGTTAGCATCTTCTGTGTTCAGGATCCTATGCTATAATGTGATTTTTTCCATTCACGTCATAATTGCATCCAGACCTATCCTTACCTTGAAGCTTTTACAGTTAAAAGACATGATAAGGAAAGGGTGGGGAAAGGAAGTGCCTTTGTCCCCATTTCACAGACACAGAATTGAAGGACTGTAAACCCACCTTATCCGCAGTAACTGAAGTCAGTCTTGCAGTCAATATGTGATTAGGTTTCAGTCCTGAAACATATTAAAAGGCTTTACTAAGGTCGTACAAAAAGTGTCTGGAAGACCTCTAGTCTTCCCCATCCTCTCATAGTGCTCCCATGAAAGAACACCCTTCCTTTCCCCTGCTAATATTGTTCACTGGGCTAAACCATCTTCAGACAAGTCACTATGTCCTCTAGGCATCACCAAGACTTGTAAGTGTATGCTGACCCAGACCTATCTCACAGCAGCACAAAAAGAACACTTAGTAGTTTTATCCACTTCCTCATTGTTAATATGTCAGGGCAGTGATACAAATTCATTGCTGCTTGTCAGCTGTCTGGCATCTGCTGACAATGTCTGCAGGAAAAGTGAGTGGTTGTATTTAAATATCTGTCAGCAAATATGACAAAAGACATGAATACTTCTCTGGGATTTGCAATGACCTTTTCATTTGCCTTGAAGAGTTGGCTTCCTCTGATCAAGAAACTAATTAGATTGCTGAAACTTGCTGTACATCTCTATCACTGCACTGTGGAAATCCATTTCTCCATTTGACAGTGACTCTGCAGGATATCTCCGTTCTTCCTAGAAGCCTGTGGCTACAAATAGTTACACTTTCTCCGTAGCCGAGGGCCGGGCTTCATACTGTGAAGGTGATAGCAGACTACAAACCTTGGTTGTAAGCGATTGCATTGTTAGGCAAAGCTAAATTACCTTGGAAGCTCATCACTCCAAATTTCCACAGTCCATTGGTACAGTCCTGTAATGGGCCCCAAGCTGATAGCTCCTGAAAGTAGGCTGAAGGAGTTAAAAACAGTCACAGCTTTCCATATACCAAGAGGATAATGTTTTCTGACACTATCACAGGGCATACGTGCACCTGAATTTTTGTAACAATGGCATATCTAGAAACAAGATGGTAAAATGGATCTTTCAATGACCCTAGCAACCAGCAGTGGTGGTGAGGATGAGGCTATTGTCTTTGCAGTGTCACATAGATGAGAAATAGGACTATGGCATGGCCTATTGTCTCAGTGGGTTATTTGCTATTCAATTTCATGATTTGCTGAAGACAACTGGGAAATTAAGCGGGTGCCAGGAGCACACTCACAGAAGCTTCAGGTGGGGTAATCTCACTTAGACTGGAAAAAAGATGTAGATTCAAACTCTGCCTGTTCACCACAGCATGTGGCTGGGAGGAGCTCTTGTGGAATAAGCTGCTTCTAGTAATAGTCAGACATCTCACAACAGATACACTAGAAATACGCCTCCAGATCAAGAGTAGGTTCTTTCTGGAAGTTCTTCTTTGTTTGCTGCAGATTTCACAGTCACGGAGACCACCAAGGTCTTCAGTTTGTGCTCCTCCGTAACACAGGCCCTTGAACTATGTGCTGTTACTCTCTCTCTCAGTAGCTGTGGCCAGCTAAACTCTGCCAGGACAGGGATGTTGCACAGCAAACAGCTACTTCCAGTGCAGATAAACTGTAAGCCTACTCCCCTCTTCCAGGCCAAGTGGCATTGCTGTGACAAGCAAGTGACAAGCAAGATGAGAAACAAAAACCGAAAACAACTCAGTTCTGTATGAAGTTTTTATTTTCTACTCCGTTTAGAGGACTCTTTACCAAGACAAGTGGGCTGTTCCTATCAGCTCCCATGGGAGACTCAGGATATATAGCATATATATGTGCCTAGCAGGACTGCCCTCTGAAGAAAGGCATCACATTTCCTATATGCTAAGTGTCAGTAATATGGATCCCAGTGCACATTCAGCTGCGTCATAAAGCCTCTCTTTGCTTACAGTAAGTATGAAAGCACTAAGCACATTAAATTAAAATACTGTTAAAGCAGTTTGTGGGGACTCCATATAAATAATCACCAAGATCCAACTGCTGGGCGGCCACCATATTTCATGCAGTTTTGTTTCTTGCAATCTAGGGAGAAGCCAAGCTTCATATACATGTGCCTTCTCTATTAACAATTAAAATTCTTGACTTTCTTTGGGACACTTCTCTCCCTTTTTGCAGGCTTCCTGCTTCCAAAAGACAAATACACAACTGAGTAAGTCATATTGTCCTGAACCCTGCTTCTATTCCAGGCAGGGAGTAATTCAGAAATCTATGTCTAAATGCAGTTTAGATTGTTTTAGCTTTAAATTCTTAAATGAAACCCTGTGCTTGAATGACACTTTGCTAGCAATATCACTGTTCCCAGTGATGGTACCGGTAGACTTCTATTCGCCCCATCAGGCCATATGACTTCTTCTTATGACTGGGGTTTTGGGATCCCCACAATATGGTGGGAGAATGAAGGTGTCTGTCTGCACTGCATGCTCAGTGCCTGTCTGCCAACCCTTCTCCCCTTGCTTCACACCCAAGTGTGAGTGTGATGGAGACTTACATAGATAGATGGACAGATAGATAGACAGACAGAAAGACTGATGCATGGATACTCTCTCTCGTGCTTTGAAAACCTGCATCTTCTCAGATGAGAAAGTATTCCTTGCTGTCTAAAAGGACAGGGAAAAGAACTTTGTGAAAGACTTTAAAAGGAGATCTGTGTTTCAAGAATGCTTTCATCTAATCCTTCAGTGTTTTGTCACTTATCCCTAGATTTAAAGGACTAAAAATTATGATTCCATGGGAAATTAGAACTAAATTACATACCAGTGGAAATTAGTATGCAACCAGCCTTAACTGTAATGCTTCTTACATGCTCCAATATTGTTTATACTGCATATAGATTTAGTCCTTATCCTCTTTTAACAGAGACATTGTCCCCACTGTTAGCCGCTATTGTAAACAGAAAAAAACAAAAAAACAAAAAAACTTCTCATTAAAAAGTTTTGGGTTTGGCTTATTTTAATTTTGTATGCTTTTTTTTCTTTTCTTTTTTCTCCTTTCTCTGTAAAGTGTGCTCTGGTTTATGGAGAAAAAAGTTAACTTTCTGAAGTTGAGGTACTCTTTATATGCCTACATTTTCATATTACTCTAAACTTCTCCTTTTACTTCTGCACTTCTCTTTACTTTGCAGATGGAAGCGAGGGAAGTGAAGGGGGAGAAGAGGTAAAAGTACTCCAAAATAAACCCAGGAAACAAACATGTTTATTCTCTGAAACTTTAAATACTTCAAAAACATTTTTGGTAATAATTTCTAATGCACAAAAGCTATTTTTATTGTCACCTGTCAAACCACCTCATCAATTTCAGAAGTTATTGACTCTTTTCCAGGGCAGCTCTGATTCAGAAGTCCCCGAGCCATGACTTCTAAGGGCTGCGGGATGTTTCCATGCCATTATATACCACAGACCCCTCACGTTTTCTGAGGTCATTACACTGGTTTTGTAAATAGAAAAACATCGCGACACTGGCATTCCTAATCTGGATCTGCCCAATGGCCCAGTCCTCTCTCACCAACTGTGAACAGAACAGGCTGGTCCCAATAGCAGAAGCAAAAACTCCGCTTCTGAAATAACCTACCCAGGATGAACGCTTCTGCCTAGCCACCATTAGTTAGTTAATCTACTGTAACAATTTTAAAAAGCACATAATGAAGAACAGGCCAAATGACTTTAAGAATGCTGCATCACTAAAAGGTCTTATTTAGTCAGCTGCAGCTGAGCAATACAGGTGATCAGTGAAAGCACCACAAGTGAATGAATTCACAGTACAATACAACATTGTAGCTAATTTCCTTTCCTATAAATTCTTGCTGGATCACTTTGACAAGCAAGATGTGTCAGACCAGAAAATGACCATGGTATCATTGCCCAAAGGAGTAGGGATGTCTATTTGGTTATGATCATATTCTAATAATTTCTGAATAGTAATAAAGCTGAGCGTAGGGATCTCTGATAGATGGGTTTAATGGACTGACACTGATCAAAGAGAGAATGTAAGTTACGTATCATGAGCATGGGTCTAACCAAATTCATTACAGGATGCAATAGTCTCACAAGTTAGACACTCCATCAAACAAGTCACTTAAAACCAGGCTGGAGAGAAGCACTGAACTGTTCAAATGCTCTGCTGACGAGCGAATAGATGCACACGAATGGAAGGACATATCCAGGTTATTCAGTGCATCCAGCACTTTATTTGTGGGCAACAGGCATTTAGGATGGGAATCAACACCAGATGAAACTTTCAGATAGAGATATCTACACCTGGGTGTCTACACTGGGGCCAGTTATTTCAATAGCTACTGCAGTCAGGGGAGACTCAGGTCTCCCCAAAGCATACAGTGACTGAAGAGCTGAATGAACAGCTCTCTAGCCTTCATGACAAGTTCTTTATTGACTATCCCAGCAGGCCAGACATCAGGTCACACTAAATAGGTAGGATAAAGTTCTTAATCCTCAGCTGAATTCCAGCTCTTTCCTAAGAGAAACTGTCATTCTGTGAACATCATTGAACAACCAGTAAAACAAACACCATAGGCTCCCATAATTCTGTAAAAGACATGTACTTTACAAGGAGAGTAATGGTTCAATTTAGTGCTCTGAAAGAATGCATGTAAATCCATTTGAGATGTCCTGGGCTGTCCAACAAACACACGCGGGTTTGGCAGGTATGACACAGGACCCACAGAAGAGCAGTGACATTCTAGAACGATAGCTGGGGACCAGGCATGATACCCTAGGATCTGGCACCAGATTCCTATGCTTTGACAACAAAATTGAGCTCTTAGTGACCTCCTAAGCAAGAACTGAGCTCCAAATTTCATTATATGGTGTCTAGCACAGTAGTATTCTCTGCGTTGTAATCTGCAAAAGCTATTGGCAGAAGTGCTTCCTCTGGTTTCTGTGCTGCGGGACCATAGTCCTTCCCATGGCATATCACATCCAAGCTGGTAAAAATGAGGATCCTTGATTACCACAAGCAATGCCAGCTTAACATCCACAAAGTGTGGATATGGACTCTCTTCAGTGCTGCTTTTTGGTCTTTAAAATACGGTTTAGGTCAGCTGATACCACCAGCCCTTGCTCAGGTGAAAATCAAAAAGGGAGAAAGGAAAATCAAAAAGGAAATGAGTACACATGGCTGAATTACCTTGCTCCACTTTCAGGTTTCTTGATCAAAGGTATGTTACCTAGTTTCATTCTGGATCTTGGCAGACATATGTTTAATTAAAATCATTACTGACAGATGAAAAAAAAAATCTTTTCAAATACAGAAAGAAAAGTAGGGATCCATTTGTAAAGTCCAGGAAGCCAGAAGTAAGTGTGGTGCAGAATTAGAAAGGCAGATCTCCACCTCATCTGTTAGTTTCATTTCCCAATGTGGGATACTGCTGTCTTTTATTAGCGCTTAATTCATCTGTTGAAAAGGAATCATTCTTTGTATTTCAGGTAAGGGAAACACAGTAAGTTTAATCTGTTCAGACTTCAGAACTGTGTTTGATATGGTGCAGCATGGGAATATAGTAGTTATATTGCAGAAAATCGTTATTAGTAGAATAACTACAAGGCAAGTCATGATTAGAGAAGAGATTACAACAGCTTGTGCTAAAATGAGAAATATTTAGCTGAAGGGAAGTTATTTGTGGAATTCCCTAGAACCGGCATCAGGATGATATTTCTTCAGAAATTTAACATAAAAAGACTGCAATAATGAAATTTTCTATGACACAGAGTTAGAGACACTAGACAAAATTAAATAAAATCTTAATATTATATAGTATGAATGAGATGACATTAAGGTCTGCGTTAATTGAAACCAGATGAGTAAAGTTCAAGGACATGTTCTCAGAAACTATAGTCGATGTTAATTATAGAATATAAGTCATATTTATTCTCAAATCCTCATTAGGAAATGACAGAGGAAAAGTAACACTTAGGCAAATGAGTCAACAATAGGATGACTGAGAGCCACTGGGGTGATGTGACCAAGAAAAAGACAAATACTAATTTGGATATATAAAGTCAGATTCATCCAGGAGAAGCACAAGGAAGTACTTAATATCTCTGGAAAAGACATTAGACAAATTGCATAGACTTATGTCAGCTGTATCCCAGAAACCTCATTCGCACCGGACTACAGATTTAGAAGGGAGATGGGAATGAGAAGAGGAAGGCAGAAGCAGTTATAAGAGAGGAGTTTATAAAGACAGCAGAGAGACTAAGTTCACTTTACTTCATCTGGTGGAACAAAGTCCAAGAGGAGGTAGGATAACTCCTCTGAGATGAACACCTGGGAACAGTCATAGACTCATCTGTTGGAAGGCATCGCTGGGGCTCCTCTTGTCCAGTCCCAGCTTAAGACAGTAGTGTCACCATCAGTAGCTCAGGTCAACCATGGCTCTGTACAAACAAGTCTTAAAAAACTTTTAGGATAGGGATGCCACACCTCTGGTGGTCATTGCCAATGCACTCAGGAAAATACTTTCCTAATGTCGAGCCTGAACCTCTCCAGCTGCAGTTTGTGACCATTTCCTATTGTCATGTTCTTTGGCAGTACCAAGAGCATTTACAGATCACCCTTGTCTCAGAAAAAAAGAAGTATTTTCACTAAAGAAGATGTGGTCCTAAACAGATGGGTATAAACCTCTCTTGAGTAACTCAAAATTAGAGGAACTTTTTCTCCATTGCTGGACTGGGGGCTCTGGAGCAGATTTTGGTAAGGGAGACTGGGAATCATAGGAAGGTAAGACAGTCAGTCAACTTGAGGGTGAAGCTTTAATAAATTTCTGAATGGGAATCAATTACCTCTTGATTAAGATGTGAAAGAGTCTTGGATTCTGTGATGTCTTTCCAGCTCTCCATTCTGCAGCCACAAGTTTCTTACGTAATTTTCTCCATCTAATAGATCAAGGACTTTGCAAATGTTTGCACCTTTCCCATTAGGTGCAACAGAAAATGGTTATATTGCCAATTATTGTTAGTAATTTTAACACAGTCCAAGTACTGGTTGCTAGAAACCCCACCAGCCAAGTGCTGCTTGCTAAGAAGTCCCACCAACCAACTTGGCCATGAGTCTGCCAGGGTTACACAGGAGTATAAAGGTAAATCAGTGTCAGAGGGCTGGACTGGATCGGTTACTCACAGTAAATAATCCCCTGGAATTCCTCACATATCCGTTGTGGAGATAAACACTCATTGTACGAATAGATTCTTTTGCAAGGATATTTTCTACGAAGCTGAGAAGTTTCTTAATATGAGTCATAAAACGCACACAGAATTCCTTTTACAGACAGGGATACAATTGTTTTTAGGAATTATTTTTTTTTCATGGGTGACCTTGTACAGTATTATTCAAGACAAGTTTTTTCAGCACCGAGAGAGAGTTATAAACACGTCTGAGCTTCATATATATATAGGTATTACAAAAAAAATAATTCTGATGATGGCTTTGAATGGAAAGAAAATCAACTTTGATTACTTGCCAAATGCTACTGCAGTAATATAAGCCATGGAAGTTATTTCTTCATAGCAAATTTCCTCATTTTATTGGCTCTCAGGAAAGAAATTCATGTTTTTAGGCGCTGTTCCTGCTTCTCTTTCTTTTCAGTCTTCTCTTTATCTCTGGCACTAAAACGTTCTCTTTTGAGAGCCATTATTTTATTAATGCATGATTATGCATTTGCAACACTACTTTCCTCAGCTTCTGTCTGAATACCTTTATTCCAGTCTCTTTCTCACATTTTGAAATTACAATATAGAACTGAAAAAGAACGGTTCTTGCATTTTTCCTCTTCAGGAAATAAAATAAATAAATAAAGAGGTCAGACAACACTGTGTGCAGGTGTTCCTGTATGAAACAATTGATATTATTATATAAAAGGAAATGGAATAAGATGAGTTTTACTGAATCCCTTAGGGAAATCATTCAGTATGCACTCTTATCAAAGTCTAATAATGGCCCGGCTGCTGCTTGTTTGCTTTGATGAAGCTGATAATAACAGAAATCTACATTTATTTGCATTTTTTCTGCTAGAATTCACTGAGGCATCTCCAAATGTAATTTTAAAGTATTAATCTAACACATGTAGATTTTCAAGTTGCATTAAGTAGAAAGAGATCAGCCACAAACTCGTGAGACAAAATACTTCTGGGGGCTGTGCTTGACCACCATGACTATTAGTGTACATTCTTTCTGAGAGTCAGCAAACATGAGTATTGCCTCCCTTTTTAAAGTACCTAATTGGACATAGTGCACCAATGGTGCACCAAGTGTAGGGACAAAGAATGAAGCTACTGAGAGTAATACTTTTGCAGCTTTATTGAGGCAAGCTATGAAGATATATAAGGAGGTACAGAGACCTGGGAGTTAACCAGAAATGTATCATAGCTCCCTTCTCCAGGGTCATGTCTCTGTCTAGAGATATAGTTACTTCAATAATGCCTAAACCTCAGAATCCTGGTATGGCCTCAGAATTTAAGTTAAGTTTCCAAAGGTTTGTTGTAGGAGGCAGAAGACTGTATTAGACACCGTTTTCTGATTCAAGCCCTATCATCAATTAACAGCTGATATGACTACTGCCAAAATCTGAAAGAATCAGAAGCAAACATTTATGTCCTAATTTTTTCTACTTTGCATATCCTGGTTCTTTGTTTGAAAAATATGACTTTCTGAACAGTGCAGGAAGCCGATTTATTTGTTGCAATGAATGTTACAAAAATTATGGAAATTTTCTGATTTGGACCCCCCAGTTCTTGCCAGAATGCCAAGGGCTTTGGATGCTTCTGCTCAGACTTTAAGATGGCTTCAAAGACAGAGTCTAAAAGAAACCAGGCCTCACCACTCTGCAGCTGGCACAGTCTCATCCTTCTTACCAAGAATTCAGCATAATGTTTTTGACAATCTGCATCATCAGTTCTTTCTTCTGTATTTTATTTATGATAAATCTTTTCTTGTCATGCAGTTAGTTACTGGCTGCAACAAGGCAACAGCTACTCATGCTAACTCAACGTGCTTTATTCCGTTACTCCAGTGAGGAGTCTGTATTGACTCAGTTCTCTTTCTCTCAAGAGCCCCAGAGAAACTTAGTGGCTTCCAAAAACTTCCCCAATCAATACCTCCTAAGGTCCCTGAAGTGCTATAATCTGTATCAAGGTCTGTGAAGCAAAACTGAAAATGAGCTTAGCAGGGTTTAGCTGCAGCCTGTTATCTGTCACAGGAGGGTTTGGTTTTTTCTGCATGTGTTTTTTTGTTGTTGTTGTTGCTCTTTGTTCGTTTTTTACTGACTTTCACTGTTCAAAGTCAGCTCCTGTTCCTGACTCTGCAAGCTGTAGCTGTGCACCAGGTAGGGGCCACTCAAACTTTGAGCTGAATAATCAAATAGTTCGGATTTCTTCATTTCTCATAGAAACAAAAGATGGATCTACGCTGAAAAGATCTCGTTTTATTTGTTTAACTCGATTCTTCTCCTTTGCCGCAATTTGAAATAATTGTTGGAATGGAGACATAGTTGCTGGTAGAGCAATGCATCTTTCCAGGGCAAAGGCAAATTTCAAGTGATTTTTTCTGAATCCCTCAAGGAATGATTCATTCATTTTAAGGCTTGGTCAAGGAGCTTCCCGGTAAATGTAGGGTACTGCATCTGGGGAGGAATAACCCCATGCATCAGTACAGGTTGGGGGCCGACCTCCTGGAGAGCAGCTCTGTGGAAAGGGACCTGGGAGTCCTGGTGGACAGCAGGATGACCATAAGCCAGCAATGTGCCCTGGTGGCCAAGAGGGCCAATGGCATCCTGGGGTGCATCAAAAGGAGTGTGGCCAGCAGGTGGAGGGAGGTCATCCTCCCCCTCTACTCTGCCCTGGTGAGGCCGCATCTGGAATACTGCGTCCAGTTCTGGGCTCCCCAGTTCAAGAAGGACAGGGATCTGCTGGAGAGGGTCCAGCAAAGGGCTACAAAGATGATTAGGGGATTGGAACATCTTTCATATGAGGAGAGGCTGAGGGATTTGGGTCTCTTTAGTCTGGAGAAAAGAAGATTGAGGGGGGATCTTGTTAATGCTTTCAAATACTTGAAGGGAGGATGCCAGGGGGATGGGAGCAGTCTTTTTTCAGTGGTGCCCATTGATAGGACGAGGAGTAATGGGCACAAGCTTGAACATAGGAAGTTCCATCTTAACATGAGGAGCAACTTCTTTACTTTGAGGGTGGTGGAGCACTGGAACAGGCTGCCCAGGGAGGTTGTGGAGTCTCCCACTCTGGAGACATTCAAAACCCGCCTGGATGCTGTCCTGTGCAACCTGTTGTAGGTGACCCTGCTCTGGCGGGGGGGTTGGACTAGATGATCTCCAGAGGTCCCTTCCAACCCTGACTATTCTGTGATTCTGTGATTCTGTGGTAGCATTATATTATTTGCATCCAATCTACTAGCCACAGCTGACAAAATCAGTCAGGGATTAGTAAAGGCAAAAAATTTTCCAATCAGAAAAGACACTCTGCTGATATATGTTTTTATTAACACAAGTAGAATTGAGAATATATTCACAATGGAATTCTTCTTTTATTTTTACACACATAGTTAAGACAGGACCACTGGGTATAGGAACATTCATGCTCAACATTATTATTTGGGGAGGTAATCATATTTATATTTTGGCATTGCTTTGATCCCTGGGAAATGCATTTTGGGTATTGCTGAATTGTCTCTGGAGTACACAAAGAACCACTGGGAGATTCTCCTATATCATATCTGAAGTTTGCCTTTATTCCCTGGGTACATGTAAGTGTTCTTGCATTATCAGATGGCAGTATTCTGTTTTCTCTCTGTCTGAGCAGATTGCTTTGCATAAGTTAAATTAAATAGACCATACATGTAATTGTTGACAGACATAAAGTAAACCAAGGAGTGATGCTTTCTGTCCTATGTTTGCTATAGACAACCAGAGCAGAATAAAAGGAGACCCTCATATCCCGTACTCTGAAATGTAGGTTCTGTGGCTTTAATAGGAAAGGAGTCATCGACATTCATCCAGGGCTCAACGGATAAGTTTCCATCTCCTTTGAGAGCTAGGAAAGAATAATATGGTCAATATTTTCCTTTCCTGAAAAATCTCAAATCAGTGAAAACTAAATTTTTCAAAGCAAAAAGCCATTAGACACCAGTCTTCCAATGAAGGTTATGAAGTTAGAACTTGCTATTTTTACATTTCAGAAATGAGAATTTCTAGGGATTCTTCTGTCTGAAGCTATTTTGATTTTGGTAATTACTTACATTTTTTGTAATGCAATGAATTAGAAACAGCATTTCAGACTGCAGTAATTACAACAAAACTTTTCATTGAGCTGAAATATTTTTCTTAAATATGTTTATAAAAAAATATGAAGATGCCACTTTTGTGGTCCAGTCCAGTACCAGATCAGGATATAATGATGGTCATGAGCAAAAAGACGAGTTGTCCCCTGGCTTACATGAATTAGAAAGCCTTTTCTCTCTTCTTCCCCTGTCCTTCAGAATAAAATTTAAAATGATGGAAAAAAAAAGAAAGAATCTTGCAGAAAAATATATTGCTGGGTACTGGCTATAACTACATCTAAAACTTGACCAATCACTTTGTTCTGGTTTGTTTTTTTGTTGTTTTGTTTTTTGTTTTTGTTTTTTTTTAAATTGGATGGTTTCTGAAGTCAGACTGTTTCTGGAAATGGAGCAAATTCAAACAACTTGGAGCAAATCCATCAAGAGCAACAAGAAGGAGTGTTTATAACAAGTGATACTAGTGCAGTCAGTAGGGCTTAAACAAAGCTGAGTGAAGGTGATGCTATTTCAGTACTGAAGTCTACCCATCTTCGTCTCCTCTGAATAGTTTTAATGAAAAAAAATGTTTAGATTTGTATGTGTTTCTTCGTGTGTGGTGTCTGTATTTTGTACATCTGTACGTGTCACTGGAAATAGCTAATTCATGTGCTGTCTGCCTGAAACCTGCTGTAACAAATGTAAGTGTACTGAAACAAATGTTATGGCTGTAATATAAATCCTGGTTGATGGGTTTCAGTAATAGAAATACATAACAGGGAGGATGTTGCCAGCTGCAGGCCCAGCTTCTGATAAAAACTTCAATGGCTGACTTTATTCATGTTCAAAGTGAAGAGATTTAACAGCAACCAGAATTAGCCACATGGAACTCATCTTTAGGTTCAGTATAGGTGAACTATTAAGGAAGATGGACACTGAGTCTAGTTTTAGTGATATGGAACAGCAGGAGCTTATGTGTTACCTAAGGCGTTACCCCAGGCAGAAGATCAGGGAATGTATAGAGTGGGTTTCACCACCAGCTCATCTTCCAGTTGTCCTCCCAGGTGCCCCATCTCCTTTTTCCCCTTTCTTCTTCCCCTTCCCCATGCAGACATCTCAGGAAAGCTTTAACAGGGATTTCTAAACACTCAGCTTGTTAGAGGCACAATTGTGAACCTAATGAAAGCATTCCTTTACAACATCAGCTAATATATCTGCATAGACTTAGCAGGGAAGGTCCGTGAAAAAGAATATTATTCTTTTTTTGGAAATGCACAATGAGAACAACACTTCTTCAGCACGAAAAGCTAGGGAGATGGATGTGGAAGGAGCCACAGCAATCAAATAGGCTGTGACTTTTATTCAAGTCTGTAACTCACAATCCAGAAGGATGTGATAATAGCTGAAAAATACTGGTACGTTATAGGCTGGACCCATCCTTAGTACTAAAGCAGGTAATATTTTTTGCCTTTGTTATGGATTACAAAAGCCGAGCTGAGGATTCCTATTCTCACCCCAGACACTTAAAATCAAAGCTGCCTATTTCTCTCTAAATCAGCCTGTACCAAAGGACTGCTGGGGAGTGTTTTTCCTTGCTTGCCTGAGTGCTGAGGCACCAAACATTAGTCTCAAGTTGAGAATTCGTATGCCAAATCCCATGTTGCCTTCACTGACCATAAAGTGGGAGCATGTGTAAGTAAAGTAGGGATGGTAGGGTGGACTACAAAGGATTTTCTACTGGAGGAAAACTGCATGCCTCAGTACCTAGCGAGAAAAGGAAGAGCACTGGTCAGCTAACTGCCACTGCTTATCCTTTGTCTCTTACATTTGGGGGCCAAGTCCTGTAGCTCCCTCACCTTAGAGGCTCTCATTTCCTGCAGATAATTGATAGCAATCCCTTGGCTGCAATAAATAATGAAACTGTAGATTGTAGTCTTACACAGATTTTTTTTTTTTTTAATGCTGGTTTCTACACAGTATGGGTGAGTTTCATTTCACTTAGCTAAAAGTTAGATGCTTAGGCTGCAGTGTTATCCATGGCAAAATACAGGTATCTCAAGAGGGCCATTTCTCCCATTTGTTTTAAGTAGGTATTGTAGGGTGGAATCAACCTCTTGCTAGTGGTGCCGGTTGCTCTACTGTGTATGATGGTACATACAAGACTCCCTGAAGCTAGATGTCTAACCTTTAGGCAGATAGCTCCAACTCAATGTCATTGTTATTTTTCTAAATGCTCCAATAAAGATTTTAAAGCAGTTTCACATATCTGTCATCTCCCACCACATTTATAGAAAAGGTTAGTCCTGCATTTTCAAGAGAATTCCTTCCTCATTTCCAAAGAATGGCAAAAGGTCCCCTTAAGGTAGCCAATAAAAAGTACAGATAAAAGAGAGAGAAAGTGTGTGGGTTGATTCAGTGGGAAATAGAAACATATTTTATTCATTTATTCTAGTGTTTCCAAGCTCCCCATAGGATTTTCTGTTCATACTTTCTTTGGTGAAGGCCTAGAAATCTATTTAGCCACTGTCAGATACCATGGACTAAAAAAGATACATATTTGTGGTTGCGATTAATCCCTCCCATATAATCAGCCATCTTCTCTTGCTTGCTGAGAGGAATGGACTATCATATGTTGATTGAAAAAGCACATTGTAATTTTTTTGTAGTTGCTGCTTTGATTTGTGTTGATTTCTGTTCTCTGAGCCTGACATATATTGTATATGAGTACGCATAACTCGACAGCCTTTGTCTGACTTGGAAACAAATGCTTGATTGTTGCTCCAACAGTTTGTGGGACAGAAATTCAAGTGGCATAAATCAGTTTAGCTTCACAGACTGCAAAAAAAAACAGTTTTGTTATATAGAATTAAACCACATAAAGTTATACATCTTGGACCTTGATCCTTTCTCTCTTCTTTTGGTGTTTGCTGATTTGGAAGTTTGCTGATGACACTAAACTGGGAAGAGTGGCTGATACGCCAGAAGGCTGTGCTGCTTTACAGCGTGACCTGGATAGGCTGGAGAGTTGGGCAGAGAGGAACTTAATGAAATTCAACAAGGGTAAATGTAGGGTACTGCATCTGGGGAGGAATAACCCCATGCATCAGTACAGGTTGGGGGCCGACCTCCTGGAGAGCAGCTCTGTGGAAAGGGACCTGGGAGTCCTGGTGGACAGCAGGATGACCATGAGCCAGCAATGTGCCCTGGTGGCCAAGAGGGCCAATGGCATCCTGGGGTGCATCAAAAGGAGTGTGGCCAGCAGGTGGAGGGAGGTCATCCTCCCCCTCTACTCTGCCCTGGTGAGGCCGCATCTGGAATACTGCGTCCAGTTCTGGGCTCCCCAGTTCAAGAAGGACAGGGATCTGCTGGAGAGGGTCCAGCAAAGGGCTACAAAGATGATTAGGGGATTGGAACATCTTTCATATGAGGAGAGGCTGAGGGATTTGGGTCTCTTTAGTCTGGAGAAAAGAAGATTGAGGGGGGATCTTGTTAATGCTTTCAAATACTTGAAGGGAGGATGCCAGGGGGATGGGAGCAGTCTTTTTTCAGTGGTGCCCATTGATAGGACGAGGGGTAATGGGCACAAGCTTGAACATAGGAAGTTCCATCTTAACATGAGGAGGAACTTCTTTACTTTGAGGGTGGTGGAGCACTGGAACAGGCTGCCCAGGGAGGTTGTGGAGTCTCCCACTCTGGAGACATTCAAAACCCGCCTGGATGCTGTCCTGTGCAACCTGTTGTAGGTGACCCTGCTCTGGCGGGGGGGTTGGACTAGATGATCTCCAGAGGTCCCTTCCAACCCTGACGATTCTGGATTCTGTGTTTTTTAAAAAAGGCAACACAATTCAGCATGAACAGTTACTTTTCTGAATACCTGTTTACAAGAACACACTCGACAGCAGCAACTGACTTGTTCCAACTGAATCACTGGCTGGAGCAGATAAGATATATTGAATTTTTAATTGTATTTCATCATGAATACAGCTGTTTTGCATCAGTCACTGTAGAAGCCCCATTTAACTATTCTCTGCTGGTTTCCGGACAAGAGGAACCTCAAATTTAATTACTACTGTGAGATGCAGCCAAGAACTTGATAACTAACAGCAATTCTGATGGAACTAAAGACCCCGAAAGGATGAACAGTGAGAGATAAGATTACTTCTAAATAGAGGTAGTAAATGCATTTTTGCTTTTGGGGCTGAGGTGCAAAGGTAAATGCCGTCTCTACATACAATTCCCAGGTTAGTCTGCATGGTGACAATGTCATTTCAGTCATCTTGAGGCACTTTATCTTCAAATTCCTGCCACACCATGAAGTGAAATACAAGTTTCTTTGGATAGCTGATAAAATATTATGGATTTGATCTCACTTGATATGGTGACTCAGTGATCATGGCATTCAAATCTTAAATTTCTGACGTGCTGTGGAAATATGCACAAGGAAGATTTTAGCTATTTAGCAGTTGTTAAATTTAGGTAGACGCTGGCACAGTAGAAGATGAAGATCTTCAAAACTTGAGGAAGAACTGACTTTTCCAGGAAAAATATACTTTATAAATAAATTTTAAAAAATATTTCTGGCAAGCATCATAAAGATCAGTGATAAGAGCTAGCTGAAATAGCAATCTTAATCTTAGAGATAATTTTGCCTTGCACACAGGTGTACCTGAACTTGCTGTATACCATCTAGCTTGGGATTTGATGAACACTGAGTCACACCACCAGCACACAAACAGACACGGTAGAAACCCTTTGGGGCTCCATGATGTGGCATCGGAAATCTGGTCCACCGTGCAGCCTGCGTTGTCATGGCTACTGGTACCTTGGTATTCAGATTAACATGTGTATGTAAAGGTCTAAACTGCTGTAAATTTAAGGTTTTCACAGTAGGCACAGTCTTCAAACTCCCCAAAATAAACCCTCCCTCTTTCCTGGAAACTAGATTTTTTGGTGACATCCAAATCCAGGGGAGTGTCTAGAATCCAGTCATCCTCCCTTTGAAAAAGGCTTCATGCTGCTGATGAAATTAGCAGTGCTATCCCTGCTGCTGGAGGCGGGGGAACAAAAAGGAAAGATTGCCTGTGATTCAATATGTGGTTTCTAAATAAACACTAACACCATTGGCATTAGGGAACCCATCTGTTTCTTTATTTCTTTACCACTACAAAATCTATGATATGTGATTATAACAGATGTTTTATGTCTACAAACGATGATATGCTACATTATTAAACCAAGAGGGTCATTAAACTGAGTTGTATGTATTTTTTCAGTCTATAACTGCAAGATCATCAACATAGAACCTTAGGATTATAGAAACCCCTCTCATCCCTCTCCTGACTCAGTGTGTAACTTACACAGCAAACGCTCAGCAAATATCATGAATATCTCCATTAAAGCTTGGTTATGCAGAAGTGCCTGTAGGCATCTGTACAACAGTCGGAGTTAACATGTCTTAATGTTTTTTTTGCTGGAAGCAAAAAAGGTTTAGCTTCAACTTGAACTAGTCAAATGCCAGTTGCCTGGCAATAGAGAATGCAAATTCTCTATTGGTTTAGGTAATAATACTGGATTGGTCTATTGTGTAGCATCTGAGAAAAAAACAGGAGCTTCCATTCGAGCATGGTGTCTTCATTTTAAATTATTATTATTATTTCTGTATTCTTTTTCTCTTTACCTTCAGTCAACACCTCAGGACAAAGGGCTTTTCACGTGTAGCTCCCTCCATTGCACTTCTGTTCACACAGTAATCTTTCATATTGGAACTGCATACAAACACACTATAGTAACATAGATTTCCACAATTAAATATATTTTTGGCTCCATCTGAGTTGAAAGAGGCCTATTTTCCATTTCCAAATATTATGTAAGAAGCTGAACTTTTTGCTATATGAAGAATGACTGACAGAGTAATATAAGCCCCAGAGTGGAGCAGTTTTTATTGAAGTATAATATTTCTTTATTAAAAATTTTAACACAAAAAAAAAAAAGAAAAAAGAATGGCTTGAGTATTTTAGAGATCAGTTTAAAGTCTTTAATTAAAATATATCTCCTGTTTTATCAGGATACTTGGGATTCCTACCCATAAATTTTCATTGTAAATTTTCTTAAATGCAACAATATTATGGGCAAAGTTGTTGGGAAGTCTAAAGAGAATGGAAAAATAGTATTTAAGGACACTATATTCAGTCCAAGCAAGTGGTGTTAAATTCATGTGGAAAACATGAACACTCTGTGAGTTAAAGATGGGTCCCAGTCAAATAATTAAATAAAACATTCACTTGTAAGTACATTAGTGTGTCTGTGTGCATGTGTGTACTGGATATGGCAGTATTGCTAAAAAGGACAGAGAAGAAATAATTGTCCTTTTGCCCTCAGCTACTCAAAACTATCACAGAATCACAGAATGGTAGGTGTTGGAAGGGACCTCTGGAGATCATCTAGTCCAACCCCTCTGCTAAAGCAGGTTAACCTAGAGCAGGTTGGACAGGAACTTATCCAGGCGGGTTTTGAATATTGCCAGAGGAGATTCCACAACCTCTCTGGGCAGCCTGTTCCAGTGCTCTGTCACCCACAAAGTAAAGTAGTTTTTCCTCATGTTCAGATGGAATTTCCTGTGTTCCAGTTTGTGCCCATTGCCCCTTGTCCTGTAGCTGAGGACCACTGAAAATCTGGCCCCATCCTCTTGACACCCACCCTTTAGATATCACCTGCACTGATAAGATCCCCTCTCAGCCTTCTCTTCTCCAGGCAAAATAGACCCAGGTCTCTCAGCCTTTCCTCATAAGACAGATGCTCCAGCCCCTGATCATCTTTGAGGCCTCCACTGGACTCTTTGTAGTAGTTCCTTGTCTTTCTTGAACTGGGGAGCCCAGAATTGGAGATGGTACTCCAGATGTGGCCTCTCCAGGGCAGAGGGGGAGGATAACTTCCCTGAACCTGCTGGCCACGCTCTTTTTAATGCACCCCAGGATGCCATTGGCCTTCTTGGCCACAAGGGCCCATTGCTGGCTCGTGGTCAACCTTCCATATTTGAATTCTTCCACATTTGAATCCTTTGATGGAAAAAACTACAATGGTTTTGGATCCACCTTGCAATAGTACCTTAGTTTACTAACATCTCAAGAAAGCCATTAATTTTTGCAAAGCATTAATGGTTTGAAAGTATGTGAGGCTGCACAGACTTTCGCAGGAAAGGACAGCAATATAGAAATGCCTACTCATTTTAACCCTGTATATGAACTGCACCTTGAGCCTAAGTCTGGCGCTCTTGTTCTGGCAAGAAAGAGTAGGTATAAACACTAGGAGCTTCTGGAGAAAGATGAGGCAGTAAAATTATGAATGCATATTTCAAATGTATAGTGATAACATGTACAAGCAGCTGCAAGACTCTTATGCACATGTCTGATTAAATTAGCAGATATGCAGTTCCTAAATGTGTTTTCTTTACTAATTTAAGAACTCAAAATGCTAATAATACAGGTGAGAGAAAGGAAGAGTAAAAAAAACCCAAACGTTAGGGGAGAAGGAGTTTTGGAAAGGTCCTAGAAATAGTTGTTAAAATTACTATTTGTCTACCTGTTTAACACGGGTCAAGGTTGGACATCTGCCCAGGCCAAGTGGGCTTCTTGGGCTAACAACAGGCTAGCAGATTTGGTAGCCAAAACAGCAAACATTGCATCTGCCTGTCTTTAGTTCCCCACTGTAAAAAAAAAACCCCACGTTCCATCAACAGCCCAGTCAACAGGGTGAAACTTTAAGCATAGATGTACACACAGACCATACAGAGGCAGTAAGACACTGTAGCTGTTTCCTCTCCTGTAGCTGTTCATTTATTATTCTGATTCTGTGCCTTCTGGTTGTAAAATAATAATCTGTTAATTCAAAAACACTTAGATGCAAAACTTAGCAGGCTTTTGTTTGAAGGAGAAAGTTTTTTTTCATGTGTATTATGTACTTACAGGTCACTTGAGGTATAACTGTGAATGCTGGAACATTTCCTCTGGAAATGTGAAAGACATTAAAAAAAAAAATCATTTCTGGTCCTGAAACAGGGATCCATCTATTCTGTCAGTGTTGCCCAAACAGTTTAAATCTCATTGTTTAAGTGGACTTGCAGCGATTCAGCTGAGTGGGACTCAGAAAACAGGTGTTTTATGCAAGGTCAACTGTCTGCCCTCAGCAACTCCACTACTCCTATTGCAACCACATGGGGTTCCTCTAAACTTGCTCAAAAGCAGCAGCTGTGCTACAGATAATATGTAGTATCGAAGGATCCCATTCAGCTTTGATGCCATTGGTGCCCTGCTGCGTTGAAGCAGGACTTTACCACAACCTTGAACATCAAGGAAATGAATTCAAATTTATCTCCAGCTGATACTGATTCAAAAAAATACATATTCTCAATTCAAGAGAGCATTCAGTCCTGTACTTAAGTATTTTCTTGACTCAGATCTCACAACCTAATACCTCTTCAAGATTTTGCTATGTACAAAACAAGTTGCTATTTTCTAGCCAACAATTGCCTGGGTCTCAATGTCATCCTCTCCTCCACTGGTACATCTTTTTGCCTTTTGCATATATTTCCTTTCCAAATATCTGGATAATTCACTCTAGCTGGCAGTCTGTTTTGTCAGAATGGCCAGAGCAAGCAAGGACTGAATCTAACTGATCTTCTTTGCTTTATAGTAGCTCATCCTTCAGAAGAGAGGAAAAGATAGATCATTGAAAAAGTGCGGGGAAAGCACCACTTACATCTTGATTGCGTTGTTCTGAAGTGGCTCCTACCTTGTTATGTAAAAGGGTTTCTAGCTAGCAGATCTCAAAGCTGTTTGTCAAAAATGGCCAGTACCCTGGGGGGAAGTTAAGACATTGAAAAAAAAAGGGATGCTGAAATGGAAGAGCTGGGAGACCTCAAAAATCCCCACCTAGTGTATTGTCTTCTAGATTACAATGTCCCCCCAAAGAACATCAAGCAGATGAAACTGTCATGGTGGTTGATGGGCAGAGGTCAAATAAGCAGTGCTATTGTTTCAGTGCAAAATGTTTTTGAATAACTTTCTATTTCCCCATCTGCACTCCTTTGTTATACACAGAAGCAAATGCCTCTTTAGTGGGCTTATTCCTGGATGACTTTGGTCTCTTCTGTCTTTCTTGATATCTCCTCCTACTTCTAGGATGTCTTTTTGGAAGGGTCCCATCCCTGTTGCAGACATAGCACTTTCAAGTGGCCTAAATACATTTCCTCATCCCGATGCACAAATTTCTCCATATTTGTGTGTGCTGTAGTTATAAAGTCACTTTTCATGGAAAAATAAAGTGACAACAGTGGCCATTGCCTAGTCAGTATATAATGTTGGAGCTCTACCAGAAACATTTCACCTACCAGTATCAAGTATGTTATTCTGGACTAGTACAACTGGATCTCGTGTCTTTCCTACCTTCCTCCATAAGGAAAAATACTAATATCTCTGACCATGAAAACATGTCTAAGACATTGCCTGTGAATACATTCAAAAAGCATGTGATTTCTAAGTTAAACAGGTCTAGTGTTCAAAAGATTGCTCTATGGAGGATGAATTTGTACAGAAAAGTTTCTCACAGCCTTGGAAATTTGGCCAGCGTGTGGGCAGTAAGCCTCTAACTTCAAAGTCTCAGTTTCATCTTCACCTGATCTCAGTAAAAGGAGAGTCAAATCCATCTTGCTGAGAATTTTCTAGAGCTGTAGAGTCAGGGCAGATGCATTTTTCTAATATTCCATCTAGTAAATATCCCTATTATGTGAACCACTGGGTGTTACTATAGCTGACCAGACTGGAGGCATTTCTATTTATTCGGACTTTTACAAAAATGCTGTTTTGCTGGCTGATGAAAAACTTTGATTCAAAGTGTATTTAGATGCAAAATCACGGGCAGCATTTCTCCCTTGTCTCTTGGAAGAACTGAAATAAGATGTTTCCATTTTCCTTACAATTATCATGTTGTGATTTGCTTTTGAGTGAGTTTTTTTCTCCTTCTTTATTATTATTTTTCTTTTTGAAGTTGCTGTCTGTCTAAGCAAAGATTGTATTTAAGATCAATAGCATTGGACTAAATGAGCCCCTCTGCTTTGATATTGAAGCTAATCGGCTCTTGTTTGGCTTTTGAAACCTTTCAGGAGTCTTCTCTGCAGCATTATAATGACAGACTCCTTAATATGAAACTTCTAATCTGTTAGCAAGTGGATTTCCCAGGCTTTGTGTGACTAACTGGAAAGTTTGTTTGTATATTGCACCAAACTTAGCTACTATCTATTCTTTCTCTACATATTCTGGCTGCAGAAAACAATTCAACTTCAATTTCCAGACATCTGTACAAACACTGCAAATTCACCAGGACAGAGATGCCCAGGTGATGTGCCTGCCTTGTTATTCCAAGACCTTTCTTTTGCTGCTCAGGTGCTATAGCTCCCCAAGTAATACCACAACCCCATAACCAGGCCTGCCTGTCCCCTCATCCAGAGTGCAGAAAACTATAGCACTGAATGTCACTGCAGTTTTCAAACAGAAAGATTTGCTATAACCTCAGCATTTCGTGCTGGGCACCATTTTTTCTGTAAGAACTTTCAGTCAGACTTGTCTATATTGTACTTTGAGTCTACAGCAGAGCAAGGCACAGACCCCAAGAGACCTGACTTATGTTCTGCCCCATCTTCACGTATCTCGTGTCTTTCCAGGCAGACTTCTCTTGAGGAGCTCAAAAAGTCCTGGTGTATTCACAAGGGGGACTGCTTTTCCCTTTTTTCATTAGCTTCCTTTCCCTAGACAGAAGCTTTTACAGGCCCTAGGATTCCCTAGGGTCCTCTCCAAAGTGTTTGCTGTTATCAGGAGTTTTTCCTGGGTTACCAGGGTAAAGCTTCATTTATCAGTGCTACATATAGCTTCTCTCTGCAGAGATGTCTCTGGAGTAGCAGGTCAGAAGGAGCAGCCTCTGGTGTGGATTCTTACCATCCCATGCCCAAAATAGGAGGGGATTTGGAGTCAGTTTTCAGGTGGTGGAGATGTACCAACTCTGATTTATACACTATAAGCGTGACTTGCAGTTCGGGTCTTGTTTTTCAGTAGAAAAGGGAAATAAGACTGGGCTGACTTTTGTTAGGAGAGGGCAACACAGTGACAACATGGCCTTTCAGGGACTGTGAAGGCTGCTTCTTCGTCAGCTTTACCTTTGCTCTCCACCCTCTGTCCTGACAAAAGTTTTGCTCTTTGCCAGCCAAAGCAAAAAACAACACAGAAAGATGGTTGAAGAGTAATTGGTTCTGTAGGCAAGACTTAAATTATGGTGCCTGGGATCTATTCAAACATGAATGTCATATATTCCTTGGAGTCCCATGTCTAAATTTAGAGGGGAAATCACTGAGCTGAGGAAAGGTCGGACCTGTGCTTTCCATGTCTACTTTTGGAGACGAAAGTCCTACTTTTTGTGGGTGAGAGCACAGTGTGGCATTTCATTAGAGACCCCTGAAATTTCAACCTGTCTCCTTGTCACCACCAGTCAGGTGTGAACAGAGGAGTTGCAGGTGAATTTAAGTCCCCTTTCGAAAAAGATGTGGGCTTCCAATCAAACTTACAAGAAAGTCTGCAATGGACTTGAGAAATCTAATTTTCCAGTGAAAACTAAATTGTGAATGCTCAAGGCTAACAACTGGACAGTGGTGATTGTCCTTTCTCTATTTTAGCTCAAATATAACTGAATCTGCTTGGAGCTGATGTAAGCTTGGACCTTGAGACTTCCTTGAAACATGGTGATGTTTCTGGGTCTAGAGTCCTGGAAACTTCACTTGACTCCTAATCTTCACTTATGGAGGTATAGGCTTTCCCAGCATGGGTTTTGCAAAGATTTCTCAGAGGCAACACCACTACTTATTTGTTTATCAAGTTGGCATGCAGCCATGAACATATTTTATTATATATGTGTATATATATTTGTGTAATTACCTGTTATGAGAGAATTACTTCATTTACGACAGAATGCTTTCCTCTGCAATGATGCAGTCATGCATCCTAAAGTAGTATCACAGCAGAAGTTATTTTCTTATCCAACTGAAACAGAAAAGAGAACTGCTTTGTGTCTAGTTGTCAGATGGGGTTTGTCCAGTGCACCTTAAGGTTCAAAAATGAGGGTTTTTTGAGGAGCAAAAAGAGAAATAAAATCGTAATAGTTTCTAAATTGTCACAGTTTCCTGATACATCATGTAAGCCAGCTGCTCGGAGTTAATCCATGAGAAAAATCTGAGCTATCTTTGACAAACACCATTTAATTCTTTCAAGGGTCATTCCTGTGGCTCTCTACTACGCAATTTGTCTTTGCTTCTGAGATGTGGATGCTAGAATTCTTCTCAAATTGAGCTGTCACTCCAAAGCAGCACTGTGCTATTGATCTGACACCAGAAAGCCACTGACGGCAGTGACCATGTGTCGGGCGATTCTGCCTGATGTGAGAAGCAGTTGATACGTCCAGAACGAGGGGCAGATAAACTGCCACAAGCACCTTTGGCTGCCGGGGTTGGCAGACGCTGCTTCATTGTGACTTTGGTGCCAAGAAGAAGCAGAGGATTGAAGAGGTTGGCATCTCTCTCTTGCTTCATCTTTGAGCATTGTGTTATGTTAAAAAAGTCACACAGCTTCCCTGTGCTTTCACTGCCAAGTCTTGTGGACACATTTTCTCTGTACAATCACACAACATTTTTGGCCCAAAGGATACTGAACATCTTGTCAAGTGAAGTTATTCCAACAACAGAAGCAAAGACTACTGTATTATCTAACATTGTCCATTCTCACTTCTTCATTTTGGGATGTCGGGCCTGGCCCTTAACTATAGGTGTGGTGCCATTTCAATGAATACTTCGGAGATCATTTTAATTTCTTAGGTAGCTGAACTCTTTTTAGTTCTTGAGGGTCAATACTGAAGAATTAAGTCACTTCAGGAAGCTATTCTGTCATCTTATAAGGCTTTTTTAATGCTGGATTTTATTTTACTTAAGAGTTTTGGATTAATCCCACCATCCTCTTGAAATACCTATGAAGCTTCTTGCACAAGGATTTCGTTAGGTAGTCTTTTTTTCTGCCAGCCATTCTCCATTGCTTACATATGGTTATTCTGTGTCTTTTGCAAAAAATGCATTGTTGTTGTTGCTGTTTTCTTTTTTTTCCTGAGATACTTTTTAGGAAAAAATGTAACATAATATTTCCAGTAATGTGTATTTCCTATTTTCCACTGGGGTTTTTTTTCACCCTTAGAAACAAGGGAATAACTCCAGATAATTTGGTTCCTCCTGGTTTGTGCTGATTCTTGAGAACAGGCTCAGGCCAAGTTTTTTGACAACTGTAACAACTAATCAGACAGAACAAAGCTGTAACACGTGTTGGTAATGTCTTAGTAAATGAGATATATCTCTTCCTTTCCAAGTTGTGTTTTGTCCTGTTGCTTTGTATTTCACATGAATCATAAAATCACTAATGAAAAGGATGTTAACAGGCACAGGCGCTTCCTTGCAGGATGGTAGAGTAACCTGGACAATAAATGGAATGAGTTTGGTTAGTGTCACTGACAATTAGCCTAACCATCATCAGCAGTGACTATTAATATTGAAGCCATGACATTTACAGATACTTTCAATCAAAGCTTCTAGGAAAGGTGTTTATTGCATTTAAAAAGACCTTGCTTAACATTTATATGGGTGATGATTTCTTAAGCCAGAGGCTAATGGACATCTGAAGCCTGAAAGGACTGTTAAATTATTTACTCTAAGTCTCTGTTGGCTAGGCAAACTGACTAAATGGACTTTTTTGCTATAGGCTTGAGACAAATCCTTATTGCAGAATACTGGGTAAAAGAGGCTAAATGTTGGAATAGGGTGTATGACTCTGATAGCCTGTATTGTTAGCCAACGTATCCTAACCTTCAGAAATCTTCACAGACTCACTCTCTACATAGCCAGGGCTGGCAACGCTGAATTTATCATGCAATCAGAGCTGTTATGCTCACTGAGGCACCAGGAATATAAAATATCATTGAATAGAAGGAACAGCAGGCATCTCTTCTGATGCTCCCCTTTACCGCACTCCTGGCCAGAATATCAATGTGTAAAACATCTCACAAAAATACAAAGGTATTAGGTGATATTATGTCTACACTCCAATTAACATCAACGCTTTCTCTTTTTGCTAGCTAACTGTCCAAGAAATTGATTTCATTGCTTTCAAAACTTTCAACAAACTCAGATGATCTGTCAAAGAGATGTATGAGCCATTAAAATCCACAATTACATTACTTCAAGCCATAATTAAAAAGTTGGGTCCCCACTCCAGTCCTCAGCCATTGATTTCTAAGGGAAGAACATTTCAGTGGTGATGTAAACCCCAATGAATCACTAGACTTCAAGCAGAAAAAAAAAATTAAAAATTAGCTCCTCCCAAACAATCTATATAATGAGCTTTGCGGAAGAAAAAAGGGGAAGGGGGGCAGGGAAGAAAGGCTAAAAGATTGTAAATTTGGATTGTGTTTTTATAACCATTTAGGACTGAAGTAAAGTATAATTTGACATTTTATTGACACTTCCAGTATTTAAAGTACTACATTAAATTTTACCATGTAAATCTGATATGACAATAAAAACCCTCTTGCACTTTGCTTAAGAACTGTTGCAACAAAATGCAAGTAGAAATGCCATGCAAAAAATTATTTTTCTACTTCTGTCCACTAATCCTTCCAAGATTTCTAAAGCTTTAGTCAGTTACCTGAACAAGCTTTGCTACTTTCTCTTTCCAATTTCCTCTCCATGCCAGGAAATTTATCAAAAAAACAGTGATGAAGCCAGCCAATACTTGATGCTTGTTTCATTTTTCTTTTCAGCAGCTTTTGTATTTGTCCTGATGAAAGTGAAACTGCAAGGCTCCCCCTCTGCTTCATATGTTTTGTGGCTCTTCCCTGAGATAGCTGCAAAGGTGTCACCCTTGTTTGAGTACTACTTGTATCTTCCCATATCTTTATCAGATGCTGACTCTCCTGAACAACAGACGAGTAGTACAGCAATGATAGTGTGCTTGCCATCCTTTGTATTATGCTTCAGTGCCATCTGTACAGTTCTTCGTGTTTGTTTTTTTTTTCTGAAGAAAACTCTTTCTGCTGCTCCATACTACAGAGAAACCAAGTTACCAGAAGGGTAAAAGAACAGATCTTTGTTAACAGAACAGATTTGCCTTCCACAGGATGAAAAAAATTAATGAATAAATAACTAATGCACAATAATTTTGACAAGTCAGGTGTCTCCTTAAGAAACAAATATCAGTTGAAGGTGTTAACTTGCTAGGAGTCTAAACACCCAGGAGATCGTAAAGTCAAGTACAATACAGAACCGAACAGGTTAAAAGACTAAATCTGTTAAATAAATAGATCTCCTCACTGATATCACACCAGGTGGTATTTCATTAAATGCCTTTGAAAAGATATACCCCTTAAAAGTTACAGTGAAATAAAGCTGACAAGAGGACTGATGTGCCCAGGGAAAGACCAATTTTTGTTATTGTTTATCTAAAAAGAAGCATTGCATGAATATCTGGACTAGACCTCTGGAGAGCAGGGTTCACAAACAGAGATCAAAAGAACGTATGAGGTTCAGCAAAGGCCACCTCTGTCCTTAAGCCACTATTTATCTGTGTTATAGGGCTGTTAAGAAAATGACATTTCCGTACACCAGTGCAATCTGTTTAACAGGCTTCTACTGCATTGGAAAATCTTTTCTGCTGTTCATTAGAGTTGTTGTAGAGCTTCTGACTAACAGATCAATGGGTCACTTTCTCCATCATTTTCCAGTCTAAGGTTCTCACTGCTGATGTGGCTGGAAATATAGCAAACTTAAACCTGGTCTTAAAACACTAGAGTGGGATTATGAAGGTTTTCAAGATCTTTGGGCATCTGAAAGCCAGTTTTCTTAGGCCTCCTTTCACTTACTGTTTCCTGCTCATCCTACCACCATCAGCCTAACAGGCACTCAGCCTCAGGGCAGCACAGAAATGTCTGAGGAATATTTTTTCCCAGCCAGTGCCTCCTTCTCTCAGACTCACTGTTATGTTCGGTACTGTGCTATGGATTCCCTACCTGCTCCTGGCTCAAGAGGGACAAGGTAAGGTCTCCTTTTTGTAAGTAGTAGGAAGCTGGAGACTGCTAGTTTAACTCAAATGGGAATGCCAAGACCCAGCATGCTAGATAGGGAAGCATCCTCTACAGCTGAGAGGAAATTTCGAGTAGCAGGATGAATGGTGGACTCTATCCTACTGTAGATCTTGGGCACCTAAATCCAGGAAAGGACAAGATACTTCTGCCTAACGCCTTAGGGTTCAGTGATTAAATCATGAAATTTTGATTTTGAATCGGACATGGGAATTCAGAGGTTTCAGAACTTCCACGTCTTCACTTTTCACACTCAAAAGAGCGGCATTTCATGGACAGCGAGGATAGTGCAGAAATTATAAGAAGTGTCAATTCAAAAGTGGCTGTAAGAATTTGATTTTCAGTCAGCCCTACCTTAAAGCACTTAAGGATCTTTTGCAATGAAAGTTACAATAAAAAATGAATTTTAAATTCCACAGAATTCCATCTTTTCACCCAAGTGTGAAAATAAGTGATTCATTTGGGTTTGGGGTTTTTTTTTTAGCAATCTCTAGTAAATGACTGGAGAGAAAATTCAGATATATGACAGGATAGCTGAACGTATAAAGAAAATGCAAATCAGCATGCAAATACCAGTCATGACTGTAAAATAGCCCACTTAAATGAACACCATGATATGTATAGTATAAATACAATGTGCACCCATTTCTTATTTTCATTTTAATCCACTTTTAACATCAACGGAGCTTCTCCAGAAATGGTGACATATGTGAAGGTACCTGAGTAGGAAAACTGAAGTTTATCCATTGCTGACATCTATCACCTCTGCTTATTCCTCCTTCTAGAGAGTTATATAAACATAGCATGTTGCTCTTTAATTCACCATCAGGCATTGAAATATTCAAGTTAACTTCGGTGGGGTGGATTTGCCTGATCACAGGAGCGGACAGAACATGGTACACAGACTGAGAAATTGATTTGGAGCTGGTTTTCATTGTTAATAATATAGTTACACAGAAAGGGCAGATTCAGAGAGGGCATGAAGCAACTCTCCCCTAGACATTAAAAAGATGGGATTTGGAAACTGTGATACTTTATATTACACGATTGTTGTCTATCTATCTGACTTAGATTCAACAAATCAAGGCAAATCCTACTGAGGCATACATAATGCTCTCAGCAACAGATGCTGACAAGTGCATTAATAAATCATGATCATCATTAGAATTCTTAAACCAATATTTTGCTTCCAGACATGCTGTTTATTAAAATTTCTTATTTTTGTTTAGTTTATTTATTTATTCAGATTGTACTAATCTTTGCATAAGACATTAATTACTCAAATGGATGTAGCAGATTAGTTTACAAAGGTCATGACAAACGCAATTAGGGTCTGGAACAGACAGCTGATGCTTTGACATGAAAATGAGAGTCAGGACTCTGCAGACAGTAGTAATAAGAGTTAATTGTGAAATGTATTGGCAGTTAAGACTCAAGTTCAGACAGACCTGGTTTCTGGATTGCAGTAGTATTGGGTCTTGGGTGACAGAAATGGAAAGAATAGACTGGAGTAAATGGATTTGAAAACAAGACTGTTGTAGTGGGTTGCACTCGATCCTCTATCTGTAGTTAGAAATTTCTTCTTTCTTCTGTTAGATAATAGACAGCAAACCTTAGTAGTAGTCTCCCTCAGCACAATATCCCTCATAGATTTTTACCTAAAGCTGCTTGCAGTAATTTTGCACTAAGCAGCTACCTACTAGTAAGAGCATTCTCTTACTGCTGGCTAGGTCACCGGGGACCCTCAGTGCTCACACCACCTTCGTACTGTCCTGAGTTAATACAGGTTTCTTCCAATTCTACATTTCCACAGATCCTCCTCAACCAAGAAACTGGACAAGCTGGAATCACTATCTCATAGATAGAATTATTCCCTGAGATTTTGGAACAGCTTTGGCTTTTTAAAATCAAAAAGAGCTGCAGGTGTGTGTACTCCACATTTTATACCCAATATCTATGGAAAAAGAAGAGACAGGATGATATGTCTACCATCCTGGTTGCCAATAGAACAGACTGGAAGAAGGAATCTGAGCTGGTTCACTTCCAAGATCAGATCACTTCTTGCCACAACAGTAACGAATTTCATTTCAGCATCCGCCATGTGGCTTCCTCAGAGTTTCCTCAGAGAAGGTCCACAGTCAACTGGCACCTCCTATTCTGTATCAATGACCTGAGTGATAAAGCCAGCTACCCCCTCCAACTTCCATGCCCAGCCAGAGGAGGGAGACAATACTTTGCAGAGCTGCTGTATCTCAGAGCCCCCAAGGGAAATGAGTACTAAATGGTGATTTTTGTTGAAGTGCATAAGCCGTGTATATTTTGGCTTTGTATATTTTGGTCCAGCAGAATCATCCTCAGGCAGTCCTATTGTCCGTAGCAGATGCAGACCCCAGAACAAGTAAACCCATATCACAGTGTTTTCTTCTTCTGCTCGTTCAACAAACAAGACATAATTCATGTGCCTTGTATAGTGTCAGCTGCTCTGAAATGACACTGAGAGGACAAGGTGGATGCTGTGAAAACCTTCCCTGTTCTGCAAAAGTCGTGCTTCAAATGAGTGAAGTTCAGACACTGACTTGAGCTTACTCAGTTGTGTTTAAGTACCTCTGCTGATCAGGGCTCTGAGGGATCCAGAAAAAAATCAACACAAAAGAGAAGAAGGTTCCTTCTATGTAAGTGCTATATATGGACAGCAATGCTCTTTTACTTCTAATAATTATTTTAAAACTTACCTAAATACTGATTTATGTGTCAAAGCTGTAAGCACTCCATTGATCTGGTAAATATACAGCTAAGGATTGCTTAGCACAACAGACTTGGTGGCTGTTACGGTCTATCAGACAAATGTATATTTATCCCAAAGTTGAAGCATGCATTATTTACTTGGTTGACATTAGCAGCTTGATGAAGATGCTCAGGGGCCTGTTATGAGACACCAATGCAATCCAGAGTGGCGGAAATGCTGGCAAACGAAGCCCTGACATAATGCCTCATAGCAGCTGTGTAGCGTCAGCTCGTGGCTTGGTTCAGAGATGAGTGTGGATGTGCAGGCAGAAAGCAGGTGCAGATTTTCCTAGGAGAGCTCACAAGCCATTCTGCCATACAGCATTCTTCCTTCCCTCTTGAAGACTATGTGGAGCTGCCACATGATTGGAAAGCTAAATAGCTTGTGATGAAGAAAAAAGGCCCCTTCCAAAAACCAAGCTGCATTTGTTCTGTAATTGATCTAGGAGGCAGATTTCAGAGAAGCTCAGCTCAAAAGAACAGTGATGGTCAGGCAGTTAGATATGAATAGGGACTGCTTCCCACAGTGTCTCCTTAATTAGGGTTTAGCAAGTCACAAAAGAAACCAATGAATCAGCAGTACAAGAGAAAGCAATCCCAAGACAAAAAATGTTTGTCTCTGTAGTTGTGATGTATTATTTGAGCCACAAATTCACTGTTTATCCCTTCCTGATCCCCACTTCACAATTTTCCATTTCGGCCATACCCGAATACAAGATCCCCCTTTCTTCCCTCTCTCTGTTTCCACTGTGATGCAGGATACTCAGAACAAGGATATTTATTGTGCATCGTCAATTTAGATACACCTGTAGGCAATGCACTTTTCCTAGTGAATCCAGTGGTGGCCGGTCAGCACCAGTCATGTATGCTGGGAACAAATGGGACTTCAGTGCAAAGGAAAGATCCTGGTTCTGAGTCATTATTGTTAATCAGACACATAGCCCATGGCTTTTCATGTCGTAACCTCCAGAGTAAGTCACTCTGCAGGGCTTTCTGGCTTTCTTATTGCTACCCATAAAGGTATCCTTTCAGGAAGTGCAGCCACTTCCATGTGGTTCTGATTGCACTGAAAGCCTGATGATGTCCATCTTTTTCCTTCCCTCCCATGAGCACTGCACTGCCAGCAGCATCCAGCTCCGAAACACACAGACTTGGGCACTTGTCTCTCCCAGCTTTTGTGAAGCATTAACCGATTCAGGGAGAAGTACAGGAAACTAAGTACTCTGAGTATCATACAGCTGTCTGCTATAATAAGTAGAGCAGCACGCACACTGCCAAGCTCAGACAAGGGTAAATCCTGAGTCAAACCCTTGCCAGACAGTTCGTGATATTAGCTCAGTAGTCAGAAGGCTTTAAAAAGTCAGGTTGTGATCTTTTCCCTTGTTTTCTGATGCTGTTCATGGGAAGACGAAGGAGAGGAAGGGAAGATTAGAATTTTTCAAAGTTTTTCCTGAAATGTTGGAAACTAGGGAAAGTGTGTGTGTGTGAATGAAAGTCTGAGAGTATCACAAAATCAGATATCTCCAGGATCCAGAGCTTTCAGGGGGGAAAAGAAGGCTCGCAATGAACATCTTACATTGCAAATGTCCTATTCAATATTCCCTTCTTTATATAAAAGATGGAGTTAAAATATACACTGTAAGCAACAAGTCCTATTTTTACAGCTTTATGAAAGATCAAAGAAATTTAACAGTTAAAAAAAAAGTCTGGTCCTTTGAACCTAATGTATAAGGTTTTTAGGACCCTTGTTGATTACTTGAAGGGGGTCAGTACAAGTCTATGCTTTATTTCAGATCTCCTGTGTTGCCTCAGATAAACCACCAGCCATATTCTGATCAGTATGGTGGCACTTTAAGCACTAAAATAGAGTCCATCTTATTTCAACTCTACATGCTGTAGTCAGATGGATCTAGTAGGGCTATGCAAGCTTGACATCATGCTTTTCCTCATTGTCAGTACAGGGAGCCATGTTCAGTGTTAGGCACAGTAAGATATGATTTTGGGTAAGGGGAACTGTGAGTTGTCCATAGATTGCGTGAATTTACCTACACTGGACTCATTTCCAGCATTGCAGTCGGTGGTCTGAGCATGGCCCTTAGCTTCTCCCATTGCATCCGCCCTTCTTCCTTGGAGCAATGCTCTGAGTTTCTTGGTAACTGAAATAATAGAAACAATGTAAGAGCTGTGGATAGTCTCTGCAAATATTTTAACCTGCTTTAACTACCTTCAGAGCAAGATGCCTGGCACTGTGCATGATTTGTTGCGGTAAAGCAAGGGTCTTTCTGTATTTCCTTAGGGGAGGAAAAAGTAGAAGGGCTGGTGCTGAGGCTGCCACTACCATGGCCAACTCGCTGATGTCAGCCAGGGCAGTATACAGTCCTCCCAGGAGAAAGGAGGACAATCCTGACTCTGGAGTGTAACTCTGAGGCACGAATCGCCTCCACAGAGGGTCTTTGCTGTAGATCTTTACTGGCTAACATGGAAAGCACCAAAGACCAAAAAATTAATGGGGAGTTTCATGACAAAGAAGTAAGAGGACTTTTTGCCTTTGCTTTTGTTCTCTCTCTAAACCCCATTTTGCCTCTTAAACTTTCATTTTACTTTAGGTAACTAGATAGTCAGTACACAAATTTGATTACAAGCCAGATAAAGAGACTAAGCTTGGTCTGCCCTGCAACACGGCTGAGAGTGAAGGGGAGGTCTGAGGCCTGGTTTGGGGGACAGAGGTTGTGGGGTTTATGTTTTATCAATTTCTACTCATGCTGATAAATATTTGGTTCAAGCTAACTTCTCTCTTGCAAACTGCCTTCTTATGTTATGATATTTACAGCTTTTTAAAAGACTTCTGAAAGGACAGGAGCTATATTGATTAACTTGCATCTCTCCTAATGTAACTGTCTTTATCCAAACATTTTTCTCTTTTTTTTTAACCTCAGATGAATTATGAGTTGATGAACGGTGAAAATCAGCTGTCTGAAGAGGATTGCTTTAAAGCTTGCACTCTTTTAGACTCAGCCTCATTTTAGATAGACAGGCTCAGTGTGAGTAGGTTATTACTCAGGTTGAATTCCTGCAGACCCTGCCACAGACCATGGCCACCCAGACAGATGTAGATATACTGATCATACAGAACGGATGGGCACTGTAGCGTGTCTGAACAAAACACATAATGTAGATAAGGAGACTATTTCATACCATTGCTATGATGGGCATATGTGTACTATAGGTGGACTGTGAATTTCCATCACTAAATGCACCTCAAAGACAGAAGTTTTTTCTGCATCAACTGAGTTCCTCCATGGAGAGTACTTGGATTTCAGCAACAAGGTAGGACACATGAGACGGAAGAAAAAGATTGAGTCTCCCTCCAATTTCAGTGTTGAGACTCTTTAATACAAATGAGACCCTAAAGCTGAAAGTAATTATTCACTTCTGTTGTTTCTTCCCTATTCTGCCCACATACTATGAAATGGTAAAGTATTTCCCGTATCCACAGAAACCTCAAGCGTGATAAGAAATAAGATTTCTATAAGGCGATATTTTCCCTCTGATTATGTAGTATATTAGCTCATATACCCAGCTGAGAAAAAGTATTAAGCCTAGTATACAGAGAAAACAAATAGGAGGGCGATACTTAGCCTTAGGGCTGAAGGAGTTCTTAATTTCTTCCATTTCCTCAGCTCTTATTTATACCAGAGTCAGTTATGTTGCACAGTCACGGTTGGCTTGGGAGACCTGAAAGTGGGGTGAAGGGCAGCAGGAAGAAATGAACTTTTCAATTGATGGATGAAGAAGTGTTTCCATGTACATAGCATATTAAAAAAGACTCAGTAAACAGTGGTTCCTTCTCACCTTGCGGTGGCATCTGTCAAATTTAGAGGGAATGGGTATTTTTCTAGTGTCTGTTATAAAATGCAGTGGGGTTGGAGGAGGAATTGATTTCCCTGTAAAACAAAAGCTTTTATCAAATCAACTATGAAATTTTATTTCTCAAAATAAGAGAAAGAAAAAAAGCAGTTTTTGTTTCAATGTTGAACTGGTTTCATATTCAGCTGCTGAAAAAAGGGAGAGAAACTAGGGCGGAGGGGCACAGAGAAAGAAAATTATTTCAGGGAAATTTTTTGATGGAGGCAATCCTACAGGAAAATTGCAGTTTTCCAAAGGATATGCATGGGGGCAAGCAATTCCCTTTCCCTCCTCCCATCCAGGTGAGGAAGCAGAAGATGGTGAAACCAAGATCCACCTTGTTCCTGGGCAGTGCAGCTGCTCTGCTACCCAGGGAGAAGAGAGGCTTTCGTGATGTGCTTGTTATACTGTGGAGTTTGGCAACTCCCCTACGGAGTTCCTCAACCAAGGGATGGTGGATTATAGCTAGAAGCTACAATCGTTATTTTCAACTGGCAGGAAAATTCTTCTTTTTTTTCAGGTTGAAATACTCTGTCCTCCATTGCCACTATCACTCTCGCCAAGCCTATGCCAGACTTTCATTCCTGCTGTTTTCCCTACATTGTTTCTCTCCAAAAGGGACTTCTAAAAGTCAAGAGTGGAGACCTCCACTCTAGCACCAATTTAAAAGTGGGCACATACTCTCCGCAGCCTGTTCAGCTGGGCTCAGTTGTGGCAGCAGAACAGCCCAAGCACTGTACAGCTACCAAAAGTGCAAAGAGGTGGATCCAGCCACGAGGCTGCTGCGAATCTGCCATGCCCTGAGGTAGGTTTGCTGCAGGGGTGCCCATGGCACCACTGAAGGGGGAATCAGCCCATTTTAATAGAGGCCAACTCAGGTAGGAAGATCGTCTCTTCTGCTGCAGTTGCCACTGACCAGCTGTTTGGAGATGGCTGCGTTACTTCACTTCCCAGATTCAGCTGGGCCAACCTTTTTCCAGTTTGACAGCTTTTTGTCAGAAAATGCATCATTTTGCAAATAGTTTTATAAGAATTTCATTCTGAATGGAGCTTTATCCTAAATGGTGAGTGTTTCCCCAAAACAGAGGCTGGCTTTTCTTTGTGCTTTGACTGTCATTTCTTCTTTTACCTCCCTGGCTCCAAAGCTCTGGGGCCAGAGTTGCTTCTTACTCCATGAGCTGACTGTAGCATGTACAGCAGAGCCCCAATGCCCTGTGGCAAATCTGGGTGCTATTGTAGTACAAACAGCAGCAATAACCCTCATAGAAAGCAACACTGTGTCTATGCAAACAGAGTCCATTCTACTGAGATGTTCTTTTGCTGCAGACCATGTTGTCGTTTTGGAGGGATATATCAACATTACCTCTGACGTGGCTCCCTCCTGTCAGAGCTGTAAACAGCTCTCATTCCTTTCTAAGGTGATGGGCTATGTAGTGGCAGAATCTCTGCATCCTGCCTCTCAGCACTCCTAGGATAGCCAGTTTACAAATCTTTGAGGGAAATAACTCTCAGTCTCTAGTAAGTGAAGTGTTTTAAAAAATAAACCCATGTACTGTTTTGTGCCAGAATAGATTTCACTTTCAACCAAGTAAAACTTAGTTGTAGACTGCCTCTTCAATTATTTTCCTTTATTTTGATTTTATGTTGTTATGTGTAGACATACATTTGGGTGGTTAAAAGGGACTTGCAATCATTCTGTGGAACACCTGAGGCTGCACCATGGATCACTATTGATCTACTGACCACTAGAAAAGAAATGTGGCTTGAAAATCTTCTGCCAGAATCAATCGGTTAATGCAACGGGGGAGACACAGTCTTTCAGTTCCCTGAAGTCAGCATCGTTGAGGCTTCTAGCATAACAAGGACATGAAAGAGTATTGGACTTGAGCTCAGTTTCAGAAATAAGAATATTTCACTGAAGTAGCAACCACAGTTGTTTTAGACTATAATTTTGCCACAGGCCAAAGAGAGGCAGTGCTTTCTGGATACGTCACTGCACTACACTTAAGAAGCCTTAAATTGCATTTCAGCTGTGGCACTGTTTTCCAGGACAAGATGCTGTGTTTGTCTCTGCCTCAGTTTCCCTGCCTGTGAAATAATAATATAATCCGAAGCATACTGAAGGGAAGTGCTCCAATAGAGCTGAATATATTAACATTAACAAAAAAAAACTCTGCTAGTTTTACTGGTACTATTACATTCTCACGTACATCTGCATGCTGGAAATTTCTGTTAAAGAAATACAGAAAACTCCAACAGTCACAGAATCATATGGCATGAGAAAAAGAAAATGGACCTTGAAAGAAACCAATAATTCTTGTGATCAGAGCAATCGAGCAAGACAGTAGTCAACGATGTCCCTCCAATGGGGGCTGAGCCAGCATGGAAGATCTCAGATTTACCACACATAGATCAAAGAGGCATAAAAGACACAAGTCCAGACAAACAGGACAGGCTAGCTTGCCCGTATGGTTGCTCTGATAATTAAGGCTTACAGAGAGTGCACATTCATGCTCAAATAATGCCCAAAAGGAGGCAGCCAGAGCACAGCCTGCCTCTGGAAGGGTTTGACTCACAGGCTGCTGCATTATTCATGGCATGTGAGTTGTGTGGAAGGGATCTTTTTATTTTGTTTTGGTTTAATGTTGATGGGAGAATCTTTTCTTTTGAAAACAGCCTCCTAATGCATCAGGACAGCTGCCTGGGATACACCTCATTTAGCGGCAATTGTCTCTGTAATGTTTATAACCCTCCCACCACCATCCAATATATAGTCATCATTTATCCTCTCATTTGCCTAACACAGTGTTAAAAAGCCCTTCCAGTGCTTTGTTTTGCTTACTTTTCCATTCCCTTGCTGTCCTCATGTCAGAGATGTTAAAACCTCTTTTGAACAACTGACATCTCTGTGTCAAGGATTTGTGACTGAAGGATGCTTTCTCCACTCTTTACCCTGCAGCCTCTCCCTCCTTTTTAATTACAAGCTTGGGACTGTGAGGCACCATCTATCATTCCTCGTTCATTATATTTAATAGATGCACATTTTGGGCTCTTCAACAAACTGACCAGACATATGGAGCATGTTAATCTGCTTGTGAAGTCTGCCCTTTTAAAATCAACAATGCCACTGTCGCCTCAGCTGAAATCTCAGGAAATGAGGGGAAGAAAAAAATAATAGAAAAGAAACCAAAACACAACCAAACTACAAAGCACCTAATATCTTTCTTAAGGATCATATGTGCAGTAGTTTGTGGCAGTCCAAACATGACTGCTCTGCTGTAAAAGCCTTTGCACACACGTGACACAACCTTACATCTTTGCAATTGGTAAATTGCTCTGTGACTTTTGTTCCTATTAGAAGATAGAGTGATTTCACATATGAGAGAATTCACTCATAGTCATAAAGTTCCTGGGACTGGACTTCTGTGCTGATGTATTTTTTCTCTCCATACTGCCTCCGACCCTGCCCTCATCATCTACACCATTTAATGCAGTGGCCTTCTTAAGGATCAGGTGTCACCACCCCATTTTAATGATGACGTACAGTTAGGTCTCCACTTACTCACTTGAGAAGCCATTGGACACTTGAGAAGGCATTGGATCTATGTACTGCATTTACTGCATCTTTCTAGCTTGGCTTCTATAGTGCTTATCATAGTGTTCCCAGCTGCACCTCATGCTAGGGTCTTAGGACTCTTCTCCATCTGGGAAAAAAAAAAATAAAAATCCAAACCAGGCAATTCTGGTCATCAAATACCCAAACTACGGTATATTTGAGATTTTCAGTGTGATGAGAGTTGGGTGGGGACATAGCCAGAAATTCATGTAATGACACATAAAATCCTAAGCGTCCAAGAGCTAAATCAAGAATATGGGAAGCTTTCCAGACAACATTCCACAAGATGATGATCTTGCAACAGAATATGAGCATGAGCCTGCTTTTTGTTCTAGCCACAACTGACGTGTGTGGCATTGATACCTTCCACACAGATAAGATTGAAAGCAGCAGCTTCTCCCTTCATGCAAGTCGTTCAGGGACCCCAGTAAAAACTGGTCCGATTGACCATGCCCCCAGCTATGCTTGGCCTGGTAGCAGGGAGATCTGTTACACTAATGCTTCATGTGAATCTCATATCCATGGTACATCACAGACAATACAGATAATCCAGACATTAAGGAGAATAAAAATTTTCTAGGACACACTGTTGAAGTTCAGTAAATGCAGCTCAGGTTGAATGATCCAGAACAAAATGTTTAGTTTCCATTTTTCCTGTTCCTTAACTTTGCCTGGAATAAAACAGATGCACAGTCAGCTCAATGATTTTGAGTAGTTCCCTGAGATTTAGAGTTTGCTTGAGCAATAAAATTACTCTGGGGCATTAAGAGCACACAAGACTGAAGAAGAAAAATTTGTAGAGAGTATGCAGGCATGAAAACTGGAATAAGAACTATGCTGGTAGTGGATTTATGCTGTTTACCTCTCACTAATCATAGAGGTAGCTTGAATAGTTCTCTATCCTTTTGGTATTGTTTTCAGTGTGTTGCAACTGTGCCATCTGACAAGTGAGAACTTCACCTGTAAGTGTGTTGGTGACATTTGAAGTAGGTCCACGAGAAGCATATGGCAGTGTTGAAATCTGTGTGCATGATGCTTTGGTCCTAGGAGAGATCCGGGGGTGGGTGTCCTGAAAACATCTTAGAGCTTTGATAAAAAGAGTGATCTTCCAAGAAAGCAGTGCATGGTCTGAAAACGTAAAATGTAAGCCAAGTATTCCTTCCTGACCCAGCCTAGGTTTACAAGGCACTGAAAACTGGTCCTTTACAATGTGCAGTAATGCAAATCCGTTTATTTCAGGGGTGTTCCTGTCTACACTGAAAGTAGGAAAAAAGGCAAGGACAAAAATCAAAGACTTTGGACACTTTGTTATAGCTGTGTGTGGTTGATAATTACTCTGGTATCAACTGCTGCTGAATAAGCCTTTGTCTTCCATGCTGAGTAATATTCATTCTTTGGTCAAAAGCTAGACTTTTGGAGTGCTTCAGCTGTAGTGTTTGTACCACTATTCTGCTGAAGGCGCTGGTTAGTTCACACAGTGTAAACCAATGCTTTCTACTACTTTCTTTCACCTAGTTTGACACTGTGTGTTGGCTGCTGGCCAAGCATTAATAGTGCATAAGAACAGCTGTAGTGAATCAGATCAAAGGACCACCTGACCCAGGAACCAAAGAGTGACAGAGACAATAAGAGCTAGACAAACACGTGTCATGTTCCCTTGATATAACCACCCTGCAGTCTGCAGCCTAGGGACCTCCTGAATCAGAGACTGCATCCACATCTCTGTGCTGAATAGCCCTCAAGAGACCTATCATCCTCTCCAAATGCATCTAATTGCTTTCTGAATCCAGTTATATTTTGCTCCTTGGCATGTTCAAAAGCTTCATTTGTTACAGGCTAATGAGTTTAATAAGCTGAAGCTGTGTTTTTATTGAAAGGTTAATGATTGCAAACATTTAAATAGTTAAATCAACTCCTTAGCTGGGACTGGAGTTATATAGGAAAGGAACAAAAATTCCAATTCTTCTGGGAATGCTGCTGAGGATTTTTTGAGGTGTTGTGGGTTTTGTGTCCTAATTGCTGGATCTTAACTTGCCACTGAGATGTTCCAGCTTACATTGTTTCTGCTTTCACTTCTGTTGTGCTGAGTTTAGGTCAGGTTAAATGTCCCCCAAACGGGGACCATTTTTTTTTTTTTCACAGGTGGTTTGTGGCTCAAGCTATGGTTAGTTTTGCAGTTCTTTAATAACTGTTGCTTAACATTATGTGATTAATTTATCTGTGTGGATCATCACTTGAGTTTCTACTGTCTGTAATGTTGGTCAATCAATCTATTGACAACTTAACAGCTTTGTTTACTTCTTACAGTGTACTGTTGTGACCACTTCTTACGGTGTAGTGTTTTCATCACTACAAGTGAAATAATTGCTTTGTAACTGTAAAATACAGCTTTGCATTTTGGCACTCAAGAAAAACTATAAAAAGCTAGAATGGGGGACCCCTTACGTATTGGATGACAATTAAAAAAGCACTACACTTTGAAAATAGTTAAATATCATTGATGATAATGTCACCTTTGGAGAATTAGAGGATTTCCCTCTTTCAGGAGATTTTTAATTTGGAAAAAAAAAAAAAGAAAAGTACATGAAAAGAGCATTATTTGTGTTTTCATGCAGTGCCCATGTGAGGAGAGGAGTGAAATGAAGAGAAATGGCAGTAGAATGATTCCAGAGGTGCCTTTATCATGATACCTTCATAAGGAAGTGCTCTACTGAACTTGCTTTTAAGTTTAGTGCTTTTCCTATTGGCTGCCAGATCCCACTTGTTATTGAAATGGTGGATATTCTGCCTCCCTGTCTTTCTTGAACTGGCCAATAAAAGCAGGTAAATGAAGGATTCTGCAGTCTGTAAATTGCAGTACAATTTTGCTAGGCACGTTGTTTTATCAACACGGACCTTTCATATACAGCTGACTACAGGGATAGCCTATAAAGGCCCACTTGGAAAGCATATTGAATGCAACAGAGACTCCCATTGACTTAAATGGGCTCTAGACCAGGCCTGAAATTAAATCTGTCTCAAATTGCCAGTTGACAAAGATCCAGAACGGTGGTTTTATTTGGAAGAAGCTGTGAAACAGGAAGTAAAATGGGCAGGAGCAAGGTAAGGGCAAAATAAAGATAATAATTTAAGCTGGTAATTGGGAGAGAGCTGCTAACCAGCAGAGAAGAGCTCTGGAAAAGCCTCTCAGAAAGACTAGCAAAGGAAAGAAATCTAACTGGTTTCAGGATGAATATTGATAACATGGGAGAATTTCTGTAGTTCTCCCACTTGCAACAGCGGGGACCAGACTTCAGAAAGTCTTTTCTCTGGTCCTACAGCCATTCATTTGAATTAACCACCTTCTGTGTGGTTTCAAAGGTCTAGGATTTTTCCTTATGTAAACTAGCCCGAAGGGAAGGACAGTTTGCTTCTAAAAATCTGTCTTTTTATTGGTCTTCTAAACACAGGAGGGGGAATGGTGCTTGAATCATTCCATTGGCTTCTGTTATGTTCAGTGCTTGTCTCTGATAACATCACTTTCCAATCAGCTTTTGCTGGTTTCAGGATGTGGAGGAAGCACAGGACACTAGATAGCACATATTCCTGGGATCTGATAAGGTTCGGTTCCCTGCTCTGCTCCATTTTTTTCACTATGACTGTGAACAAGTCAGAGAAATCTTGCCATATCTTAGCACTTGCCCTATGAACAAATAGTAGACATGTTCCCCCCTCCAAGAAGGTGCCATGGGCAGCTCCAGGGACACTCTAAGTGTCTATAATCTATAGAAATTGAAATATTATGACATAAATCATGAGAGCGCAGCTGCCTCCCATTTATTACTCCTGTTGAGAGGACAGAAATACAGCTTCCATAACCATTATTTGTTTATGACACGATGCTCCACCCCAAAAGCCTCTGGTTCGATTTTCACTGCTAATCAGACTGCAAGGCATTTGTCTAATGGAAGATGCAGAACTCAAGAAATAAGCACTATGTGGAATGGGAACCATTTCCTTGGGAAACTTATAGAAGGATTTTGGCAAGGGAGAGGAGCTGGCCACGAAAACCTAAGGTCTTTCAAGTAAGGCGGCACGATGAGTAGCACACCAAGGCTCAATCATTATTTTGAAATCTAGATGAATGATGTTAAACCTAATCATATTCTGAAAAGAGAGCACTTAAAGTATTGCACTAAAGGCCACTGAAAATGGGAGGAAAGAAATGAAGAAACAAGGGGGATATTAGTCCTTAAAAGGATGGAAAGGCTAAAAGGGTAGCTTTTTTCCTCTGGCTAAGCGATAGAGGAGGCTGTCTAATCTTGCAAAGAAGAAAAGCCTGAAATATCCTGAGAGGCAATACTGCCTTTTTAATGTACACAACAAGCTGACAGCCAAAGGCAACAGAATAAACAGTGAAAGGGAACAGCAGAAAGCTGAGATTCAGTGTGAACAGATACCTAAAAGTTAGGGAGCCTGCGGGTATGTGGTTTAACCAGACCACTAAGGATTTTTCCATGGCAGAGTCTCAGATGCCAAATTAAATCAGCATGCATAACTTCAAGCTGTGGCCGTTGTCTTTAGGCACTTATTTTGCCCACCGCAAATGCAAATTAAGATGACTAGTCTTAACCCTTTTCTGCTGTTGGCTAAGCTACATTAAAATGCAAATTCCTTTGCATTTTCTGCAGGCACACCACCACCCATCGCTGGAGCTTGGCTGCGTGAGCCATGAATCTCAGGCATGTGATAGAGCCATCAGTCACAGAATCCCATAATCACTTTACTACACTCCCTAGTTCTGGAGGAGTGCCTGGTACCACGTGGGGCTTAGCGAACGGTCAGTGCTCCGCAAGCTTGGAAGAGATTCATTTTACTGCAGGTCCAATTGGCTGTGCCTAACTACAGAAAAACATCACAGGGTTTCTTCTGGTTTCTCTGTCTGGGAAACACAGCTCTTAATGGAACAGTCCCCAGTATTACTGGGAGCAGCAAATTTGACATGTACGTGGTTTGGCAAGTTTTCGTCTTGTATAATTGAGACTGGGATTTGCTTTAGCACCTGCTGCTCTTCTTACAGTGCCAATTTATACCTCAGTAGGAATGTTTCCGTATAATGCAGTTGTTTAAGGAAGTATTTTAATTTTGCAGTGCTTATCTATCTCCCATTCAGATCATGCAAATGATTTGGATGTTGTTCCACTCAAATCTATACCATCCGTTAAATTATTCTGATATGCAAGTATTTCATAACCTCAGTTTCGTTTCTTTTAATAACACTGCTATCCACAGCATTATCTGAAGAGTTAAAAATCAAAATAAACCATACAAAAATCCATTTAATAAGTTATTTCTCTTTTACTTCCATATGTACCCCTGAGAGCTCATTTAGCCATATTATTATAAAAGATTGTTTAAAGACATACAGATTAGGAATATTCTGGCTCACAAAGACTAACATAATTAAAAACCATTTATGTAAATACAGGTGTTGAGCTTCCCACTAACCGCATGTTATAGTCTGAACACTGTCTGAAACCACCAACTTAAATACTTTTGGTTGTTCTACAACGGAAAGTCTTGGCTGAATTGTAACCTTGTTTGTTTAACTGAAATTGTGTACAAAATTAATGTTTCCAGTGACAGGGCTTTAAAAGTGAATGAAAAGCTCTTAAGAAACCGGATTCCTGTAGATGTTGGAGACATAGAGGAAGGTACTGAACCCAGGAGGCACTGATTTGATGGCTATGCATGGAGAAGGAAATGGAAACAACGTTTTGCTTCTTTTTCCAGTTGCTGGGATTTAGTATACAACATCTTCAGGATCCATCCACCATTTGTCTGTTTATATTTTCTCCCTAGGATGTCTTTCCTGTGCTTTAATGAAATCTTGTCGGTATTAAAGGAACTACAGGCTTAAATACATAGTTTTGTCCCTGGGACTATCCTGTGTGCAAGGGACTTGTTTCTCATTCAGTTTTTCAGCATGAGTGACTGCTGGATGCCTATTATTTTTTCTTATTTTTTCCTCACAGTCAGAATTGTGCCATGTGCCATGCTCCCACAAGCAATTTGTATTGACCTTCAGCACAAACTAGCAGCTGGAATTGAACGGCGGCCCTGAGAGGTGGATCACAGTGTAGTGGAGTTGGAGCCAAAGACCTAAATTCATCCTGCCTCTCTTTAGTGTCTAACTTAGGAGTTTATTTCTTCTAGTGTCAGGAGGCACTTCAAAGGGTTCTGAGAGATTGGCCAAGCCTTGCAAGATCTTCTAGAAGTGTCTCTCTTTCTATCTTAATTAATAGAAAAGGGGATGTGGGATTAAACTGGCTTCCAGTGCAGGAGATACAGTAAAGTACCTAAAGTCATGTGGAAGTAACTGGAGTGAAACAGAACGAACCTGGGCTGCAGTCAGCAGCAGGGACATTTTGGAAGCTCACACTTCTGAGGCAGTCTGCGCTGAACAATGTGTAAGAGAAGAACTGGACACTCATGTCCTTGACCTTATCACTCTCTACAACTACCTGAAAGGAGGTTGTAGAGAGATGGGGACTGACCTCTTCTCCCTAGTGACAAGAGTGATAGGACGAGAGGAAATGGGTTCAAGTTAAGCCAGGGGAGGTTTAGGTTTGATATTAGGAAAATTTTTTTCACTGAAATGTTTATCCAACATTGGAACAGGCTGCCCAGGGAGGTGGTGGATTCGCCATCCCTGGAGGTGTTTAAAAAAAGGGTAGACGTGGTACTTTGGGATATGGTTTAGAAGTGGTTTTGTCAGGTTAGGTTAATGGTTGGACTCGATGATCTTAAAGGTCCCTTCCAACCTTAACGATTCTATGATTCTATGTCAGACAAGATCCTAGCACAGCTCATTACAATCATCACTGATACAAGACTGTCCACAGGCCCAAAACACAATCCTGCACCTCCAATAATCCCATTTCTAGGAGATTACCATGACTGAAGGTGGAGAACTCCTTTTGCTATACAAGGGTTTTTTTTGATGAAGGGCTATTTGCAATCTTTGCCAGCTTGCTGCAACTAATGCTCACAGTAGCAAGACTTCCAGGGAAAGCACTAAATAAATAAGAATGAAGATTCGTAGTAAATCAGGCATTACTTTCAGTCAGAGCCACCAGAACAGCATAGTCTTACTTTGCTCAAGTTAGATTTCTTATCAGTCACTCTTAGCTTCACTCTTATCAAGTCATCACCAAGCAGACCTTAAAAACTGGAGGAAAAATAGGTCAGAATGAAAATGTAATTGAAGGCTCTTCCAGGAATATTGTGCTTTTCCTTATTCCCTGACATGAGAGACCCCTTATCAGTGTAGACACTCAAGGTCTTTCCCATCTATCTGTCACATCTACCAAGGAATTAACTTCCTTCAGTCATCTTTTTTACTCTAACTGCTCGAGGCACAGGCCATACAGCACCTCTCTGGTGAAAAGCATTACGCACAAACCCCCTCTCAAATCAAAGAAAAGGGAATAAAATAAAAGCAACTGCTGTCAGGCACATAAATAATTTCTTTCCACAAAGAAATAAACCCGTAGATATCAAACCAGGAGATCATATGTTCATTATTAGTGCTTATTTCAAATGAGCTATTTTTCTCCTTGCTGTTTTGTTTGGTTTGGTTGTTTGTTCGTTTGTGGGTTGTTTTTTTTTCCCCTGGGAAGTAAGAGGTCTGGCACTGAAAAGCTGTAGAGACACTTGCTTCTGCAATAACAAGGAAAAAAACAACAAACAACCCTATTGTTTTAAAGGGGTCTAGGGGGTATATTTAAAGAGATGTCACTTTTAGACAGTGAGAGCAAGGCTACTGCTGCTCATCAGAAACACTCAGGTGGAAAATGTTTTCCCAGTGTTTTTCTTTTTCAGTCATCCGCAAATTCCTGAGCACAGGAAAGGCCTGGGTGTGTCTGAAATATACTGTTTGAAACTTGTTTGGTGATTTTCCTGTCTCCTGAAGTTCTGTGTCCTGTAGAATTGAGGCATTTCTCAGGGAAACTGAGACTTAGAGAGCTCCCAGATTACTCTACATAGCTTTTTGGTTTGCTCTGCTTTTAATTAATGAAGCTCCTACCTGACCAGATATCAGGTTTCTGAACCAACCCGTGCCAGCAAGTTTCATCTCCTTTTTTTTCCCTTTTGTTTTGCTGAGAGGAGGAGGAGACCATTGCTTGGCCCATGCATTCAATACATCACTGGAGTTGACCCAGATGTGGTTCAGAGCTTAGCTCTGTACAGCTGCCCTCTGCTATCTCCTCCTCTTTTTGCATTCCCTTAGAAAAGCACTGGGGTAATACAGACCACAAGGAGGACATTAGACATTCCAGATGGTGGCTTAAAAAAGCAAATACATATAAACATCTCTGCAAAAGGCTGTCAAGGGATATATGTCAAATTTTATTAAGGGTTAACTTGTTCATATTGGAAGAACAGGTACTTTTTCTGAGGTTTGAGGAGGGGAAATGTTCCATTTTAGCATGTAAGCAGATCTGCAAGAAAAATTGTAACTGCTGGGTGTTGGGGTTTTTTTTATTATTATTATATGCAATTGGTTACCTAAATTATTGACTTTATGCTTTTCTGCTGTCACTTTTTGAGGCCCTCACGTGCACGGCTTCTCTTGTAGGTTCCTCCGTCTAGAGTTCTCCATGCCATGCAGTTGGGTTTCATTTTTTTGCCATAACAACTCCATCTCCCCACTTAATTAAAAAGGAATCAGCTATTTCATCTTCCAGGCTTTTTCTACCTAAGCCAAAATCTTTTATGTTGAGTCAGCCTCCCAAATGACTCAAGGTCATGACCACTGGTGGCACATCCTGTAGATCTGCAGTGTGTATCAGAGACTATGAGGAAAACACGTGAGAAGTAGCTGAATGCCACTGTCTGCAGCAGGCAAATGTAAGTGGATTATGTGCAGGTGAGTGGATGTGCAATCAGTAGTCCCTAAGACACTTCAGGGAAGATGGGATGTCATCATGCATCTTGCTTGACTGGCCAGGACTAAGGCCATTTTGTTAGAAATCCCGTGCAAAAGACAAGCAGACGAGCTGAACAAATTGTTCACATTTATAGAAAATAGAGAGCTAGAAGCTGGATTATAACAAATAGATTTCTGTGTGTCCACAGAGTGCCCATGGTATTAACAAACATTACCTTTTTTCTTTTTCTTTTTCTTTTTCTTTTTCTTTTTCTTTTTCTTTTTCTTTTTCTTTTTCTTTTTCTTTTTCTTTTTCTTTTTCTTTTTCTTTTTCTTTTTCTTTTTCTTTTTCTTTTTCTTTTTCTTTTTCTTTTTCTTTTTCTTTTTCTTTTTCTTTTTCTTGTTTGTGTGGTTCCTTGTGACTTAGCAACAATGCTCCTCAAAGCTATCCTTTTATCAGGGAGAAATAATTTTAAAAGCATTCTTATCTAGCCTGCAACACACCATGTTTTTCACTTTTCTTCCTACATCCAGAATATGTGGTACATGTTGAGCTAGCCACACATGCAGATCTTTCCTTGTCACCTGCTCCAATTCCCACTTGTCTCTCCAAACAAATGTGTAAAGCGCAACCATACAAATCACTGAACTCCCTATGCAGTGCATTCAGACACTCATTTATTCTGAAATGATGTGAAGAGTTTGAAACACGCGGTGCTATCCTCCACCAGATGTTGGGCTGGTTTAAATGCAAATAAACACCCAAAGGGAAAACAAGACAATGGAATATAATACACTGCTGAGATATGGGCCAGATTTGTGTACAACAAAACTTTCTTGTGATTTCAGAATTTTTTCAAGTTTCTTTCGAGCACAATTTCATTCTTACCCCCTTGTGGTGGTATGTCTTGCTGAGTGCAATATTCTTGAAAAGTTCCTGTTTTCTCCTTCACTTGCTCATATATATCCTCAGAGTAACAAGGATATATATTTGTCTACGAATTTTTGCTTTCCTTGCTGGAAATGTTCATGCTCCCTGCACAGGGCAGAGCAGCAGCTCCTCACTGTCACTGAGTCTGCAGAGGACAGGACAGAGACATGAAGGCAGTGTGTTTTCTGCTGTCTACCATCAGTACTATCATTTAGGGTGAACCTCCAAATTTTTCACCTAATATCTCTTCTCAGATGGTTGCCAAAAGCCTACCTAAGATTTATCAGTCTTAGAAGACTAAAAATTGGACTGAAAATTGGGTGAGTATCTGGAGACCCTCTACATGGTCCCATAGCCTGAGGGGACATGGGAGAAGCCAAAAGATGACATTCCTTCATGGCAATTTTCTTCCATGCAACAGAACAGGGACAGGATGAGAAGAGGAGGTTTCCCTTCAGATCTCTTTCTGTTCCTCCCTCAAAAATATCCCCCCGGCCCATCATCCTAAAGTGTCATAAATGCCCTTTTGCCACTCGACTTTTGTACACTTTCTGGTCCTTTGCTCTTTCTCTCCCCCCACAATCCAAATTACGTACTCACATGAAGTCCTGTTCTTCAGCTTTCCCTTCCTCCTCCTCATTCAGTCTGTCCCCAGACTTCCATTTATCCTTTCCTAGGTTCCCTTCTCTACGCTTAGACCCTCCATCTGCAAAATCAATCTCCCTTCCATTGACTAGATACCTATCAGGAGGTTTACAATTGGGATTGCAGACATTTGAGGAAGATGTCTGGCTGTCAAGACAATTCAGACCGAAGACAGACATTGATCACCAGGAAACTTCCTCTAAACACACACAGAAAAAAACTGAAACTAAGCTGAGATCATTCCACTCATTTTTAATGACTGGGAGAATTTTTAGGAGCTACAAAGGAGGGGATAATTTCCAATACAAATAAATGCTTAACACTGCTTCTAATGCTGGGTTTCTGCAGGCAGCCCCAGATGAACTGAACAAGTTACAAAAATAATTGCTCAGGGGAAGAGAAACTTTGCAAGAGTTTTTAACCATGCCTAAACAGGACACAGAGCAACAGCATTTCAGTTTTAAGATACTTACTAGGTTTGCACTTAAAAGACTTCCATCACGCAGATGATTTCAGACAGGCACCCATAGAACACTGTTCTAATGAGAAGGGGAATTAAAGCAGAAGTACACCACTCCATTCTCTGTTCTGAAAGAAAATCCTAAATTCCTGCTGTGACGCTGAGATGACTTATCTCAATTATAGAAACAAAAAAAAATGTGGTGAAAGGATGAAAGCTCCTTCTTAATGCCTGTTTATTGAGGAAAAGAAATGAAAGAAGTAGAAATCAGGAGAAAACCAACGTGATTTATTTTCTTTTAATTACTAGCATGAAATACAATACAGTATAATGTTTTGCAAAGGTTTTAAATAGCCTCTTGCTAAGGATAGTGTTTTAAGCATTCTGCAAAGGCTTAAACTAATGAACAAAATTATTAAATAAGCAGATATGCATAGATTTTTAAAAATTATGAACTATGTTTTAGAGAGCCATGAGTAAATGAGAGTGACATCTTGATCTAATTCCTGAAAAAAATTCCTCTTTAGGCCAAATTTATCCTTTAGACTGTACGTCCCCCACAACACAGTGTGTTTTGTCCTCTTGAAGAGGGCAAGTAGGCTACACAGAATGATGGTTTGTGAAAATCATCTTGTTCTGGAACATAAAATGCAGAGGACAAAACAAAAGCACAGGAACAGAATCACCTGTGAAACAGGGCAGAGCAAAATCACAAACTCAAACTCCAGCACTACTTTGGTTTGTTTGAGGGGAGGATTATTTTGCAGATTGCTTTATCAAAATAGGCATAGACAAAACCCCTGATCAATTTTTTTGCTAGACATGCTTTCATTGTGTAGAAATTTCTTGTTCTGTCTTTAAAAACGTGTGAACTTGCTGCTAAAAACACAGAAAATAATACAAATTAAAGCATCATTGTCTGTGGCTTGCAGAGCCACTGGGCATTCTGCCTTAGGGGGTTTGCCAGGAAAGGAGCAAATTCAGGGTCTTGATTAATTGGGGTCTTAGAGGTGAGATGGAACAAAGAAGCCTAACAGACGAATACATGGGGATACAATAGGAAAAGAAAACGCAACCACATGAATAACTATCCCTTCTGGATGGTAAAGTATCTCTGCTTGGGTTTCAAAGGGTTTGTCAGGTGGATGTGTCTGATCTTTGGCTACCAGCTGTGATCTAACAACCCTTGAAGGTGGAGCTATTATTTTTACCAGATATTTTCACAGAGGAATGTACTTTCTGAAAGGAAATGATAGTAATAAGACTGTTTCTGAAATGTTTTGGGCTGCTATGAATTTTGCATAAAAGTTAAAAGGGGTTAATTTTTGAAAGGAAAACAAGAGCACAGTTTCTGTTATATTGCCGAGTTCTTTCTTCTTGACCAAATGAAGGCTCAGCAGAGAATGCAGGTTAACACTGAGAGATTTCAACACTCACCTCCCTCCAGTCATTACTAAAATAAATCATTTCTCTGCATATATTGAAAAAACAAGTTTCATCGTTGTTTCATTGAATCTTCTATTATTACAGCTGCCACAATCCATTTTCACGCTAGGAAGTTGCTCACAGCACGACTGTGCTGTGGCCTCTCCTGGATGACGCACAGCACCAGGCACATCCTCCAAAGGGTATATTCTTTGTTTGCTATGAGAAAACATTGGCACAAAAGGACTGAACGAGATACGCTCAGTTTGGGTTTCCCAAGCAATCTCTCGCTTCCTTGCTTTTCGCACCAAGGTTTAAACTCCCCCTAGTGAGTTTTGAAGTCATCTGCAAGAATTAGCCATTCGATGGAAGGGTTTTCTCTTTGGGTTTTGTTAAAGAGGGGGAACTGAGCTGCAAATCACTCCTCTCTGTTCCAGTGAGTGGAAGAGGCAAAGCAATTTTATTTATGCTTACAGACGGGATGAAGGGTGGGAGTGGGGACAGCACCTTCATGTTGGCTGTTGCTGGAGTTGACACTCTGCACCTGATCACTTCCCCACCCCAGGACGTCTCTGTGTCCTGTAGGGCTCCGTCCAGCTGCCACTGGGTCCCCACTGACTCCCTGTCCCCATTTCCAGCAACTGAGACCACCCACCCCAATTCTGTCTGCAAATCAAGAAAAAAGGAGTAGGGTTTTACAGTTTTAACCAAAGTTTTCTCACTATCTTTCATGGCAACCTGATGAAGGATATGGTTCAAAAATACTCAGTGCATAAAGAGGGATCTTGAGGCGTGTCACACTTTGAAATGAAGCCTAACACCCTCTAGAAGTTAAATGGATAAATAGAAATTTCAGTGAAATTTTAAAAATTTGGCAGGCTTGCCTTAAATATTATTCTCCTCTTTTTTTTTTAAGTAGGGAAATTATTCCTTTACTGAATCTTGACATCATCTGCAAACATTTTACTGTAGAGCAAACTTCGCTATTTCTTCCTCCATGCCATTGGTGGTTCTAATCGTGCAGCACCTTAGTAGGTGGCAAATTCATATGACCAGGAAAAAAAAAAATAAAGGTAAGAGAAAGATGGAGAATAATTCATGGTCTCACTAAAGGAAACAGCCTCAGAGGCAGCTTGCTAGGGGACGACTGCCATGGACTCCCAGCCTATGTCGTACATATTTCAGATCCATCAATATTTTCCTTTAGAGAGGCACCAGCGTGGGAGTACTGAAAGAAAGAGGAAATAAACAGGCTGTGTTAGTTTGTCTGGCTTCCTGGAAAGTGCTAAATTGCTCAAATGCTGCTGGGGCCTTTGTTGAACACACAGCTCTGGGGAGCCAGCTCAGCCTGCCTCACTGATGAAGTGCCTCTCTGTGGGTTCAAAGCACCCATTTTATAAATATAGCATAACAACATCAGCACCTACGAGCCAGGTACCCCAGAACCCCTGGGTGTTTTTTAACATTACATGATGTTTCTTTATTTGAGATTCATTATGGAGTATTTCATGGGTCTTCTAGTTTTATGTCTTTAAGATACAGTGACCAATTACTTATTTTTTTACAGGTTTTCCCCAAAAATATGAGAATTATTAAGTCTATACTTTGTAAAAGACTGAATTACATGAAATTCACATGACTCCTGGAGGTGAGGTTTTATAAAAATCATTGAGTTACTCTGAGATTCATTAGTGTCATGAGCTTTGACGGGACCAGTCTCCATTATCCTGTCGGTAACTTTCAGACCATGTCTAAGGGCAAGCAAACTACACAAGTGCCTCAGGCAGGAGCCTGCAGAGGATTATAAAACAGTTATTGCCTACTCAGATGACGACAGTGCTGTGGAAAGCTGGGCTGACAGCTGATGGCTGGGCATGTGGCAGCCCTGGGATGAGCTGGCCTGTGGGTGAATCACCTCCCAGCTGTGTTAAATGAGAATAGGGCTCAGCCAGTGGGTCCTCACCTGAACCTCCCTGAGAAGTCTCGGCAAGAGCATCTTCTGAGAAAGGTCTTCTCTTAGTTCTGCTTCTGCTGCTTGTTGAAAACAAACATCTCTCCCTTTTTTACTTTCTCCCTGCTAATTTAAAGTTCATTTTGGAGTATGTAAAGGAAAGTGTTGTCCCACAGCAACAGGTAGATTGAACGTGTGTAGAACAAGTAGATGTTTTTATCCTGTTCATCCTGAAAGGAAAACAGGAAAGATAATACAACTGTAAAGGAGAGAAGTGGTACTAGTGGGTGTATTTCTGCAGTATTAAGTTGCATGGAGACTAAAACTGTTTCTGTGAGAAATCTCTCAGTGCCTTCCCCTTGGGTAGCAAACAAGCAAAGTGACAGACTGTGAAACACAAGGTACTGTTTGCTTTCATTAGGGTTTATTTTCCATTACACCTTATTTGAGAACTTGCTAATTCAAAATGGCATGGGCAGAACTGTAGAGTGTTTCCTCATATGTCTAAAATAAGATTTGGGTTTTTCTGTTTGCTTTGCTCTTCCTCACAAATTTTGGACCTGTTAAATAGAGATTCACAAGGCATTATTACTGCTCTGCTCTGCAGGCATCTAGGAATCCTACAGCCACTCCACTGTCTGTCCCTTGTCTTTCTCCCAGTTAATCTAAGCCACACAGACAAGCCATATCAATCAATCCATGCTCTTAAACTGAATTGCTTCCAGCCACATGGCAAAGGTAAGGTATCACCATCTTCCTAGAGTAATGAAGCCTCCCTGCTAGGGCACAGAGGATAAAACCAAAGCTTTTCTGTCTCTTTTTTTGCAGGTCAGCATTTGCTTTTCCAGTTTGGCCACTGCCAAGGCACTGGTGTCAGCTGAACTGGCCGTGGATCCTGGTTCACACTGTCCGGTGTGTGGCCCTGGATTCTCACACATGATAGCAGGCTGCCGCAGCGGTGGAGACAGCAGGCACCCAGGGCAGCACGCCCTGGCCACAGCTCCCACCAGACATGCCTACACAGATGAGAAGCCTTGAGGTGGCTCTGCCTGGGAAAGGTGAAGGCATGTCTAAAACATAACCTGTGAAAGACCTAACAGACAGTCTTTCTTGCAGTCATTCAAAATGGCATAGAAGTAATTACCACTAGACTTCCTGAGGTTTTCCTTCGGGCATCAGCACTGCAATGGATGCGTTTGCAATGCAAACACAAGTGGTGGTGACTGCAACAATTGCAATATGCAGTGGTGTTTCTATTAGCAGGTGTCCTACTGATATTGTAAGTAGGCAAGTTTTAATAAAAAGTCTTAACAATCAACAGTGGCAAGCCTCCTATTTTGATTAGAACTATAAAAACATCTGGTTGCAAACTTGATTTTACTGAAAAAAAGAATCTATGATCAACAGAAATCAAAACTGTTTTGATGAAAAAATGCTGAGTTTATGTCAGAAAACTAAACTGAATTCTTCTGAATTTCCATCCAATTTAAAATGGAAATGTCTGTTTAATCAAGACAATATTTGGAGAAAAAATTCTCAACCATCTGTATTTAAGTCTCCTTGATGACAGGTTCTTTTCTTTCCTGAAGAGCTTGTCTCAACATCAAGTTGTGCAGGAATAAGTTATTCAGGACCAGCCACTTGTTTCTGGATAGCACCATGTGTGCATATTCTTACTCAGTAAGAGTCCTACACGTCTGCACAGCTCTTGTGTTAACTTCACAATTCCTGTAGCAGGGACAGAAATAGAGGGGCCACTGATGTGATTTTCTTAGGAGTTTGCTCCATGACAAGTAGGAGAGCAGGCTGCAAAATGACTTCTCTTTAATGATGAGGAGATAAAACAAGATGGGACAAGAGGACTCCAGGAAGTATAGGGGAAGCTTTTTCTTCTCCTTGACGTGAGAAAGCATAATTAACCTCTGCTCCTTTCCTACATACTGATGAGACAGAGCTTTAGAAAGCATTTGGGCCCCTTAACAACTCTGTGGGCTCCTCTGGAAGACCTCCCTTTCTGCAAAAATCTCTTTGGTCTGTCTCTTCTGTGTTAGAAATGGAAATACCCTGGTCTATGCCATCCTCCCACTTTCCTGCACTGTCCCCCATTCCCTATGGCTTCATCTATTCCTGAAATCAATTGCTCTGGTACTGGCAGTGTAAGTGAAAGCAGCCATGTCCCAAGCACATGAACGGGTCTCTGGGATATGATCAACATTTCTCACCAGCCAGGGAGAAGGATGGGGTATGAAACCTGATGGCATCATCTGCTCCATGAAGTGCCAGCTCCAGTTCAGGAGCAGGTCAGGCTCCCTGATGGCTATCACACACTGCTGCCTCTCCAGACCCTCCATGCAAATAGTTAGTGATCATCTGCTCTACCAAATAACCTCGATGCTGGGGTGGGGGGTTCCAACTGCTTTGAGAGAGCTCTCCAGACATGTACAGGACAGCTCCTCTGGGGACATCCAGACATGCAGAAAGATAGGTTTTAGGATACATTCTCAAAGTGCTTCAGAAATGCAAATGGAGGTATCCTCTCTGCACCACCACTTAAGTCCTCTACAATATCACTTGGTTAGAGAGATCAGCTGTTCTGTTACAAACATGATCTGAAAAAGAAACATATGTTTTACATTATTTACTTTCTTTTCATTAGATGTTGACAAGAACATCCTGCTATTTTGACATGCAAGCCTACCACCTGCCCTTTAAACTTACCTCTCTTCCTCCCCCCAAAAATGCCTCTGATAATCACAAAAGCAAGAAAATATACACATACATTTTCTGTTAGTTTTCTGTCTAATAACGTTTTCTGCTCTGATGTTATTTTGTTATTCTCTTTTTACATTTAATTTGGCATCTAACCAATTGAAATGATACTCTATTTATGCTTTTTAGCAAATGGTTTTGGCTTTGAATTCTTAACATCTCATTCATGGTTATCTGTTCTTGCATTTAGTACATATCTGGCTTGTCTGCTTTGTAACTTCCAAATAAGTATATTATAAATGCCTGGAGGCTTATTAGATCTTGGGCTGTTGTTTTTTTTTTTTTTAAATTCAAACATGAGGCACATTTTTAATATTCAAATTTTCATGCATCTGAACCAATGACTTACCAGGGTGCACTGTGGCTAATGTACTGAGGAGAATATTTCCTCTGCATGATGATCTCAGGGAGAGTGTGAGAGTGTGTATGTGTGTGTGCATGCGTACGTGTGTGTGTGTTTCTCTCTACATGTTTGTCTGTATGTTGGTTACTCTTCAAGATCTGTCACTTCACATATGAACCCGATATTGGCACAGGCATAGCTACCCAATCTCTTTCTCCAAGTAAAGGATCTGGTATCCAGGAAAGAAGTTGCAGCTGTCCAAATCCAAGTACCTTGAAGAAATTCACAAAAAGCCCTAAAATAGGAACATGGAGCAAAAATTATTGTGACATGGCCTGTTCTGAAACTAGATAGACATGAAGGTCCCTTCTTTCATCAGATTATATGTATGCGGGAAACCCAGCACCCTGCTAATTGTGAACCATGCCTTTTGTAAAAGCGGCTTCATTAACCCCTGGAGCAAGCAAGAAAGCAGCGTGCAGGAAAGCACAGGCCTAAAATGTTAAAACTAAAGCTGCATCCTTCACTCATCTTCAAAAGCACCTTATTCTGCAAATATTCCCCCTTGACACAGGAAAGCTGCTGCTACAACTTTACTTGGGTAAAGTTTTAGAAATATAAGAACTATTTTGTAAAAAGTTACTGGGGAAAAATTGAAAATATCAGAAGTAGAAACTTCTGAAATTTCTCTTGAAAGGTTGTCCTGATTTACCATATAGACAGCATGACTCTGTCATGGTAGTGATGTAAAAATATCTTTGCTTTCTTGTGGGGTAACATGAGAGTTGAACAGTGCTTGTTAATCACATTCTCTCCTTAGATCTTGTGGTGATTTTACTTGGTGTAATTTATAATATAATGTCTTAAAATCCTTCTCCAAGTTTGTTTGCAAAGTTCCTTATTTTCAATCCTAAATTGTCATATCTTACTAACAAATGAAGTTGATTACTTCATGCCCTATCACCTTCAAAAAACAACTAAGCTCTGCCTGTGCCATTAAGAGCATTTGACAGCATAGAGAACTATGATTATAGGCCTCTCTTACTTTTTCAGATTAAATAGACCTTGTTTCTATTGCCTTTCTCTATAGGTCATGTTTCCTCAACCTCTTATTACCCATGTTGCTTTCCTCTGGACTCGACTCCATTTTGTCTGAATGTCTGTTAATGTAGGATGTCTAAAATTATACCCTGCTGCAAGACCTCATGAGGCCATTGAAATAAATACAACCCATGTCTTGCAAATCCAGCAACAGGGGAAAAAAGGGTCCAGTGAAGGTTATTAAGAACAGAGAGACCACTTTCCCTAAGCTTCAAATTGGTGACGGCCAAGAGCCTATTTTGGAAAGCGCTCTGCCTTTTTAACAGCAGTGTGCTACTGAATCCCATTCATCTTGTGGCCTACAAAAATCCTCAGAGCCTGATCTGCAGCCTGGCTGCACAGCCAGCTCCTCCTCACCGCACATTACTGAGTCTGCTTTTTTCTCTCTCACAGGGATATCTTGCATTTAATCTGATTTTACATCTGAATTTAATCTGATTAATTATAGTCCGGCTCCCTCCTATACAAATATCATCTACAAAAGATAGAGAAATGAGCTTTTTCTTTCCATAGGGCAATTGTTCCCCTGTCACACATTTGAGATATATTTTTAAACCTCAGTTGTGCACACAGTAAAGGTCCTAAAAACCAGAGCCTTTCCAATGGGGTCAGTAAATATGCTGTGTAATTAAGATGTGTAAAAACAAAGATCTACAGGTCTGGCCATCTGTTTTGACTTGTCTGGCTAGGACCAGTGCCCCACAACAAGCCTATGTTTAATGCTTGGATGTGGTCTCTAGTTTGTCAGTGCTCATGTCCGTCTGTTTGGAGGGCATGGTGCCCGTTACATGTTGCTGAGGCACTTGGCACTGCTTTTGGGCACGGAGAGGCTTGTGCAGGCAGTCCACGCAAGCTTGCTGGGTTGCATCTGTTCTTCTGGATCTCCCACTGATGTGTTTTCTGGCTATGCCAGCACAGCTGCCACATGTCTAGTGTTTGCCTCACGTCTGCTGAAAGGCCTGTGCCAAGGAAAACCAATAAGGAGCAGGGAGAGACTTGGGAAGCAAGACAGGAGCTTCTGGCAGCTGGCTTCCTTGGGCTGGGCTACAGGGAGCTCAGCTGAGTGAGTTAAACCCAGAAGCACGCTCCCCAAAAGCACTGGTGCTGTACCTGGCTTGATAGAGGGGCTGGGTGTTGGGAAAGAAGACAGCAGAGCCTTCAGAGCTGTCACCCCAGAGGGAACCTTGTCACTGTAGCAGAGACCCACATAATCCTGTTGGCTTTACACCTAGAAAGCATGTCCCAAGGCCATTATGGAATTGATTTTGGGCTCCTACATACCACCTGAATTAGTGCTAGTGGACTTCAAAACGTAAGAATGACCATAAGGGATCAGAAAACAGGGCTATCAAACCTGGTCTCTTTTCTCTATCCCCATGCCCAGGTGTGAATAAGAACGACAAGCTCAGGATGCTTCTGGCCAGAAAGTTTTGCCTTCCAGTGATCAGCAGCACAGGCACTCCCTGAGCCAGAAGCACTATCTTCATATTTCATAGCTCACAAAGGATTTCTGCACATGAATTTGTACAGTTGCTTTTGAACCCAAGTCAGTCTGAATAACCAGTTTTCCATGACAAGGAGTCCCACTGCTGTTGTACATGGTGCATGAAGAATGACTGCAGTCCACCTATATCCAAGACAGCAGACAGCAGAAATAATATATATTTATTCATTCCTTGGTTCCTAAACACACCATTTGTTTCCCAGAGTGCTGGGAGCTCAGCAGTGCCTGAAAAGTACAGACACCATAAATTCAGAATACCTCTATTCCACAGAGGTTATTGCTCTTGCTTGACCTATGCCTTGCATATCCTTGGCTACACACTGATTCAGCTTCAGAAGGAAGAAGAGCAAAGCTGCTTCCTTCACTCCTTCAATGTCTCTTAAACCAGTGATCAAGCCCAGGTTAGGAAAAATGTGATTTCAAATCCAGACAGGCTGAGGAGGGCTTGCAATTCTCGGGCAGGTCCCTAAGCCATTTGTTGGAAAGGCTGGGACTTATCTCACTGCTTTCCTCAGAAAGAGGTGAAAAAGGTGCTTTCCTGCTGCAGTCAACATGAGAGTCTCAAGCCCAACATTAGCAGCAACCCAGTTAAATGAAAGAATCTCTCTCCATGCCATCATTAAAATAATAACTACAGTGATTGATTATTTGTATGTCAATGCTGCTTTGCAGCCCCAGCTGTGCACCCAGTGAGACAAGAACTTACAAGTACTGAATAAAAAGGCAAAGAACACTTTTAAAAGTATATAATCACTACTGGGTTTGTTCCAGAAGTACTTGAAGTTTGCATCTGCAGCTACAGAGCTGTTCTCCCGATGGTTGCTTATGCCTGTCTTAAGAGCCATTCCTTGTTCTTGCACTCTACCTCTACAAGAATTGAAGTATTTGCAGACGATCATGAAGGCTTATGCAAACTAAGAATTCACCCAAGGTTTGGCTCAGGTTTGAATATTGATATTGCTGTGTCTGCTTGTACAAGAGGAAGTTGCATTCAGTAGAAAAACATTGCTGACAAAGAAAAAAGGAGACATAGCAAGATAAAAGCCTGTTTAGATGTAAGAAGTTATTAGATATCCTGTGTACTGTCCACAGCCTATCTAGGCCAGAGCGGATGTAATACATGCATAAAAATGAGAGGATTTTGACCGTCTAGTTATGATATTTCTCCAAGTAACATACATTGACTTAGCTGAAGGTCTCTCTGACTCAAGCATCTGGTGTAGATTTATCACAAAAATTAGATTTGTCTTCAAAGCTGAAGTAACACCTGAAAGCTTAACTTTGATAAAGATGGTAGGATTTGAAGAGCAGATTCTATGGCCACAAGAATGAGAAAGGAGAATTAATTTGTTGAGCAGCTGTCACCTTTGCCTGGTTTTTAATGGCCTTCTTTGAATGGCTGCTGAGCTGGGAAGCTCAGTCTATGCTTGCACAGAAGCTTTTACATCAATCAAAGGTGTCCATTTCTTATTTAAGTGTTTGTTTAAGGTAGAAATTACCAGTCTTGGAGGCTACTGCTAAACAATCTGAGCAATCTTCAGTAATTTGTGGATTAGGGTAAAGGAGAAGATAAAACTGAGATGAAAGGGGAATCGCATTCTGAAAAACAGTCCCAGTGTAGACGTTTCAAATGTCAGCACCATCTGAATGGCACAAAGACCTTTTTTCTGTAAGACTGCACAGTTTGGTGCTGCTGGCCCAGTATTGTGTCTTTAGCAAACTCCTACCCCCGCCCCCCGGCTAGTCAGATCACAGCTTCATCACTTAGGCATTTATTTTGCGCTTCATTTCCCCCCCTCTTTGCTTTTATTCTTTTTGTCAAATCTTCTTGATTTAATAAAAACTGTCCATTGATCCAAGATTGACAAAGAATTTTTTTTAAAAAACAAACCGTGCAAGCAATCAACCTGGGTAGCTCCAAAACCCATCTGAACAAAAGAGATGTATTTGGAGTTTGTGTGTTTGTTTTTTAAATTAGGGTAAATGTTTTCCATTAAAGTTTCCAAACAAGAATCCAGAAAACTAGGAGAGATAATAACAGTAAAAAAAATGCAATTACATTCTGTATTTCTTAGAATACAAGCAATTTCAGTTATTGTACAGATTAAATTCCCTCCTGAGGTATACACAGAAATGCCAGAGCTGTAGCAAAGGACAGTGCTGAGAAAGTCTATCACACCACAGTGTATGTCTTCAGCTTTTTGTCCCATTCTGCCCAGGTTACTGTCAACAGTTTAGGGAGAGATACTTACTGGGGAAAAGCGAGGGCTAAGCCAGATGTGGACACTGGATTCCTTGTTACGCTAAAATTTGTTTCTTCTATTCCTTGAAGACTGTCCATTTCAAAGAAGGGCATCCCTTTCTTGTATTTAGCTGTCATTTACAAGTGTCTCCCATTTGATTTCTATGAATTATTCATCATCTGCATATGGACTCCAAGCCATCCATCGCAAATATCAAGCTATTGAAAGCCAGACCGTGGTTCAACAGTTACAAGTCTGTGTGCTCCAACTGGAGAGGCATCAAATGCCTGGTTAGAATAAGATGAATATGAAATCCTTGCTTGGAAATATTCCGGAACAGGGATTTCAAATTTATTCCTTCCTCTCATAAATTTAGTTGATGAATGTATTCATGGAAAGCTAGAGATGAAATGGAGAAGCAGATGAAGAGCCTTGTCCTCAAACCTCTGGGTGCCATAGATTTAGGTACAGTTCCCACAAACATCCTGTGTCACATTAGGCAAACCACTTAAACTATTTTAACTATTCTATGATTCTGTTTTGTGCCTCAAGTCCCACTTCAAATGGGAAGGTATAACAAAGAAAAGATGTTGGGATGAACTCTTCCTTGCAGTTTCTGTAAGTAAACTCAGCCAGGTGAGGAAGTTTCCATTGATAAGAACTTTCCAATGAGAAAACTTTTTTTTAAGGGAAAGAAAAAAGGGGAAAAGAAAAAAACAAGCAAAAAACCAAACCAAAATAAAACATGCTGATATTTCTGTTATTGTAGGACTTTGAAACGTTTTGTAAGAAAAAGTCAAAATGAACTGTAGTATGATTCAAAGAAGTTGATGTTCACTTGAAAGCGTACTGAGAAGGGGAGGTATTCCAGGAAAATGAATCACAGAATTCCTTAGTGGTCTAAAATGTTTGGCCTAAAATGTTATATTAGAGACCGTTCAAGTCTTTGTGACTGCTTTGAGAGGAGTGATGGAAACTTCTCTGTCTCTCATAACCTTAGTAGCTTAACAGTCAAAATGCATGGAAGCCTCTGATTCCTGGAAGGTCCCACATCCAGTGGAGCCACCTGGCTTGAAGTGTTTCCTGATTAATTAGATCCCCCTCTCCCCTGTTGTTCTAGTTCTACTCCTCCTCTCAAGGGTAAGAATGAAACAAGAGGGTCTTGTGGTCAAGAGGACAGTATATATGGAGGTGGCATGTTTATTTCACTGTCTTTATTCCATGCCAGAGTAAGTAAAATAACAGCTTTTTTCCAAACTGGATTCTACTCAGGATTTATGGACATTCACTGACACAATAAGCAAAATGCCATTGTAGCGCTAATCACCTGATCAATTAGCCTATAGTGCTCCAATGCATAGCTGAAAGTGCAAAGGGACATTGTCTATTCACAGTGCCCTAATGAGAGTTTCCTGGTCTAGCCCCTTTCACATCCCCTACCCTTAAAACCCGTTGCTAATTGGGGTGTGGAGTCTCAGCCCTGCTTGCCCTCCCAACACTTTGCACTAAGGGTAATTAGCTTGCAAGGGTCATGTCCCAGCTGCCAAATCAGGGCCCCGGGACCTCGCTTCTATATGGGTTTTTATCCGTTATAATGTGTCAGAAAAATGTTTGATTTCGTGAGTGACACATTTCCTCAGCAAATATGCTGGATCTTCCATCTGCTGCTTCATTTTCTGCCCATACCAAATTCTGAATGGAGAGGTGAGATGAAATGGATTTATACAGGAATCTAAGAGAAAAATCGCCTCACCATTCATCTTGTTCACTGTCCTTGCTCTGGGCAGTGGGACGGAGTAAGGATGGAGCTGTCATGTTGCAGCACAGCCCTTCCTTCCCCTTCTTTAAGTTGTCAGCAGCACTATTGCATCTGGCCCTGGACCAAGCCCTGACATATATGACAGGATTTTTGGAAGTTCCTGGGACATACCAAAGGCAGCAAAAAGGTAGATGAAAGACAGAGGAGGAAGTAAAGAGGAACAGAACCATGGGGAATCTCAGGAACGAGCTACGAGTGGACGAGTACTTAGGAAAAGCTGGAACAGAATCACAGAATCACAGAATAGTCAGGGTTGGAAGGGATCTCTGGAGATCATCTAGTCCAACCCCCCCGCCAGAGCAGGGTCACCTACAACAGGTTGCACAGGACAGCGTCCAGGCGGGTTTTGAATGTCTCCAGAGTGGGAGACTCCACAACCTCTCTGGGCAGCCTGTTCCAGTGCTCCACCACCCTCAAAGTAAAGAAGTTCCTCCTCATGTTAAGATGGAACTTCCTATGTTCAAGTTTGTGCCCATTACCCCTCGTCCTATCAATGGGTACCACTGAAAAAAGACTGCTCCCATCCCCCTGGCATCCTCCCTTCAAGTATTTGAAAGCATTAACAAGATCCCCCCTCAATCTTCTTTTCTCCAGACTAAAGAGACCCAAATCCCTCAGCCTCTCCTCATATGAAAGATGTTCCAATCCCCTAATCATCTTTGTAGCCCTTTGCTGGACCCTCTCCAGCAGATCCCTGTCCTTCTTGAACTGGGGAGCCCAGAACTGGACGCAGTATTCCAGATGCGGCCTCACCAGGGCGGAGTAGAGTGACAAAAAGAGCAGATGGAGCTGGAAGGCAGGGATTTGAATCCCAAACCTTACACCCTCTGTGGCCTCTGGCATGCCACGTAGTTGGATGGAGCTGGAGTTGTCAGATGTCAGCACTGGTGAGGCCACACCTCAAGTATTGTGTCCAGTTTTGGGCACCTCAATACAAGAGAGATATCGAGGTGCTGGAGCAAGTGCAGAGGAGGGCAACGAAACTGGTGAAGGGCCTAGCAGACAAATCATATGAAGAGCGGTTGAAGGAGCTGGGACTGTTTAGTTTGAGGAAGAGAAGGCTGAGGGGAGACCTCATCACACTCTACAACTATTTGAAAGGACACTGTAGAGAGGTTGGTGCTGGTCTCTTCTCACAGGTAATTAATGACAGAACAAGAGGGAATGGCTTCAAGCTCCAACAGGGTAGGTTTAGACTGAACATTAGGAAAGAATTTTTCACAGAAAGGGTGGTTGGGCATTGGAATAGACTGCCCAGGGAGGTGGTTGAGTCACCACCCCTGGATGTGTTTAAGAGACGTTTAGATGTGATGTTGGGGGATATGGTGTAGGGGAGAACTTTGTAGAGTAGGGTAGATGGTTGGACTCGATGATCCCAAGGGTCTCTTCCAACCTAGACAATTCTATGATTCTATTCTGCACGGGGCTGGTTGGGATTATCTCACCCAAATTAGACACTAATGCTGCATTTCAGACCCCCACTTAGTCTTACGCAAGTGGTGTTGGAGTAAGTGCAGCCCAGCCCTGGCTGGAAACGGCATGAATGCAGAGGTGTAGAGAGGGTGTACAGAAAAACAGGGAGGAGGAAGTTCAGAGGTGGTGCTGTAGCACTCTCATGAAACATCTAATCTCCGTGTTTCCTCTTTTATTATCAGTATTATTCCTCCTGAATGGGCTAATGACAGGATAAATTAAAAAGAATGAAGTGCTTTGAGAGTAGAGTCATTATCAAAATCAAACTTTGCTTGTTTAAAATACTGTGTAACAACTGTGAAACTTTCCCCCACCCTTGTTTACATCCAGCATAGATTTATTGGCAGTTCTCTTTTCATTGTTGAAGCTATATTCAATTTTACCAGCAACAATGTATTGTGATTGGAGTGAATTGAATTTTCTTTTCCATTCAAAAATGATTAGATGCACAATGTAGAACTGAATAATAAGCACCCGTCCATAAATGTTTTGCCTGTGGTTATACAGCATTATGTGCCTTCATCACTGCTGTACACAGAAGATATCATTATGGGGACTCAATAGAGTTGAGCCAAATGGTCACTTCTGCTTAGTTGTGTCAGATACTATACTAACATTATAACCTTGAATAAAATTCCTACTTAGATCCCAAATATGGGCTCCTAAGGAGAAAAATCTCACTCTTCCAGTTAGCAAAATCAACGAAAATCACATTATGAAAATAAGGTTGATTCTATTTTCCTGTTCTACAGTTCTATTACATACAGGTTATGGTCCCACTGTTAAGTGAAAGTCTGCAAGTAGTTAGAGGCAAGGAGCAGGGGTGATCTGAACGTCGTCAAACTCAGTGAGACTCTTTGCACCAGCCTTCAAAAATTTTTGAACTTTTTCTTGGAGAATCATCCAGTTTCCAGAAAGGAAGGGTGTTTCTCAGGGTCAAGCCAACATTTCCAGGATTGCACAGTCTTCATCATCGTGTTACTTCCCATCCCAGTCTGTCAAAATGCACAGCTAAACAGATGAGCTGTATCAGAGCTGGGAAAAGAAAGGGAGAAAAAAAGAACAAGATCCAGAGTCCTGAGACCCCAGAATTTCTGCCCCCGCCCCCCAACACAGCATTACTTCACCTTTTGCTTCCTCCTGCTGTCAAACTTCTGAGAGATAAAACAGCATTAAAGTCAGAGAAGTCTGGAAAGGAAATGAGGCTGTTCACTTTATTACTCTTGATTAGCAGCAAATTATTCTCCTAACATTTACTTTCCCTTCATTTATTTAAGAGTGATTACACGCAAATAGCAGTTAAAAACATCAGGTTTTTAATAATAGTTTTATTTACCGTTGTAATTGCTTCTGTAGCATCTCTGAAGTCTGAAACACACATCTCCTGACACAAAATCAAACGATCAGCCTTGCATCTTCCTCTCTTTCAAGTACACTCTCCAAAACAGCTTAAAGAAAGATGCAGGAGTTTCTTATTTACTATGTTGGTGTGGTCCAAGTTCAAAGGCTGTACTCGTATTTCCATATGGAGAAGCCTAAAGACCTAGTTTAATTTCCTGTTCCCTCAGAAGCTTCTCAAGTGAACCAGTTTCCTTAACTAACCTGTTGATCCACTGTCCCCTGTAGTTTCCTTCCCACAATCACACTTAAAGTCCAGAAGCTCTGCCTGGTAAGACTGTCCTGCGATTCGGGCAGGGTGGGGATGGCATTGAAGTGCAGCAGCTTTTACTCAACTGTGGCTTTCACCTCCCAAACTACAGCTCCCACAAAGCGACACCATAGGTAGCATGGTGAAGTTTTGTCGCTTGATTGTTCATTGCTAAATGTTCTGTGAACATCAATATTATTATCAACAATATTATTGAAAAATCCCGCACCAAATGCCACAGACTCTTACTTTCAGCTCCAGGTGGTGGTTTCTGTTCTCATATAAAACCCATGGTTGGGACAAAGACTGAGAGTCTGTTTCAGAAGGGGGGATGGAGCATCTTCTCGCTAGTAACAAGTGATAGAACAAGAGGAAATGGCTTCAAGTTACACTAGGGTAGGTTTAGGATGGATATTAGGAAAAAGCTCTTCACAGAAGGGGTTGTTAAGCATTGGAACAGGCTGCCCCGGGGAAGTGGTGGAGTCACCATCCCTGGAGGTATTTAAAAGATGGGTAGACATGCTGCTTAGGGATATGGTTGAGTGGTGGGTTTGGCAGTGTTAGGCTGATGGCTGGACTTGATGATCTTCAAGGTCCCTTCCAACCTAGACAATTCTATGGTTCTGTGATGATTCTGTCTGTCCTCAGAGCACATTCCTTGCACTTGGTATTGTTGTGTCATTTTGCTGTGTCCAAATATCTTTTCATTTGTCTTTCATAATTGCCGTTTATGATGATTCCTTCTAGATATGAGGGCTAATCCAGACTAAATTGTTCAGTAGAATGGCCATTTTTTTCCAGAAGTACTGTATATCTAGACAGAGTTCCCAGGATATCTATCAGTACAGATCCACTCTATTTCTTTCCAATAAAATGTAGCACTGGTGGGAGCTCCAACAGCATCATGTCAAAGTGAACATGACCTTCTGGTGAAGGAACTCAGGCAGCCTTCCTCCTCTGGGATTAGAGCATGGTTTATGCCTCATTACTGTGAATAAATTTTCTACATGGGTTTCTGCATGCATGCATATTTGGGCAACTTCGCAATATATGCAGATATAAATAAACAGTTGTTTCCTTTAAGTAGAACCGCAATGTCAGGGAGTGGGAGTGAGGAAAGTATCCGACTTGCTGAGTTCTTAGTAAGAGGTGTTTAAAAAAGCAAAAAAAAGGCCTTTCACAGCAAACCTGTAGGTCTCTGAGGAGTTACAAGGAGTAGATTTGTTAAAATCAGAATTACCAATTTTGCACAGTTGCTTTTGGAATACCACCGCATTTTTAAACAAACTTTATTAGAATTCATATCCCGTTATGGAGCTGTACAGAGCTCCCTTAACAAGCATAGTCTGGCTGGAGGCAATAAATCTGTCTTTGTCACTAATGATGTTTGTATTATTTTAACGCTGTTGGTCCTGTGGATTTGCAGGGGGGGGCTGCAAGCAATCATCTTTCAACCACATCTCACCTGCCCTGCATCCTGAATAGAAAACACTTTTCCCTGTGGATGTCAGGAACACGGTGGGATACACCAGGGCTTGTGTCCAAGAACTTCAGCCACATAGTCTGGTACCTAGAAAACCCCATTCCAATTCTAGTGACCTTTACCTATTTGCTGTGGGGGGAAAAAGCCCTCTGACAACAACATTTTTCAGTAATCTGCATCTTTGTCATGTCGTGAGTGTGGCACCCTGTCAGGAGGTTTTGTGATGTGGTCATTTGATAGATAGTCATTTTCTGACTGACTAAAGCAACTCTCATACTTTCAAATGTGAAGGAATCCTGGGCCTGGGCCAGGTCCAAGCCATTCAAGTGCTGGGAAATGTGTTTCCAAGGTGCAGTCCAACTGAAACCCTTAAATACATTTTTTAAAATTAATTTATTTCAAGGGATTTAAGTCCTTGTCTAATGTTCCAGATTACAGTCCTTTATACCCTGAGCATGAGCACTGAAAAGAGCTGTTTTCCTCCAAACAGTTTTGCAGATAGCCCATGACGCCAAAGACCCATCTCTGAGATAAGTGAGTCCATTTGCCTTCTGTGGAGGACATCAGGTTTGCAGCAGGACAGGACAGTCATCCTGTGTGGAATAAAGCAAAGATAGTTGCCTTCTTACACCTTGGTTTCCCCATGCGGGGACCTTCCTCACTGCAAACCTTGTAGAGTGCATATGAGACCATATGTTATATGTGTGTATAAAAGCATTTATATAGTATAAGAGCATATATTTTTATATATATTATAAGAGCACATATATATGAAGAGCATATTATCTCTTTTAATAGTTTGGGGAATCTCAGGAATTGGGCTGGATCCCTTTATGGAGTTCAGAAACCTGACGTATCTGCTGATTAAGGGCAGATGTGATCAATTTGCAGCAGCCCCTGTGGCCAAGCAGATGTAGTGCAGAGCTCTGCCTTTAGAGGTGGCTGACTTGACTGCCTGCAATGCTAATTGAACGAAGTGCCTTCACTATAAATGTTTTGCATTCTCTAGCTTTACTGGATATGGATACAAAGGTGTGGATAGTATTTAACTTGGAGTACAGTGAGGCTGAGAAGCACAATGTGCTATTTGTTACAGAGAGGGTAAGTTTTGTTTTTCTGTGCTTTTTTTTCTATTCCTTTCTTTGTACCAATCTCTTGGTGTTTCTTTCCTCTGTTCTCAGTCTGCAACAGGTTCTTTCTCATAGCCTAACCCTAGAAAAAGAAATCTCCTTTAAAAAAAAAAAATGGTATTTTTAGCAACTGCTGTGCAAACAAGTGTGGTGGGCACCTGCAATGATGTTACTAAACTTGCTGTGGGCTCTGAGTTAATATCTTGTAAAGATGGCTTAGCAATTGATAGCACCATTTCCCTCCTGCCTCCCAGGAGTAGAGGGGTGGGCGGTAGTGCATGAAGGGAGACAACAGAGCTGTGCTGCCCAACTTCTTTCTTTCACTGGAGAACAGAGCAAGATATGACAGATCAGCAAGTGAGGTAAGTAATATTCTAGGGTGAAGAAAGGAAGTGTTTTTTTTATAGGTATTTAGAGGAGACTTGGTAATGGCTAGTGCAGTGTGTTGTATCTTTTCCTTCTGTCTTGAGATGCTACTATGTCTGTGTGCCAGATGTGTTCTCCCAAATGCAGACTAGCTATGTCCTTTTGCTTGTAGGTGTGAAAGAGGGGCAACCATGTCTGCGTATCCCTCTGGGAGGTTTTTCTTGCACAAAAGTTTCTTTTGGTTTGCTTTGCCTTGATAGAATGATGTCAAATACAGGGCAGGGAGATGATGATGGTGTGGAAATGGGCTGCCACTCCTTGCCCTGGTTTGTGGGAGCAAGAAGCTGAGGGAGGCTCCCTGGGTGAGCAGAGAGGGTGATTTAAGAATCAGTTCTAGCAGATGGTGGAGGAGGGAGCAGGGACAGTTTCTGCTCTGTGATGAGTCTGCTTCTCTGCTTCTGAGCCTGAGTGAGAAATTCCCTTTTCACACTGGAGAACCTATCCCTTTGAACAGACCTGGACATACATCTCTGCACAAGCCATTACCAGACGGAAACTCAGTGGAGAGCTTACCTGAGTGCTATTGACCTGACTCTAAAACCATAAAGCTTAGGCAACTGAGAATAACCTTTTGTTTAAACTCTACAGCATGGCCCCAGCTGAATAATTTCACTGGCCTATGCTAAGACATCACTTCCCCCCCAAAAAAGGGCTGAACTCTTGGCATGAAGAGCTGACTGTTGAATCCTCTTCTCTCAGGCTGCTCATGATGCCTCTTGTGGCCCTTGCAATACTGAGGCAGTAGATGGAAGAAACAAAAATATTTTTTTTTTTCAGGCAGAAAGTTATTTCATCCTCTCAATAGTGACATTTTTGACGTTGGGATTATCTCAAAAACTAATCACTGTAAGTGTATGTATTAAAGTTTAGGAGAAACCAGTATTTTTAAATATTCAGAAGGAGGGAAAACATTTATAATGGGGGGAAAGGAGTATTTATCTCATGCTTTATTAGCAGACAACCTCTTGAGCAATAGTTTTTATGTACAATTGTGGGACGCCCTTTTTGAGTGAGTAATGTGATTATCTAAGATTGTTTTTAAGAATTACAGGACAGATATATTGATAACCTAACTATGAAATTGACAAATTATGCAGACATGTATAAAAGATCACATTTTACACATTACTTTGATCATCAGGCATTTTAGCTCATTGACTGTATTGCTTTGTGGACTTTCAAGCTGGGCATCCAGTCTGGGGGAAAAAAACACCCACAAAACCTTAGGATGGTCCTGCTAAAATTTCTAACCTGACAACCATCTACATGTCTGTGTAGCTCCATTTGTGTGGAGCGTTCTGCTGCTGATTTCATAAGGATTACTCGCTGGAAGAAACTTACACACTGTGTATATTCATAACCATGCTTCTTGATGATTAGAGATTTCTTTTGTAGCTTCAAAGGCAAATTGAAGAATTCAAGTATGTCTGTCTATCACACTTGAAAAGATGATTGTTGCCATTATTTCACACTACTTAAATACTAGGATGCCATGTATAGGTACCTGCAAGATATCCAAAATGGGAAGAACTTAATTAGTGAATGGACATTTTCCCAGAAATTTGCACTGACTTTAGTGACAGAGCTTAGATGAAGTGAAGTCACTAGTGTGCCTGCTGTGTGTTGTCTTGGACCAGTGATGACTGGGCCAACAGACCTGCAGGGTTTAACCATCAAGATGTCCCTTTTAGCAGCTACCTTATTGATGGCAGCTTCTTCCAATCCAGTAGCTGGGAAATGACTTAGAGCTAAGAGGCATGATGAGACAGAAGCACTATCCAATATTGTAGTTATGTGTCAAAAGCAAATCAACAATACTTTCTGTTCAGTGCTTAGTTTCCCAGCCAGATCCTGTGCTTTATTTCCCCATATTCTTAAAACAGGTCTCTTTAGCTGTGCCAGCCTCTAAAGCTGAAGCCTGGGGGCAGCTACCTCATTAGTTTTTCCCACTGAATTAAGCTTGCTTCACTGCTGTCTTCCTTAAATAAAGATAACTTTTTGAAGTAATAAACATAAGTTCTTTACTGTTGGCATGTGAGCTTCAAGAGCATACCCTAACACTGTTTTCATACTTTTCTCCTGTAGAGCAGAAAAAACTTCCTCTACATTTTAAGCTAGAAACTGAGATTAATTTATTTTTGAAGCAAGCAGCTAGCACTTGTACTGAAATCTCAAAGAGGGCGGACTGACTGCAGTCATAAGCATGGGTTGTACAGCTGCTCTTTCTGCCACTACTGCTTTAAATAATGGGATCTGGTGATTCTAGTTCTCCCTTTTCAGCAAATGATTAGGAACTGTTGCCTTTCTTCCTCCCCAGGCTTTTTTCTTAACAAAACTGAACTGGAAAGTGTAGACAGACATAGACTTTCTAGAGAAGATGCCTTTGTGAACTGAACCCAAGTCTCGTATTCTAACATGGGTGCCCTGGCTGAGCTGCTCTGCAATAAGAGGAGCACCCTCAAGTCATTCTGATTACTTCCGCTATTACATGCAGTGTTTCAGGTGACTACTAGGTTTAGACCTTATGTGTGAGGTTTAGCCAAGGTTATAGGCAGATAATACCAACAAACAAAGCAGCAAAGGCAAGGATTTACTGATTAAAAAAAAAAAAAACTAGCTATCTCCCAGCTGGGGACTTTCAGAGTTGTCACTGTTGATAAGCAGTAATATCCTGTTGTGGGTACCAGAGTTGCATAAATTCCCATCAGACCTCTGCCACATTTCCTCAGATCTGAAGTCGGGGACAAGAGGGCTTCTGACTCCCAGAGGAGCTGCACAGGATATTTAGGATGCTGTCCTGCTTACATATCCATCATCAGTTTCCTGCCGTGACAGAGGAGTAAGAGAATCGCACACATTTCCCTGCTCCCTGTCACCATCCCAGCTCTCTCTGCTGTGTTGTCTTGAACAGCAGGCAAAGATCAGTTTATGTACCACATTGGATTTGACTGTGAACTATAGTGATAGGCACATGTCCACTCCTGGCACAGGGGCAGGCATAATAGCTGAAAGTTATTTACACAAATTTTTTTTTCTTAGTTGTCGAAATCATTGGCTTCTTTGGGAACAAGCTCAAGACCTTCTTTTTCCTAACCTAGGTTGTAGACCTACCACAAAATGTAAAGTCTTCTCCTATGCTCCAGCCCTAAAGAGATAAGCACTGTGACCTGAGTGAGCAGAGCTCTTTTCATGACCCTCCACAGAAAGTGGGAGAGGGTTGCCAGAGTTCATTTTTTTCCAGTTATAAAAGCTGCTTTGTTTGAGTACGTAAGACATTTTGTCAGGAAATGGTTCTCAGCAGACACAAGTCTGCCAGGTTCAGAGAGTGGGTTGGATGCCTACTTGCACCTGATGCCCTAAAGAAATTAGAGGGCTGTATCCCACCTGCTGTTGTCAGAGTTTGGAGCCCAAGAACCATGACAAATGCTGCACAAGGAAAAAAATACCACAATGAAAGAAAGGGGAGGAAAAAAATGACCCACAGTAGAAGAGAAAAGAAAAAGGTTAATTTTCTTTGGCAGTTATTGCTTAACTTGCTCTCTTTTTTAGTGTGTAAATTTAACAGTATTGCCCAGGAATAGATTGAGCATTTGAGAGAAAACTCTACAGCTTTGGAAAAAATGAGAAAGGAGAAAACAAAACTCCTGGCCCTAACAGACTACTAATTTGGGTCTGCAGCAATTAATTAAATTGGTCTTAATTAATTTTTTCATGCTGGAATCATGAAACAGTTTGTAATTCTGTCACCTATGCTGTAAAAATATAAAGTATTCCCTTTGCATTTGTAAATATTCCTGTTATTTTTAATCAAAGGTCCACCTGAGCTTAATTGTTCCATAGGTTTGGTGGAGCTAAACACACAAATTTCAGAGGTTACTTGCATGCAAGATGATGATGTGATTAACTTTGCCATCTGTGAACCCTTCCTCATCACCATCACCCCTCTGTGGACCAAATACTCCAATAACCACTCAATCCTAAATCAAGTCTGTGAACTTGGAGTCAGTGTCCCAAGCCTGGGTGGTCAGTTCAGCAGAGTGAATGAGAAACAATTTTTGACTGGTAGTGATGCAAACTGTCATCCTGTGCCATGGCTGTGTGTCCCCTTCCTGGCTACTTGAAGGGTAATATCCACCACTGTGCAGAGAATGTTTCCTTGTCCAATGACTCACATGCAAGAAGTAAAGACAGGTTAATTGAAATGTCATCAACGTAACAGTATTATTTTTTTTTTTTTAGAACTGAGGCCACCAGTAAGATCAGACCTGACTTAAGTGGAAAGAAAATCCCTTAAAAAAGTCCTTTCTTACCGTTTTCTTTGAACAGCACAAACTATATTTTTCCTTCCCATATCAGGCCAGAGACAATCAAAGACTCAGGGATGTGATCTCTCTCTCTTTCTCATAATAACTAAATTTGTCCTGAATAAAGCTACAAGGCCCTGTGTGACTCCTCTGAGCCAGTGTACCTCCTAATGAAATCATCCGCAGCCCAGATGGCAAATCCAGCTTCTAAGTGAATTTCAGTCCATAGGCCTCTTATCCCTAATGTTTTTTTGAATAACATTGAATGATTTTTCAGAGTGCTACTGTACACTCTACAGATGTGTCAAATGAAAAAGTGGTCATGCACTTTGAAAGTTGAAAGAAAGAATCACTACTTTTATGCAAAGACAGAAGACTGCAATTGTAGATGACTGGTTTACATTACTTATACCCTTTGCAAGCTTCAGTGTGAAACCACCTGTAGGGTTCCTCATGAGCCTTCAGCTATCAATATAAATCAAGGGACTTGTGATGGAAAAACTGCTTGAATTTCTTCAACTGCCTTGGTATGACAACATAACAGAATTATGTATACACAATAGTAAATTTCTCTTCTGCTTTGATATGTTGGGGTTTTTTTATTGTGTTTTTTAAAATACATGTACATGCCACCATCCCTTAACAGTTGTAACTCATAACAGAATACTTTATTTGAAACAAAAATATAAAGCATCCAGGTAGTTATTATTCTCTTAGCAGAAACAAATGTAAAAACTATTTATGCATTTTCAGTTAATTATCTCTCTCAAAAAAGTTGAAGTTGTTCTAGGGGAGTTCAGTCTTCAATCACTTTACCATTTTTTAATGAGGCAGCAAGTTTTCAGGTGATAGCTTTCTAGCATAACCGGTTGGGAGGCTGCAACAATTGCCTAATCCAAATGTCAACCATCAAACAGCAGGAAAACGTATTGCTCGTGGTTTCTCTCCAAACAAAGCTTGCTAAAAAGGCCCACAGCTCCGTTTTCAAGCAGTGCCTGCCAGGAATCACTTTCCTGGTCTGAGCCTACAGCACTGGCTAGGATTGCCTTCTGCTGACACATCCAGCCCTGAGCCTGCCCAGGCACGTTGGGGTGCTATATGATGTAAAAGATATCATGAAGTTCCCCAGGACACGTCTCTAATCTCTGTCCCCTTCTCAGCAGGATCGGATAAGCTGTGCTAGCAAGAGCCTAGAGAGCCTTCCACTAGCCTTTCCAAACCCCTCTGTCCAGAAGATGTAACAGTGGTGTTGCAGGTGGTCTTACTGGACACGGGTGTTTTGACATCAGGATTATGGATAATTAGAAGAGAGATAATCAGTATTGCTTACACTGTAAAACTTCTGAAGATTTCAGTGGAGGCATGATTGATCCACCAGAGGATGGTCTTGCAGGTGTGCTGCTCCTGTGAAAGGTTTGCCTACACTGGGGTCTGCCAGGGAAAGGTGACTTCACCCCATCCTGCTCCACAGGCCATCTGAAGTTCAGATTTGCCTGTCGTAGGGGTTTTTTGGCTGTCTAAATCACCTTTCCTTGCTTTTCCCAAACCACCTCCGCTCTTGCTCTCAAGAAGAACTCCTGGTGCCGAGAGTCATGGGGCTCCTCCAGGTTACAAGGATAGTCCATTAAATAGGTAGGAATAGAGAGCTGTCTTGATTCACAGTGCAGTGAGTTTCTTTTTATCCCACATTCTGGTATACATACAAAAATGCTGAATTAATATATTTGATACTGTCTGCTGCATTCTTAGTGGGAAATTTCACAGTGTGCTGGCAAAGGAAATTCAACCGGTTTATGTTTACTTATCCTATCTAAGAGCTGAATATGCTGCAGTAACGAGCAGTGTATCAAAATGTCAAATTTACATTCAAGCTCTTTGAAATTCTCGGTTTCCAAAACAATAAGGTAATAGCTTTTAAAAAAAAAAAAGTGGTGTCCTACCGTCCATCATTGCAGTACAGCCAAAATTCCTAGGTATGAAATGCTTCCTTCTCCAAGACATAAAAGCATTACAGACTATTAATTACATTATGATTAGCTGAGACATCTTAACTGTAAATCAGTGTTGCTTAAATACAGGCTACAAAGAATTAATTGGCAGCCTGCCAGTTTGGGGCAATGAAATCAAGCACGAGAAATAACATCAAAGCTAAGGCGCCTGTGAAGGAGTCTGAGAGCAGTCTAGAGGTACATACTGCGTATTTACACTGGATACCTGCAGGCTCAGCTCCTCACAGCTCCCACGGTCCCTCGCGACAGATGGCATTGGGGAAAAAGTCTATATCTGACTTTTCTTCCTGGTGCTTTGCCCCCATAACATCATTGCAAAGTGTTGCGGACTTCACGTCGGAGGGTAGCGGCAGCCACCAAGCAGTCTCTCTGTCCTGTAGGAAAGGCTACATTTGGAACTATACTAAGGTGTAAGGAAGGCTCAGGGTCCTGCTGCAGCTTTTCTCCAGCCTAGCTCAAAGCCTGTGTCTGCATCCAAACACCGGATTTGAGTGAATTCATAGAAATTAAGACTCACAAGTAGAGATATGGCCACAGTCTCTGGTTCCAACCGGAGAAGTAAGAAAGGTTCCTCAAGCCAGGTACTTACATGCACACAAGATTGATATTAGTAAATCATCACCATGTGACAAACTTTTAACAAACTGCATTTAGAACTTATAATCAGGATCTCAGCCTTGTGGGTGAGATGTCCACAGATATAATCTTTCAAATAGGAGAAAAATAGAGACTGCTGCAAACCTGATATCTAAAATGAAATACATTTAGCAGTCTTTGTAACTTATCAAACATGGAAATGTATCCACACTGCAGGAAATTCATTGCTGTAGTATAAACACAGCCAGCATCTGACAATAATCCTATTAAAGTAACAATCTCTGCTCAGGCTGCTATCATTTGTATCATACTGAAATTGCATTTAGAAAGATTAAAAATTAAATAACTGCCATTTACTTTTTCATTTTTTCCCACCTCTCTTCCATGTGTTCAGGAAAGGCATTGCTTTTCTCTTTTAAGGTCATCAGAGATGTCTGGGGTCTGTTTTCTAGCAACTCTGATTTTCTATACTCTCTGACTAGTTGTTGTTCTCCTTAACATCCTTAATTTGCCCATAATATCTATCCCAGAGAAACCCATTCTGACATCTTAAGAAATTAGGATGGATTGTGCTGCTGGGACCCAGTCCAGATTTCCTTCTTACAGCAGGGCTTGCTTTCAAGCTGGTGGATCAAGACTATGGTGGCTCTACTCCAGATCGAAACAGCTGCCCAGGAGCAAAGTGGACAACATCTAATTACATCTATAAAAGAGTCCCTGTGTGTATCTACCCCAAAGCATTGAATTGTTGCCTCCAGCTTGAAGTCGTGGCTCAACTGAGATCAGCAGAAGATAGTGCTTTGTCTCGCTTCCTTGACTGCACCACACAACAGAATTTGGCAGAAGTTTTGCACAAAATGACCTTCTTATGTACCTTGTAGGAACTGGGTAGTTATGACCTTGGGGATCCTAGGGAGCATCAATAAGTCTGGAATTTATTTAGTATCACCTCACTGTCTCTGCTACCAGTTCATGAGAGACACAAAGGGTGAGATTCATAAAGCTGACATCTCTAAGCCACCCTCAACATCCTTGACAGACAGTGGAGAGAAATAGACATTTCTAAGATGTGATTCATACAAGCCTTATGAGTTGGGGCTTATTTTTCCTTCAGTAATTAGCGTGGAAGCCTGAGGTAACTACCTCAGACATAGGCATCCAGAGCTGTGTGGGATGAATTCCAAACACAATGAATAAGATCCTCAAGAGTAATAATCCTATTTATACTACAAAGTATTCTGTGCTTCTTCAGGGTGCAGGAAGCTTTCAACTGACGTAAGCACACTGCCAAAACCAATTGTCCTTGGCTAGGCAGCCTCTCCCACTCCCTCACGCTGGGGACAAGTGTTCATGTGCCCATGTGGTAAATTGCATGAACTACTATGGCTGAAAACAAATGAATTTCAAGGCTTCATATGCTGGTAAATCTACCATATCCTTAGTCACCTTGTTCAGTGATTCCTTTCACTGTTGCAAGACAGGTCATGCTTTATTTGTTGAAATCCGTGTCACTGATTTCTAATCAGTCTTTGCCTGCTAGATTATGGCAGTATCTGCTGTCAGCAGTTTCTCTCTGCATGTTTTCAAAAATCAAAGCCAACAACGTCATGGTGAGGCACTGTCTTTAAAGAGATTGAAAGGGAATAGTCAATGCCACATTACTATTTGATGCTCTGTAATGGGTCTACTCTGATTTCTGATTAAACAAAAATTTTACTTAGGTTTGGAGATCTAAAAGGGTCAGTCCATAAAATACCACATTTCACATCATGTGACGAGTAGCTGACACTCCATAAATTCTTTTCCAACTAGCACTGGAGAGTGTTTACCCCCACACACACTTGAAGGCGGACAGGCTCTGTGTGGGGTTTTTTTTAAAGCAAAGAATCATTGTCTCATTAAGTGGACAGTAATTGCAATTAATCAACATGTATTGTGACTTGCAAATGAGGTTTGCAAAGTCCATTCAGAAACAAGTTCTCCATAAATACACGGATTAAAAAGGCTAATGAAATGTGCCTTGCTTTAGAAAATGTTGCCCTTTTTGTCAGCAAAAGTTTTGCAGTGGTATGAATCTTGATAAATGATCCCTGTCTCTGCCACATGGAGACAAAAGGAGCATTGTGCCGTGCACAGTGGAGTTGCAGGGGCTGCAGAAGAACTTGGACTCATACCAACAGATGTGTCTTGCCCAAAACACAAAGCCAGTATCCCCTGCTCTTCTGGCGCTTTAAAGCCTTGGAGCCTAGACACTCGACACTGACATTCAGGTTAGGCTATGAATTATTACAGCTTGGTGATGTAGCATGGGCTGATGAAGGCTTGCTTTAGACATGAGAGTTTCACTCGACTGAAAAAGAAGGAGAACTAAGTCAAGGTGGCAAAGGACTGCAGGGTTAAGGGTGCTCCTTCCACAGCCTTGTGAATGAATCCTGAGCCCTCCAGTGAGTTTGTGAGATACCCGCAGTCTTGCTACCATCCCTCTGGTCAGTTTGGGTGATTCAGTCCCCCACACAACAGTCACCCACACTGGATATTGCCATCAGGGCGCTTAGAGACAAATCGCGGCCCATGCTGACAGTGTTCCAGGGGATGAGCAGTGCAGGGGTGTGTGCGTGTGTAGCAGATTGATCCCTTATCATCCAAGTCCAAGAAGGAAAGCAGATTTTGGAGCCTTTACTTGAAGCCAGTTGCTTATGATGACCGTGCACCACACAGCGTAGATCAGAGACCTGGGCATCAGGTGTCCATGGGAGCTGGCACTAAATCCCTACAAGACCTTTCGCAATTTGCCTGTTCTCGTTTTCAGCCACTTTCCTGCTCTGATAAAAGTTACATTTATATTCTTTAGCATACTGTCTGGAGGGTTACTCAGTGCCTATTTTAGGAAGTGCCTGGAGACCCACCAACACAAAGAGCTAGGAAGTGAAAAAGTACAGTTCAAGACTGAAATGGTTAAAAATGATCTTCAAATGTCAGGCTGCCTCAGGAAAACAAGAGCTCACCTCAGCTCCATTTAGACTGATGTCAGGTAGAGGGAATTTTATTCTTTCAAATGTATGTGCATTTATAATGCATGAAAATGTAGTAAATGCAGGCTGCTGTGTGACTGAAGAGCAAATATTAAACATAAACAGGTTGCTTCACATCTGGAAGGAAAGCAAATCAGCACTGCTTCTCCACGGGGTGATACTGAAATGTGAGCCTTGCAATGCTCACTAGGCCAGGGAGAAATAAAATAGAGACTTGAGAATCAGTATGGGGTAAAATATGCCATTAAACTATCAGATGAGGGGACAGAAGAGGAGAAATGAGGGTACAGGAGGATAAAGAACAATTGTTGTCTTTTGGACAGGATTGAGGGGTTTTTGTGTGATGGCCTAATGCACACTTTTAGGAGCTGGTGTGTCTCAGCGGCTAAAACACTAATTTGGGAGGCGGTTTGTACGATCTTCAACAATTTTGCACCTCTTCCTTCCTCTGTTTTCTCTGACAGTTTTTGTGTGCTTTGTCGCTTTAGATGAGGAATTATCAGAGGTAAGAAAAGGCTCTTCCATGAGCTGGTACGGTGGGACCCTAATCCAACCCAGAGTATCAAGCTAGTTGAGAAAATGTAGCTTCCTTACATGAAGAACATTAAGGCTTCACAACCAGGTAGGAAATGCCTGTGTATAGGTGTATTTATTATAACCATGGCTTGCACGATCCTTTTCCAGCTTTTTCCCTTTTCCCCCACAACCTTCCTGAGAACACTGTCTTACCCTGCAGATAGCATGAATGTGTCCACTGAGTAGGTCACAGTGCAGTGTTAGAGACCCCAGAGTCACCTCTCATTAGCTGATGACTAATTCTGCTCCCAATGAAAGGAACAGTGTAACTGGGTGAATCTGTTTAATCCTTCTTTTATTTTCCTCCTTCAGCTTGTGAAGCTTTCCTTTATCTAATACACAATTTCCAAACACTGACTACTCTGCCAAACATCTTCATTTATTTAGGATTTTTTTTGCAGCACACTCCTGACAATGCATATGCCACTTCTCTGCCTAGAAATGTAAAGATAGATTATTTAGAAAAGGAAAACTGACATCTACCTTTTAAAATCAGAAGACAGAAGCACCAAAATAAATGCAAAAGGTGCCTCTGAAGTTGTCCATATGTGTGCTTAACTCTCCATTTGCTGATCCTTACTTATTGTCCTGAGGTACTAATCTCCAATTCCTCATTTCTGTCCGAATTCAGACAGTTACAACAAAGAACCAGAAAACATTTTCTGTCATCCAGCCCACCCACTGAAGCGAACAGTGGAAAATCGAAATAAGCATCCTCACCACAGGTTTCTGTTAGCCCGCACGGCAGCTCCACAAATATCAGATAGGTCTGGGATCACCGTGCTCTGCCCGCAGGGGGTGGTTTACCCTTCTGAAAGTAGAGTGGCTGAGTGGGATTAGAAAGGACCTCAGTATGTGATGACAAGGAGCGGGAATATAAATCTTTGCATCCAATGGCTGAAATTAACTTTCATATGCTTCTCAGAGGAAGCATATGAGTGAATAATCTGTTGGATAGGATTGGACTAATTAAAGTGAATGATTTGAAAGGAAAACAAAGTGGGAAATGTTTATCAAGGAGTTCACTCAGAGCCCGTAATACTGCCAGCCTTTTTGTTTTAAGTCACCCAACACTACTGAGGTTTGCATGAAACTCTTTTTAGGATTCTGGGATGGCATTGGCCCATTAAATTTTTCCTGGAGAAGGAATAGAGGGAGTAGTTTGGGGAGAAGATAAACAGGATTAGGCTGCTGTAGAGGTGTGCTGTGTTTTTTTTTTTTCTTTGAAACCTGTCAGCTCTTACTTGAAGCTGCAGTCCTGGAAAGATTGCACTTCTTAAAAATTTGTTTTTCTTGGGTTCTCTATCACACTGCAGTCATCTTTCCCCTCAGTCAAGCAAACAACACCACATCCGTGCTTTCTCTGTCATGAAGCTTTTGTTAACAGAAATTAAATGAGCCAGAAGGAACTGTCACAGTTCTGGTGTGGGCTCTGGGAATTCTCTCCTGCTACCCCAACAATTGGCTGTACCACTAGATTAAACAAGGATAAGGAACATTCCCAGACCTGGTCTTGGCACAGGTGATCTAGGACTCTCCAAAATTATTTCTAGTTTCTGGGGAGATGATCAGAGACAATGAGAAATTGCAATAAGCAATTTTGGATACAGCCGTCCTATTTCTGCAGGTTAAGAGAGTTTAGTAATATTGTTAGAAATGTTGTTCGATTCTGTCTGTCTTTAGTTCCACATAAGGGGTATGTTAATTTAATATTATAGATACTGCATCAGTGTCCACTTTTTTGCTTTTTCAGGCCATGAATAAGACTGCAGACCATCTGCTTTATTCTGCTCATTTTGTTACCCAGCATGTTAGAACTTCTTGCCACCCAGTTCCTCTTCTTCACGCACCTAATTTACAAGTTCGAACCCCACCTTGTGACTGGTCTCTCATTTGAGGTGCTCAAGAAAACACCCAAATGTGATAGTTCTCCATCTTCTATGGTAACAAATTTTAAATTCAGCCCCAGTGCAGTGTGAAATATTCAGCCATGCTGTATCGAAGCTACCAACTGGATCCACTGAAATCAGTGCAGAGACTGTGGGCTGTTCCTGAATTTTCTCCTGCTTTTGATTAAAGATTGGAGTGAGAAGCATCTTTTTAGATATAGAATAGCATCTATAGTTATCGATGCCTTGTGATTTTTTTCACTGAGCACTTGTGGTGAAAAGTTCCCTCTCCCATAATCAGACTTTTGAATGTATCTAGTTCTTCAATCACTTTTTCTTTTTGTAGTTGAACAATTTGCATTTCCTCCTCTTGATAAGAATGGGCTATTTCTTGGGCACCGGTCATAATTTCTGGGTCAGCTAATAAACCTTTTTTTATTCCTTACCTAAATGCTGTGTATTACAGAATTGTTGAGTTGGAAAATGTTAGCTTCATTTAGTTATTGTTAAGTTTTGCTGAGAAAGGAGAAGGCTAGTTCATATACTGGGTCCATTTTCAGAAGCAAAGTGCATTTAATTGGGTTATTTTTGCTGCAAGTTCACAAAGTTTCTCCAGCACAGTCTCCAATTAAGTAACTGAATCTGATACAAAGTAATTGAGACTGACCCAGCTGTCTTGTAGCACTGCAATGAGTTGCTGTGGGTGGTGAGAGGTATCAAAGTTCCCCCTGAAGTCCGTTCACACCACATAAAATGGAAGATGCATATGTTGGGATCTCTCTGGAAGTTCCTCAAGAGGGTGGATTAGAGAATATAGTCAACCAGTTCAAGCAAAAATGTGAATACCTTCCACTACTATTGAAAAAGTTTGAGAGATGAAGAACATTTAATGGGCTTTTTTGATGTCCTTAATGTCCAGTTTCCAAGGACAGTTACCTATCAAGGGTGTCTCCATTTTTTGCTTGAACCCACTTTTTGCTCTCCAGGTTTCTCAGAAGCATCAGTCCTCTATAGCTGGTATCAATGAAATATGTAAACTCTGATTCCTCACAGGGCTGTGATTCACACTGTGTACGGTGTGAACATCTCTACCTGTGCTAGTTATTATACCTTCTTCACAGTCAGTGGAGAGAAATAAATACACATCTGGAACACAATCCATCTAACTTCTTTTAAATGTCTATTTTATGTTGAGATAAATTGCACACGGTTCCTCTCCTCTCACGCTGACAGTGCTCAGGGTGATCAGTTCAGATTCAGGAGTCTACTTTGTAGATGTTCATTGTTCATTTGCAGACAGATATGGCCTATGCTATCACTCTCAAGTTGATCATCTAAAATTAGTGACTGATCTTAGCTCCCCTATTTCTCACTCTGTCTCCGGGCTTTCACACTGAATAATATTTATACAAAGCAATCTCCAGATTTCTGAGTCAAAAAAGGAGTTTCTAGAAGGGTTGCTTATGTATAAATTTATGAGGTAACCCGAAGGAGAGAAGTTCCTATTCACTTCCCCTTCTAAAAGCCCGATAATGTAACAAGAGGCAGTCCTGTAGATTATAGTTGTGATAGATTTTGTTAGGAGCTCAGTTACATTGGTGAACACAGTAAAACCACAAATAATTGCTAATGCATAGTTGTTGCTGGCTTCTAGCATGTGTGCCTTGGCATTCCCGTGCTGCTTTGGGATGTTTCTGTGGATGTAAACTATTGGCAAGGAGGACTGATTTCTGCTATTGTGAACAGGTGGGTTGTGAGGTCTGGATGTCCTGTCATCATGGTAATTAGTTGACTCTGCTGTAGCATATACACTCCCACTAAGCCTCTGAAGTCAGGAAGAGCTCTCTTACTCTGATACATTGGTTATCCAACCGAATTCAGGCATCCTAAAACAGATATCATCAATAAATTAGGTGAGATGTATACTAAAACAATCAGTTTCCCTATACTAAGAGAACCGACTTTCTTAACTTCAGGACATAGAAGTCTTCACATGTCTCTATATCTGATCCATATCTCTTGTGGTCTGAACAACCCATTTGCCATAGGACCAGCCTTATCTCAGAAAACAGTAACTTTTCATTGTTTCCCTGACAAGACCTTACTAAAGATTACTTATTCTCAGATTTACATTATATACCACTAACCTCTGCTATGACACTGGTTGTGCAAGTTCATTTGCATTCTCCCAGCAGTCACTTGCTGAGTGAAATGAGTAAATAAGAGTCAAGTTGCTCTTGTTTCCACAAGCTCTTGTGCCTTGAGCTCCTCCTTAACAGTAGGCCATTTCAAGCATACATTCAATACATCTTTTATTCTGGCAGTCTTTTTGGAGAGTGAAAGAGCTCACTTCTGTATTCTCAGCTTTGGTTGCTTGAGCAAGATGCGGAAGATCAATGATACATTGCACCACCTTGCTGCAAAAGGCCAGTCTGAGCTCTGGAAGGAAGATGCAGAGCAATGGTTACTAATGCAGACTGGAACTGGTTTATCACGGCTACAGATTTTGGCTATGGGGCATCTCTTCTAGTAGCCAAAAAGCTTTCCAAAAGTGTTTTACTTTTTCCTTCATTTAACTGCCTGTTTCAATTATTTGAGCTTGCTAGCAGCTAAGATTGACCAGAAGGTATACTGCTGGGAGATGTGAACCCCCTCACCCTCTGCTGAGAGGAGAGCTTTGCTTTAATTCTCTCTTGCCCCTGCAGTTTTCTTTTCCCCTGGGCAGGCGAAATTCCCACGCCAGTTTCAATCTGCTTTCACCCTCAATTGAGAGGCCTGCAGATTTGACTGGAACTGCAAGTTCCTGAAGCTATCTTACAACAATATGACATCTTGTCCTGCTGCTAAAGGAACCTCTATAATTTTCTGGATGCAGCAGCCTCTGCACCATCCTTAGGATTGCCAGGTGTGATCACATCGCTAGTATATCTTACCCAGCACTTTTTTGGGGGTCTTTTTTTTTTTTTTTTATGAGTAAAACCAGCAATACAGGAGCTGCAGAAAAGTATAAATCTCAGGTAATACACGGTTTCATTGCCCATTGCTGAATTCCTGTTATATCTCCTGATCTCAGCTTTACTTAGCACATCCAGCTGTCTCTCTGAATATCATTCTTAGCACTGCAGAGTCTCCTTCAATACCTCTAAAAAACACTTGCAGTCTTTATGAAACGGGGTATTTCAGCAGGAGGCAGTCTCCCTTGCAAGACATTGCCAATACTGAAACAAGATGGAAGGCATCGCTAGGCTGTCCCTTGGATATCCTGCAGCACCAAGATCTTGATGAGTGATTGTTGGAGATTTCTAGAAGAGCTGGTGGAGGACATCTCTTTTACCAGCATTATGCAGTAAATTGTGAACAGAGCTTTGAACTGCAGTCCTCTAAAACCCGTGCTCCTCCAAGGATGCCCTGCATTTCCCTCTGCGTTATGTGTCACACAGCCGACAGCATACGCACAGCCGTGGAGAGAAAGCACAAGGGGGAGCTTGTATTTTATAGAGGAATGTGCAAATAGCCAAAGACGAACACAGGGGTAGGAAAATATTTATTCTACCAAAAATCTTTCTAATTTCTCAAAACATAAACCTCCCACTGGGAAAGGAAGCACAATATAAATGTACACGAAAGATGCCAAGAGAAGGGTACAAAGAGAGAGTACTGTCATTAACTTCTGTCTGTCTTCAAGATGAGCTGAAATCTCTGCCATCCTATATGCCTCCCAGTCACTTTCAATTTTGATTAGTTCCTTGAAGGCAGATCACATTGCTTTTTTATTTTCCCCTGTAGAAACAGGATTTTGATCATAAATTTGATTTTTAAAAAAATAATGATAAATTTAACAATTAATATAACAAATTTAACAAATAATTACAATCAAATGATTTAACAAATAGTTTAACAAAGATTTAACAATTAAAATATTAAAAAACCCCATTTAACTATTGGCTGTGCAAGTTGGAAAGGTGGCAGAGCCCAGATCATAGATCCCTATGTTTAATGTATGGTGTCCTTTCTCCTTTTATTCCACCTCCTCCTCCGGTACAGTTGTGTTAAATATTGCAGCAGAAAAACATTCAGCTCACTGATGAGGGCTGAAGAGATTTAAAAGCCATTAAATCATTACAGTAATGGGTGCAGTGAGTGTGTTCTTGGGGAAACAAATACAGGACAAGAGGCAGAAAAACAGAAAGATGATTGGATGAAGTCAATTTATAGTGAGAAATGTACCTTCATGACAGGAGAAATAGAAGATGCTGGAAATAACAAGCAGTTGGGGAATATGTGGCTCCAGGAAATAAAGAGTTTTTTCTCTCTAGAGGCCTGACTGTGCTCTTACTTACAAAATTTCATGAGTAAGTGTGCTGGTGTCAACAGAGAGACTAGATTAATTGTGAACAGAATTGGGAACTACTGTGTAAATAAGGATAGCTGCACTGGAGTCATGAACTCAAGCAAGAACCTGTCGTTCAAGAACTGATTTAGTTTCAGAAGTCATTACTCTGCTACGGATACAGTCCTCTGTAGGAGGATTAGATTAAGTCATTCAAACTCCTAGTGGACATCTATCTACATCTGGAATCCTGCTGCCTTCCGTGTTTGTCATTACATCAGGTAATCCATTAAAGATATCAGGGAAATCAGACTGCAGGAATCAAACTTCTCTTTGATGGCTCTAAGCTGTTACAACAGCCTGTACCAAGGTGTGGGCTGTAGTTTTCACCCAATGGTGGCCAACATGAATTAAAAAAGGTTTCGGTCTCCAGAGCTAGTCTCCTAGCTATGTCCGCTGACAGAACATTTCTTCTTAATTTTAAACCATTTTCCTCACATCTAGCCAACTTTCCTTTCTAGCTTAGATCATTATAATTTTGTAATCTTATAGTGCAGCCATACAATATTTATGCTATGTGGCAATAGACAAGAATGATCACAGCCTTCTCAGGAGCTTTCACAGAGCATGCAACCTCTAGGCAAAGCTTAAGGTGTGACAGCTCTTCTTACTGAAGTCTACCACCTTCAGAAACAACTCCAACTACACCCACCCACAACCTATTCCCTCACCCCTCGCATATTTGCCAATGCTGCCTTATGCTCTGTTCTTTAAGATGCAGTAAGGTGAGGCAAATAGAATTAGTCTTGGTGACACCAAAAAATGGCAGTAGTCCTCTATGGTCTCTCTGCTTATCTGCACAGGTTTTGATGCTCTCCTGACCTTTGGTGGATAGATTCTGCTCAATAGGTGATCAGAAAAGCCACAAGCAGTGAAAAGTAAGGTGCTATCTGCCTGCTTTGAGAGCTGAATCAGTTCAGCAGGGGTCACATGAATTGGCACAGGGAAAGAGAAAGAATCAGAAGGAGGAGGAGGAGAATGAAGAAGGAAGATCACCCTCTTCCATAGTAGCAAACTCTCCATTTAAACCAGGTCATCTCACCTTTAATTTAATTGTTCCTACAACTTGAAAGGGAGCCTCAAGCATTCTTAGTGACTTCAGAGGGAGATGGGCTTACACATCAGAGGATAGCAGAGTGTGATGTGAAGAATTATGACAAGATCTATCTCTACTCTTCAGTCCTAACAAGTGCCCTTTTCCTTTTCCCCAACACTTCTCGTTTCTGAGAAGAGTAGATCCCCCAGGGCCACATCCACAACTCAGAAAATAAGCTAGATACCAGCCTAACCGAACACCTTTTCCCATTCCCCTTGTGTCTCATCTCAGCTAAACAACAAATAACTGGTGCTGACTGGTGTTAACTACTTGAAAGTGGCTCACAAGAACTCAACCGATTACACCTTTCATTACAGTTACAAGAAAATTGTTTCTGTTTCCTTAATAATGTGTGGGTTAATGTATTCATCCCTAAAATCAATACAATTTCTTTTTTTTCCTCCCACTGTTGTTAGTCTTAAAGGGGCTGGTGGTTATTTTCCTACTCTACTAGGAACTTGTCCTGGTTCCAGCAGGGATGGGGTTAATTTCCCCAAGGAGCCGGCAGGGGACACAGGTATTCCATCCCCTGTGAGCCATGCCCGGGCTATAGGGGGGAGCTGGCCGGGCTGTATATTCTTTTATTGATGTTATTGTTATTGGTTTTTTCTCTTTCCTTTGCTGTTCTGTTAAACTGCCTTTATCTCGACCCACGAGGTTTGCCTTTTTCTTCCGTTTTTCCCACAGCTGTGGGGCTTGAGCGAGCGGCCGCGTGGTTCTTTGTTGCCGGCTGAGGCCAAACCACGACAGAACTGCATAGTAGTTCTATTTCTTTAAATCCCCTTTTTTCTGGATTCTTGTTTTATTAGAAACTCATACTTAATTTATTTTAAAAAGTAAGATTTTGGGGCTCTTCATCTTTAAGAAATTTGAATTCTAATGCTTCAGAGCCTGGCTCAAGCAGAAAGGAACCTCTATACTGATTTTTAAAATTATCTCATTGTCCATTTTACTGTTTTTCAGGTTTCTGATACTTTTGGAATCACTGGGATAGGCAGAAAAAGCCTCTACTTGCCTTCAGCTCTCATTGTTAGAAAAAGTGTCCTAGCCTTTCTGTCTGCCAGTTAGCTGTGGAGTACTCTTCTGCACAGACCCGGTTGAAGTGTCCCAGATCTCTCTTTAAAGCAAAGAGAAAGAGGGACAAAACTATGCAAACACACAGGCACACACAAACACACACACTTCTGTTATTCATACTGGTCTGGCAGCTAGACCTGCACAATGACAGCTCTAGCATGCCGATAATCCAGTTAGCAAGGATTTTACGAGATGTTTAAATATTGATAAGAGAAATACCCCTGCTTCCTTTAGCTACTTATGTCAGCAGATACTGAACACCTTGTTAGACATGTGATTACCAATAATTAACATGTAATTCCACTGCTCTTAAAAATCCCCACAAAGTACATTATGCAACAAGGATTTTTTTTTTTCTTTTTTACTCCCTTTCCCTACTTTCCCTTTCCCTCTCACTTTCCAAATGCTGAGGCAATTTTGTTGCAGACAAAAACTTCATCTCCTTTCCAACATAGTATTTTCCTAAGTTCTAATACATTTTCCCCCACACATACACATTTGGTCAAAAAAAATGAAGTATTTTGTTGTCCAGCAGAAAGAAGTGAACAGGTGAATCTTGCTGTGGGGGTAGACCTTTGGACCAGATCTGTAAATATCTACTGGCATTTGTGCATCTTACCTCATTTATACTAGCTGATGATCTGACTGATTAGAATACATGGGGAGTCATAAATGCCTGATTTAACTAATGCTTTAAGAGCCTATATTTCCTATAGAGCCAGTAAACACAGACCTCATTCCAGGCATAGTCTTTTTTAAGACGCATTATAAAAAAGTCTTGAAGCTCATGGAGTAGCACCCTTAATACCGAAAGCTGTTTATGGCTCAGCTACTAAAATTCAGCAAAAAGATGTGCATTCACCTCACATAGGACACTTTTAAAATGGATGACCTCAAAGCCTTATATTCCCATTGCTTCCTGAGCCTAGGATTTGGTGACTTCAGGAGACTGTTCATCCACCTGAGCCAAGAAGCACATAAGTTTCTGCTCAAAAAAACATGAGGAAAAAAGAATGAAATAACTCTTGCTGCAGAGCTAGGTATGGCATGATGGAGAGGGAAACAGTGCATAACTGATGGGAAAAAGGTGAGATGTTCCCTTGTACCATATGAGGAGTAACAGCTGAGCTGTGCACTATGAGCACAAATTAAAAAAGAGCCTCTTGCTTAGTCAATTGCTTATCCAAATGAGGACAGCAAGCTGTAAAGAGAATTCATTACTTGTTGGCTTGGTTGATCAGTCTCGTAAGGAGCCAAACCTAACAGCCGTGTAATAATCAGCAACTTGCATTGCTGGGTACATAAGCAAAATTCTGCACATGTCAAATAAAGTTTAAGTATAACTGGGTTGAGCCATAACTGAAGGTATCAGCAGCTGCACAGTCCAAGGCAACGTATTGACAAGCAATGATGACAGCTCTTCAGTTTCATGAACAGGCTATCCTGAAGCAAGACTAAGGACTGGTTTATTCCTCTTGAGGGGGTACACTAAATGCTCTCCAGTACCTCTGAGATCTGGGGTTAAGGTATAATACGAGAACAACTCCCAATACGTGATGGTAGCATCACTGCTCCTATTTTTAAAATAACAGAACATTTCAATAAAAAGCAAATGCACCAGTCCAGCCAGCCCAACGTGAAAGAACCTACAGCAGATCTCACTGAAGTCCTTCACCAGACCCTGTCGGAGGGCTCCCCTAGGCACCTGGGCTGTGCAGACTAGCTAGTAATAAACAGCACCAAAAAAAATTAAGGCAAAAAATGTTGTAAGTGTAACACAACCACTTCTCTGTTTTACTCTGCAAAAGAGGCTAGCGGAGTCCTGGGAGACAAGCAAAGATCAGGGAGGTTAAAGCATAAAAAGTTAGCCAGTTTGCAAATTAAAATGCAAGCCCCCTTCCTACTCACCTGCTTGCCTATCCACACCTCCCAGCTGAAAACAAATAGAACTGACTGAAGTTTTTTTACTTATTTAAGGAATATTGTAATGCATGCTCTGAGGAAAAGGAAAAGCTGTGCTCATGCATACATCTCTGCTTGCTCCAGTCATCCTGAATATGCATCACTGCCTGCTACTTATGGCAGTGTTCCAGCTCCTCTCCTCTCCTCTCCTCTCCTCACCTCTCCNCTCCTCTCCTCTCCTCTCCTCTCCTCCCCCCATCTTTTTTAAGGGTTCAGCTGGGATGAGCAGGGGGCTCTGAATTGCCGCTCTCGATTTCCCTTTTCTGCCCACTCTCTAACAAAAATGTGCCAGCATCCCACCCTGGTTTGGAGGGCTGCCGGCAGGGGAGGGCACTGTTTTCTGTGCCTCAGCAGAAGGAGCTCTGCCATGGGAGCCTGCGTTCTCCCAGTTGCAGAGCCGGGGCTCCCAGTGAGCTGAGGGAAGGGCAAAAACACAGGAACAGCACAACAGAGTCCAGGAACCAGACTTGGGAATAAGGCACTTGACTAACTGTGTCACAAGCCATTGCTGAGCTTTGTCCCTAGCACGGAACACAGCCCTGGAGATTAAATGAGCCCTTGGGTTGTGAAAAGGCCAAGCGCTACGCAGGCAGCATCAGGCAGCCATGCAGCCAGGTGTAACCAGGTGGCCTGTGGTCTGGAGCAATCTGGGAGACCTGCATGCTTAAGAAGAGGCAAAAGGAAGCGTTGAAAAGCCAGACGCATATCTGCTCACTTTGGAAACAGGACGAATTTATTAAAGCAATATAACTGCAGTAAAGAGTTCACATCACAATCCACCTCCTGTATCTTTATGTAACACCTTTCAGACAATGATACTCCAGATGTTTTCCTGCACTGACAGGCTGAGGTTGCTTCTTATGATGGAAACGCTTAGGTACTCCACTCTAGATCATCATGTTTAGGTGCTACACAAATGCAAGGAAGAGCAGAAATCCAACAGGCTAAATATAAGCACAGATGGGAATGGGGGACTTTTAAAGTGACTTTTGCAGTATGGCACATCACAGTCACTGACAGATAAGAAAAAGGAGACCAGATTTTTGAAACCAAATCTGACATCTTGGCTAGTGGCATGGACTCCTGCTATCTACCTCTCGTTTTGTTGTCACTGTGAATACTCACCCCAAATGTGACCCACAAAATGTTATACAGTTCCTTTTTTCTTTTTTTTTCAGGTAAGGATAAGAGCCTATCTATTGTGTAGGGCCTCTTTGCTGGTGTCCATATGCACTGACAGGTTTACATTCCCAGGGCTGGTCCATCAGACATTTGGGGCTGATATCAAATGACCGTCAGCACCATCTCTGATGTGGCACAATGTTGGCATGTCCTAGGATGCACCACAACATAACTGAGGAAAAAGCCAAGGGACCCTGCAATTACCTTGTAAAACCAGGATCCTGCTGACTGTGTAAGTCAGCGTGGGAGAACTCCAGCCTTCATGCCAGGCTGGAAAAAAATTGCTTTTAGGTTGAAATTCAATGCTATCCTTTCAGAGGCTGTGTCTCAACACATAGGCACACAACACAGAGCCATTCCGATGGAAGCAGCTCCTCGGGAGGTGGAAGCCAGAGCTGCTGCCCTGACAGCCCCACAGCAGCACTGCTTTCCTTGTTTCCCTGGTTGTGGCCTCTCTGGGGTCTCTCTGCTGAGCTCTCCTCAAACAGATCTAATGCCAACAACTCCAACAAGGACCCAACCTCCATTTCCTGGGTACAACTGACCCATGCGGCAAAGTTAACATGTTCTGCAGTTGGGCAATACTGTGTTCAGGGCCACACATAAACACTTTACTGCTGGCCATTAAATTTTATTGCTATCTCTAATATGCTTTGAGATAACTAAACTCATGCCTGAAAGCGGCATTTAAACTGTTTTAACAGTATCTACTTCACATAATCTGCTTTATGGCAGTGTCTTACGGTTTTACCCATTTAAAACATGTTTGTTGTTGTTTTTTAATCAAGGGATTTGTACTATGACCTTTGAGCAACGGCAGACCCTGCTAGAAGACAGCTGGCAATGCAGTGTGCAATACAATCTATGGAGATTAAATTCATTTCATTCCCTCTTAAAACAGATGACTGGGAGGCTGGTGGATCCACTGGGATTTTGGTGGATTCAATTCCTTTTTATTTTAAAAGGAGAGCTGAAACTAAGAAATAATAGACATCATTTTGCTCAGTGGATTAAATTCTGCCCTGAATCGCTTGGCTGGTCTGGATAAGAGAATTCTTGCACCAGTATTCTTGCACCAGTCCATGGGGAAGGGGTTGGAAAGAGGTGTGGATGTGTGCGGTGAGGGACAATACCTTCGTTCTGATGAGCTGCCCTTCTGGTAGGTGTCATGAAGTTCAGTATAATCCTTCCTCATAGACAACTGAGTTGCTCTGAAAGGTTAATAACTACTAAGATAACCTGAGCTTCTCTTGTACTATCTGCCACCGAGGCTCACAACTTCTCAGTGAAAACAGAGCTAGAAATGTGCCCGACAGACCCACAGTTTGTCAGGTCACAGGCAGCAAGTCCAGCTCTTTGCTGTAGGGTAACCATTGGGGAAGAAGGAGAAAGGGAGTTTGTCTGAGTGCCTTGTGGTATGCAATCTTTGGGACACAAGTCCCTAACTGTTGTAGAGTGAAACCCTCTTCTAGGATACTTTCTCTCTGCCTTAATAACTTTTCTTCTGTGGAGTGTAGCAGCTGGTGCAAATGGCCCAAACTGGTCTAGTAAAGTGTGCAGCATGTTTTCAAGGAGCTAGCAAAGAGGCAGGTTTATATTCCTCACAGGCAAAGACAAGAACTGAACACATCCTTCACTGTGAGGAGGACCAGACAGGAGGGAAAGAGGCAGCAGGTTTCCCACAGACACTGGTACCACACCATCTTTTAAAAAAACCTTGGTAACCAATTCTGGCTTCGGTAGATAACCTGTGTTTGGGTCCACGAGGCCCATAGGCAGAGGAAAACTTTGTTAGGCTTAGGTGTAGGACCAACAACAAGTCTTCAGCCCTGATAATACTGAGATACGTTTAGACACCTGCGTGCAAGTGACTTGAAAACTAAAACCAGAGTTTTGGCTCTTCCTGGATTAGCAAGGAGCTAATCTCAATTTTTGGTTTAGGTACCTAAAATGAGACTTAAATCTTCATTCAGAAAATAGGTGCTTCATCTTTTTGTTTGTTTGTTTGTATGTTTATAATAGCGGGCAGAAACTCTCATCATTTGACTCTGTGTAGGTCAGCCCCGAGGCTACCCCAGAGCCAGACTGAGCTCGGCAGACCTGTTGTGGATGGACAACTTGGTGGGACACTTCACCTGAGTGAGCACACGACAGCTTCACCAAACGCTGTTACATTGTGTGACATATACAGCCCCATAATTACAATTATCTTCATACCAGCTGCGGGGTAAGGGCACACAGGACACTTCCCGTCACTCAACTGACTCAGCGGCCCGTTGAGCCCAGCGAACCAATGTGTGCCAGAGGCATATGACATACAGAGAGTCAAGCAAACATACCAGATAGATAATTTGGGTACCTAAAAACTTATCTCTGCACACGTCTTCCCATTAATTAAACTACCCTTATTGAAACATCACTGGGCTGCCATTGAAACAAATTAGGCCATGCTTTCTCTCCAGCATAACGCAGGGCACCATCATCAGTGAAGGCATACCAACAGGTTGCATAAAAATGTCCTTGTGTCTCAAGAGCTTCAGGACTGTTTCTGCAGCTTATGCTCGTGCCTGAAGCTTCCTTGCATGACAAGAACATGGCAGGGCCATTCTGAAAGCATTTGCTCCTGTCTGTCTTCAAAAGGTCCTTTTGCCATGATGAAAAGCACCCTGATGCTTGGTTTTTCAGCAGAGCTCAGAGCTGCCTGAGAGATTTCTTTTAACCCTTGAAGGAAAACTAAACCTGCCCCTTCAGTGGCAGCCTCCTGCCTAAACTTTAACCTCACCTTGCGAAGCACAGGGCACACCTGAGCCACCAGGTGATGCAGGGAAACTTTCCTGGGCTGTCCTTGTGGTGCATAATTTATGGGCATTTTTTCTCCCTTTGGACCATTTCTGTAGAACCCAGGAACCCTCAGGAAATAAAATAATGGCCATATATCCCTTTCCTTCCCTTTATTATTTTGCCAAAGCCACATAAATTAATGAACATTAACAGAAAAGCACATAGGTGAAAATCTGCCGGCATGCACATATAGACACACAGAAAAAAGGTTTCCTGCTTGCCAAGATGAGAAACATGTTTGGGATGATAAGGATGACTGCAAGTCGGAGAGAGCCATGGCTGCACTATGGGGTTTGTAATTGTAAGTGGCCTTTCCATTCTGGGGGTCAGTGTGCTAAATTAAAAACCTACAAGAAAGCGTTTAATTTAGGTTAATGGGATGTTTGAATGTTAAATGGATTAAGGCAAATGATTTTTATTTTTCTTTTAAAGAGGAATTAGCCCCACTAATCTCGCAGGACAGATTCTTAGAAAGTGTAAATCAGTGTTACACACCAAAGCTAAAGTGAGCCTGTTCAGTTTTTCACTAAATGAAGGAGTCTGTGGCATTGTACCTTTTCATGTACATGTCTAGGAACCATGTGCTTTTGTTAAGTTTCTTCTGTCTTTATTTTTCCCCTCCATCTTGAGGTTTAAAAATGAAATTATATATGTCATTCCTTTCTTTCTTTGTTAATTTCCAGCCCGTTAACTTTATCCTCCTGCTTTTCAGGTTCTACAAGTAGAATGGAAAACTTCCTTTATGCATAGCAGATTTGGGGATGATACCCTGATATCTGGGGCGAGGGGATGCTGGGAGAGTATTGTTTAGAATCACAACATTCAGGGCTATGCTTTAATACAAAATGAGGAGGAAAATGTCTTTCAGCAGAGCTGTTTGAGAATTCACATTTGAAATATTTGGTGGATGGTTAGTTTCCACAGCATGAAAAATATGCAATGGGAAAATGTTCCTACTGCTTAAAATCAAAATCATATTTTTTTCATCAAGGAAATACTCTGTTCCATCTCAGAAAGCAAAAAGCACTGCCCTCATGCTCAGTGGAGGCACATTTTAAATTTTAAATTTTGGGGAAGGGAAAGTCTTCACTGCAATAAAACAGAGTAAATGTTTAAAATGATCTTTAAATCACTGCCCCTTCACACCACATCACCAGGCAGGCTTGTTAGCTCAACACTGCAGAATTTCAAAGGCCAGTATTTCTCATCCAAGACACAGTACACATGGTAACTCTTGTCTTGCTTTGGGCTGAATAATTTTTATTAAAAGAATATGATATCTTCAGGATCCGTTTGCTGAAGATATTCCCACATCACAAAAATTATCACCACACACAGATATTAAGTGATTCTCTTTGTGGATAACCTCAACATAGGAAGCAAAGATTGAATGGGCCAAGTTAACTGAACAAGCCTGGAAATAAAAGGTAGTAGGAACACTTATTTGTAATGGAAGGTCCTTCCAGGGCAATATTGTGGTATAAGGTTGAGGTGGGTTTAGCCTGCTGTCCTTCTATTCGTGATGAGTTCCTCAAAGCCAAGCTCACTGGGTGTGTTGACAATTCAGACTTCTCAGGAAAAAAAAGAAAGTCTTTTTATAAGCCATTCTACTTGGTTCATGTTACTAATGATCATTTGAAGCTCTTCCTGACCATCTACATTTTGCCACCCATGACCAATCTGCAGCATAAGATTTCTTGCTCATATGTTGGATCAACTTTGTTTTGTAATGTAAAGAGCAGAAAAGGCATCCTTTTCTTTTCCAGTTTTATTTAACTGGTCACCATTTGCTTTTACAAGACAAATGGTTTCCAGCATCAAAGCTGATCTGCCATTTCAGCTCCTGTTCATGCTATGGGTGCATAATAAAGAAACCAAGCTGGTATTTCTCTCAGTACCGCAACTAAATAGTGGAAAAGCAGTGGGGACACTTTGTCTTCTTCTATGCAGGTTTTTCACAGTTAAGTTTCACCACCTGGTTCAACTCATCTGCTCTCTCTAGTGTAAATGTACACCCCCTCCCCACCCTTCCCCTCCACCACCCTCCTATATAAACGTTGTATTTTACATTTCACTAATACTAAAACCAACCTGAAAAGCTAATCTTAGTTTTAGGACCTTGTCTGCTAACTAAATTTTAAGGGATGTCTTTGAACATGAATCTCTTCTGCCGAACTCCCAACCTGTTCTGAAAATGTCCTCTATGCAGAGCTTGCCATGAGATAAATTGTAAATGTGTGTCAGCAATCAGACTGGGAATCATTCAGTCTTTATTACTAATTATCATCCTGCAGAGAGAAAAAAAAAGATCTACAGCCTGGCTGTCTTTGAATATGCAAAGTCCCTGCTGCAAGGAACGATGTTAATTCATACTAAGCCCAGCTGAGCACATGGCTTAACTTTTTTTCCATTTGTATTCTTTTTAAAAAAATAGTCTACAATGAAAAAATTAAAGCCAGCTTTAAAACCTGGCATGCTTCTGCTGAAAATACACAACAGCAGGTACTTTCTTACTGAATTGGCATAAAATGAGAGCCACAGAGCAGATATGGGTGATGCTATCCAAAAGGTCTTAGGTTTTGATATAGTTTGGACTGTCCTTCCTAATAGACTAATAGAACATTGCTAAGCAAGGGTTTTATTAAAAAAATGGAACATGTTCCAAGATTTTAATTAGTGATTTTCATCTATGGTTTTGGTTGTTTGGGTTTGTGGGGTTTTTTTTTGTTGTTGTTGTTTTTGAAGTAAAATATGCACTTCAACAAAATTTTGGAAAGAAGAAGAACCATTTTACCTCCACTGCTATCAACTAATTAGCCTCATCTACACTGTGCTAATTTAATCCAGTTGAAGATCTAGTCCACTGCCTTAAAAAACATCCAAAGAATTTTCTTCTTGCAGTCTTTCCTGATTTCTAGAAAGATTCTTCTTTATTATCCCATTTTTATATGCATGGTAGGCAAATGAAACCAGGTTCAGGAAATCTCCTGATATGAAATAGTCTGGTAGGGAGACTATGTGGGGAAAATTGAAAAGTCACTTGTCTCATTCTTATTCTTCCCTAGGCTGATGGCTACTGCTGGAGACAAAACTCTGACAGCCCTTGATCTGAACAGGTACAGACATCCATATGTTGTCATCATACTATTAATATGAAAGATCTGCAACAAGAGATTAATAGTCTCTTCCAGGGTTTTGGAAAGGATAAAAGCAGTGACGTGTGCCAAATATTTTGCTGCCAATGTGTCTACTGATGTTGCATTCACTCCAATCCAGGATGGAAACAGGCTTTGGGTAAGATTTCTAAATATTGCTGCTTGTGGTAGGAAGAGAAACATGGCCCAGCTGCAGGCTTGTTTTTCCCTGAGACCTATTTCTAGTGTGACAGTTTCTGTTTCTGGTGAAAAACTGTAGCCCTTCTTAGTAGTATTTGTTTGAACCTCAGGATTACTTGAGTACAAATATCCACCTACCGAGGGAAGATCAGCTTCAGAGTTAGTCTGAGCATTGCCTTGCGCTATGCAGCAAAAAAAAAAGGGGTGGAGGGACATGGGACATTTCCACACAGAGGTAACATGTCTGGACCATTTGGCTTTTTTTCTTCTGAAAACATAGCCTCACAGTTGTATTGGCAGTGTCCTGTGCAGTATCTGGCCTCTCAGGCAGGCTGGCTAGCACAAGCAGCGGGCTTTGACGTGCCACAAGGCTTCTGGGGTGAAAGTCCCCCACGTCCTACCCACTCACAACACTTATTAGAAAAGGTCAGAGGCCCTCTAAAAGTTTTGGGTCCAAATGAATCTGTCTAAGGAAAACCGTTCCCCTCATCAGACAATTGATGAGCCACCTGTTTAAAAAAATAGACCTCTTATTCCTTCTGTCAGCCATCACTGCTCATAATTCTTTTTTGCTTAATTTTTAGCCTCCCTGTTGTTCTTTGAAAGATTTACCATATTCTAATGCCCAGAGCAGAGTTCAGATTAACTCATGTGCCCCGAGGAACTTGTGGAGAGTGAGCTTCCATCTCTCCGTGCAGCAGTGAGTGGATACAGTCTAAAACTGCACTTCTCTAATCCAGACCAATGGATAATTCAGTCTTAGTTCAGAGAATCATCACTGGGAAACTAGCTTTTCATTTTTAAAATATCCTTTATGTTTTGTTACCTTTTATGTTGAAATCTAAAACACAGAAATAAAGAGACAGAGAAGCCTGGCGTCCTTAAGATTAATCTATTAGAAATATTTTTTTCCCTGGTCTCACCTGACCTCTCTTGTTAGCATCTATTATATTCTCCCCAGCTTTTCTTGCCTTGAGCCTCCAGACCCATAGAAGAGAACAGGCAATGGCAAGAGCCATTGGCAGCTATTTATAATAATAATAATAATAATAATACATACCCAGGCTCCACTGCAGTAGTTTTAATCATCAACTATTGTCAGGCATCAAGATCAAAAAGATTTGAGATTTGATTTGTTTGGGTTATAAAGAAGCCCTGAATGACAAAGTGCTGTCGCTTAAACTGCAAAGCACAGCCCCCGCATGAAGTAGAATGAACTGGTATTGCCCTCTCTGATCTGATTTGTAGCCATGGCGGCTCTTTAAAGTTATTTGATTTGACATCAATTAGCCAGTTTTCACTAGGGGAATGTCTCTTTTTGCATTTAGTCCAATATCAATGTCATTTTCCTCCTAAAATGTGACAAGGAGCAGACTGCTACAGCATACTTTGCAACTGACACGAAGAATAGGATAAGGAGGAGGAGAAAGGCTTCACGAAAAAGACAAAAAAAGAGGGTGGGAGGACTGAGAAACCATTTCAACACCATCTTCCCATTTATAGAGACATATATACAGAGACAGAGAGATATATAGAGAGATAGAGACATATATATGTCTCATAGAGACTTATAAGACCTCCTGCTCAGCACGTGTTATCAGCACGCTTGCAAGTATTGCGGTGGCTGTAAGGATGCAGACTACTTCAGACTTGTGTGTTCTTGGAGGACAGCTACTCTGACAACAACAGGAAAGCATTTCTAGAGCTTTAATCCCAGCTTTGTTTCATCTTTCTATATTTGGCCTAGGACTTTGCATGATGCCCCAGGATATATAGAGTTACTGTAACAAACTGCTGGTAAATGTATCATATGTACAATATTCTGAACCAACACGTGGAAGCAAAATGTTCTCAAGAGAAAAGACAAATGGCATTTGCAAATTTCTCAAGGCTAAAGCTGGTCTAAGAAGTAGACATCAAAGAAGGTGACTATTTTGCTGAGTGTCGTGATGAACATGACTGTTGTATTCCCTACTTGTAGCTGGATGCAGCAACGAGGTGGACACTGTGTATATTAACGGAGAGAGAGTAGAAAGAGTAAAATGTTCCTCTGTACATGAAAGAGCAGAGGCATTTTGATGGAATAACCAGTGACTTGCAAAACTAGGAGCTGAGACAATTGCAAGTCCATACGAGGAGATGCAAAAAGGAGAACTGAATGGAGAGGCAAAAAATGGGCAACACTATAAATGAACATGTAAAGGTATACAGGCTTCAGAGTGCCTTTTTTTTTTTTTCTTTTCCTCTCTCTCTGAAAAAGGAGGTGCTGGGAAAAGCTGCCTCTGGGACATCTATCGTAATGATTTTTATCTGCATGCCCACCCAGCTGCAGAGTTTGTGTACCGTACATGCAGGTCCCAGAAGGTAACAGTACTCCACGATTTATATTTCTCCTCAGGGTGCTGAATGATCTAGTTATTGATTGCTTCCTTCCCTCTTTGCCAACCACTTGCAATGTAAAATGTTGGAAAAAGATGGAAGTATACTGTCATACACACTGAACTGTAGTTAAACCTTTTTTTTGCAAGCTCATAAGATCAGATCTGCCACTGCATGACAACTCTTATTAGGAATGTCACACATAGGCATAACTAGGACACTGCAATGGGCAAAGAGGGCTCCGTTGCTGGTTTTGGGGGTAAAAAACCCAAGGATATCAGTCACACATAAAGGCATTTTCTCAAGCCAAGGTGACATCAACCTTCAAATGATCTGTTCCTTATGAATCTTTAAAGCGTATCCTATTAAACCCACCTAGCTGTGGAAGTATTCGTGGCAGTTCAAAATTTCCAGACTACTGAAATATTTTTGCCTTTTGGGTAGTAACATTTTGATGCTGCCCAGCATCGTTCAAGATTCAGATCTCATCTATAAATTCATAGTAAAGCATTGTAACATTTCTCTGTTGGGAGAAGGCAATGCCCCAGACCTGAATGGTGCAAAAGTTTTTGGACAAGGATCCCTCTCTAAATTGTTAATCACAGCTCTGTCCCTAAATGACACATGGAGCCATAAGAGTTTAATGGGCTTGCAGGATACATTGTGACCATTTCATATAAAAGGTCTCTTGCAATCCTAAAAGTACGAGATCCAACTCCAATATAATGCACAGACTGTTTATCAGCGCTCAGTAAATACATCAGGCTGCATTCTTCCATGGCGGAGGTTCACATAAGCAGTACAAAATTTGCTGGTGTCGTACTTTTGCATCCCTGTATTTCTAAAGAGAAATAGTCTCCATTTTGTTAATCACAAATGAGCTGCAATACAGAATGAATGTCTGCAACAATATTCCTGTAATTGTGACTCAAAAAGACAAAAATATCTGCTCACTTGCCCAGTCTGTACAGGCAGCTTCCCAGCCACGCTGGTCACAGCTATAGCAACAAAGCTGCTTGTTGGTGGCAAAACCACAGCCACATAGAAAGTCTTTTTGAAAACAAGCCTAGATCTTTTCTGGGGATCAACCCACCCCACATACAGCCCAGCCTTCTCCTCAATCAATCAATTAACAGAACATTACACTGTATGAAAGGCAACTTGTCAGGAGGCCACGCTTCGTACGATAGACAAGTAAAAGATGGTAAGGTGTATTTCCAAAATCACTTCCTCAGCATGACAGACAGGTAGGACCCTGAGATGGCAATTGAAGGCTGCAGTGAGAGAGGGCGAAGTTTGGCTTGATTTTCTGTTTGCCTTTAACTCTCTCTCACAAGAACTCTTCAGTCTCGTCCTACTTTCCTTGCTCTGTTGCAGCAAGGAATGAAAAGCATTGCAGAAATTTTCCCCTGTACTCTGTCCCTGAGCTCTTGCTGATCTCTGAAAACTTGGCAGAGCACACATCTGCCTTAGATGCTGGAGTTTCAAGGCACTGTCTTCTGCTAGAGCTACCACTTCTGTGCCGTGCACCTGGACAAGGACAGTTTTCAGTCCAGTAGTTTCATTCTGAAAGGTCTCAGTGCTGAGGACTCTTGCTAGAATGATCTCTCCTTCTAGGTTTTGTTTAGGAACCTGCAACCCATACCTTTCAGTTTCTGAAACAAAGATTGAAGGGGGGCATGTTTGTTTTGGAGAGGAGGTAATGGAGTTGTTAATTTGGGATTATAATTATTCATGATTTGCACATTTTTGTCACGTTTTTCTTCTCTCCTACTTATTTAGTTATCAGATCCAATTACAAACCCAAATTACCAACCCTAATTTTTACTAACAGTTATTCAGACATGAATAACAATGAAACTGAAGCAGCAGAAGGGTCAGGGAAGGCTGGATAACCTAGCAGGAGCTAAATCAATACTTGATAAATTCTTCATCTAATAGTCCATACAAAGCCTTATCCTGCATTGACAAACCTACACAGTTAGCAGTAGATTAAAGTCAGTGGAGTCTGAAGGAAGCTGCAATCACAGCTCTGATGGCAGGCCATTGTTACAGAGCATTTAATTCAGCAGCAACTGTAACTCCCCTCTTCCAGCAGCACCTCTCCTCTTACCGCTGTAAAATGCCAGTTCAGCCGTGTTGATGTAACCGTCTGGTGAATCACGTTGTTCTCTGATCAGTCACTCAAGGAACTGATCCAGATTAAAAATAAATCTTAAAAAAGGGGTAAGGGAAGGAATAGTTATTTTAAACCAGCTCAAATCTGTGGTCTTGATAGCCCCTTAAAGGATTATGATGAAGAGAGCCATGTGGGAGCAGAAATGCATGGCCAAGGGTGGAAATGAGGTGACAAGACAGTGGGAGCTTAGGTGAGGAACAGGGGGACTGTGTGCTTAAGGGAGGAGCAGGGGGATAGCTAAAATCAAAACAGCTGCCAAGAGAAATGGTTTTGTAACCACAGCCTCTGGATTGGGCAGACCCACAGACAAGAGGTGTTATGGCTCTCACTTCATAAAACACAGACCTTGCAGAAACAATTGATTTTTCTTTTAAGCATCTACACCAAACAAAGAAAAAAATCACTCAGTTTAGGTTGATGAAAGGGTTTCTATGTTCCTGACTGGAATCCCCTCACTAAAGAAAAACTCATAGTTTATAAAAAAACACTTTGTTTTCCAGGATCATTGTAAAGATTAATTAGCAAGATTAAAGATGTGTAATTGCTATTTCGAAAAGAAGAAATGGAACCTCTGCAAAAGCTTTGAATCAGCACAGCAGGGCTCTTGTCAAGTTATTTTCACTTTTTGCTTTTTTGATGGAAATGATTCACCCAAAACACCCTGAGTTTCTGAATTGATTCAGTCTCCAGCTGCTCATCTGAAAACATTTCTCCCAGCTCAAGACATAGCGTACTGATGAACTGTGAATAAGCACCACCTGAACTGAGAAATTAAATATAGGGTATAAACCCCAACAAATCACCCCACCACAACTGTGTTCAAAGGAGGAAAAGGCATATGAAGAGGCAGATGTTCCAGATGATGAAATGCTTATCCCAAATTAATCCAGGGGTAAATTGGTCATTCCTGGGACACAACTAGAACAGTTAAAGCCTGTATCTTGTGTTTGCAGGCTTTAGATTTTTGGTTTATAATGAAGACAGCTTGTCTTGCACTGAGTTAACCCACTTGCATATCCACTACCTAAGCTACTGCTTAAGCTTATGTAGGGGACCAGTGAGCCTATCAGTAGTCAAATCCAGATCTCTTGAGCCTCATTTCCATGTGTGAGTACTGCAAGACTATCCTTCTTTGCAAGTAACCTGGTTATTTTAATAGGATCTTAAAAATGGAGAACAACAGCAAGAAGATTCAGGAGGAAATCGTAAACCTTGTTGGTATGACAGCAATAGCATTAGCGTGATACAGCTTTACAAGGCAAAAATACCATCCCATCATCAGGATGAGTAACTGAGACTTGAGCTTCATTTTTACCACTCAGGAACCACTTTAGCAACATCCTACCATAAAAAGAAGTCACAGACCCATCCTAACTTTTCTTTTCCTTTTGTGTTTTGATTATTTTGGACTAATATATTCATGCTGCTCAATATATTCTAGTTTATTGCATTTTTAATTTGGAGTGGGTTTTGCTGCTTGATAGTGTACACGGTTTGCAGCTTCCACCAAAAGGTAGAGCTCCTAAATAAACAAGTCCAGGCTTGACTTCTTCATGAAACTCTCCCTGTCTTCCTGTCATTCTTTTCCAAATGGTGTTACCAGAAAATGGGAATCAATTGTGTCTGCTTTTCCTTGGATGTCTGTTTGATAATACCTCATTCAAGAGTCTTGGTTCTGATCCAGGGACTACAAGAGCTTTTCCTCTGATTCAAACCCAGCCTCAGCAAAGGAGAGGAAGGCAGGGTGGCACTGGTTTTCATTGGGAAACAAACTGAGGCACAGGAGAGCTCTATGTGAGTTTTTCCTGGGTACACAGGGAAAAGGACTGGACACCAAAGGAACTCGTTCCCCCCCTCCAACTTGAGGTGTTCAAGACTTTCTCTCTCCAGTGAAACGAGAACAGGCTTTTCCAGGATGCAGCTGGCAGGAGAAGAGCTGTGACACTGGCAGTCAGTTAAGAGTGCAAGTAAGAAGTTTCTGGGCTGTGTCTGGCCTGACTCTTGTTCAGTGGATTTTGGGTCATGGAAAAAGAACATCTGCTTCAGCCTTCCCCCTGCCCTACCCAATCTTATTTGAACAGCAACCCCAGGCTAATGAGAAAAAAGCTTATTTGACTTTGTTTCTCACATGTAACCCGTGTCCAGGAAATAATATTGAAGATTACGAGATACTGAGGTGGTTATCTCAATATTTGCATTTTATAATTGTTTCTCCAAAGAACTGGGCAGGCAGGACTTCTCTGATGGGGCTGTGGTCACCTACCCTGTGACTTGGGAGAAAAGACAGAATATTAATCGGGTTCATCCCTGTTCCCTCAGCAGATCATTTACTCTCTCTCTGTTCATTGCTCATTTACAAATAAACTCTGAATGAGTGACTGGAGGGAGCTGGCTGCCAGGGAGGAAGGTGGAGAAAGTTTGCATACCAGCACAGCAGGCTGGGAGCAAAAATGCTCTCTGAAAACATGTGTCTGTTTGCAAATACAATAGACCTGTCCCTCAAAGCCAGGGGACTCCAGTTGTACATCACTATAATCAAAAGTAGGCTCCAGCCCATAATCCTCTGAAATTCAGACTGAGCTGTGCAGTCTGCAGGAGCTGAGGGACTGGAGGAAGAGAGCTGAAAGGTGCCCTTTTTTACCCCAGATCCACTCCTGGTGTTAATGGGGATCATGGAGATGTACTATCTGATCTCTTTAATGGGAGTGGTATAGCTCTGTCCTACTTCACAGGACAAAGATGAAAAGCATAGAGAAGCACTGGAGGGCACAGAGAATTTTCTGGGAATTGTACTTCAGTAGAAAGCAATTGAGGTAGTGTCTTAAAAAGCTACTGTTCATCTGTTGAAGAGATTGCTAATCCATCACAGATGAAAAAATGAAGCAGATTCACTTAAAATGGATTCCTGACAACTTTTCTTAACAATGGACCAGAAGCACACGTATGTCCCACGGCTCGGCTGAGCAGTCGTTACTTGCTGCGGCATAGAAGTTTTAGACCATTGCTGCTTGAATCTGCATGTAACAGAGACGATTTTGTTTCTTTCAGGAGCTCTGCTGGTCCCTGTTAAGCAAGAACTTCGTTTAGTCCATGTGACAGAGACATGTTACGTAGGTCAGAAATGGCCAGATTGCAACGCTTAATGAGAGCAACCTCTCTGCCTGTAGGTGCACTTTTAATGAGATGGTATGTTCCTTTGCTGTGTCAACATAAAGCCCAGCTTTTTGCAGCAGCACAAAGCATCTCAACTAACAGTAGCTTGGGAGAACCACCATAACTCGAGTGTAGTATATTCCCCTTAGAAAGGGATTTCAGAGGCATGCTCTTGTAGCTAGGAAAAAAAACGCAAAGATGTTTTATCTATACAGCTTAGCTGAAGAAACTGAGACACAGGGAGATGAGATAGGTTGCTTCAGATATCCCAAAAGATGTGAAGTCTTTTAAGGTTCCAGTACAAAAAGGGATTCATTAACATTCACCTCACGAACCTCCCAGAGCTATCAAAACTGGGGTCATGGATAATCAACCCCTCCAAAAATCCAGTGGCAAGTGGTGACAGTAAAAGATGGTCAAGGGTGATGATGAAAACAGAGGCAAGACATCACTCATTCTTTAAGATGTATTCCAACTTAAAACAGAGTCCTTCAAGCCTCAAGCAGTGAAAAAAGCTGTAACAGTTCTTCTGCTCAGCTGTCAACACCACCTCATTAGCACTGAGCAAATAACTTGTGCCAGTTTGACAAACCTCATCTCTTTTTTTTCCCTCCAGCTTGTGGAGATTTCCTCAGCCTTATGCATTATTCAGAGAAGAGAATCCCCGGAGGGTTTTAAATCCAAGATTTGATGGCCAAGAGCTCTCTGTGTCTGAACCGCGTTGAGGAGCAGATATTAGCTGGGCACAATGGAGCACGTGGCCATGGGTTCATCTCCCTGACTGGCTGAATGGCTCAGGTGCAAGAGCATTTGCAGCTTAATGATTCTTTCCTGGGGTACTTTCCTATCAGAAAAACTAAAGGGGACAAAAGAGCTGTGGTCATTTCAGATGAAGGTTTGCTGGGGTTTGCTTACATTATGCTCTCAAGTCTTTTCCTAAAGCCACTCTCCTGGGACCCTGTGTCAAGCCTCATGCCTGTGCCTCTGTCTATCTATCTGTCTGTCTATCTATCCACTTTTAAATGCTTCTAAAATTACTTTACAATGTACTTATTTAAAAATACTCATTTATGAAGCAGGTCATCCTAAAGCCACTGAAGCCAAGAGAAGCAGCTGTGAATGCCAGTCACATCAAAGCAGCATTGATTTGATCCCACAGGGACTTGTTCAGTGTATGTAAGAGTGGTCTCTGATGGAGGGAAGAGGCCCAAGGAGCCCTGAGTTCAAGGATTCACATTGTTCAGTGGGAATAATTCCACTGACCCAGATGGTGGGTT
>VZSZ01008608.1:2626-7626 GCA_013398815.1 Ibidorhyncha struthersii | reverse complement strand
CAGACTAGTTTAGTTATTGTTGAACATGAACCCGAGATCCTGTTCACCTCCCTGTTCAGCAGCAAACCACTTTACGGTGACAAAACACTTGCCTAATGTCCCTGAGCTTTGAATTTGTAGCTCTAAGTTGAGGTTCAAGAGTCTCTTCCTGCCTTCATCTGGCTTGTCAGTTTAAACAGTATGCTGTTTGAGATAGGGACTTTCTTTTACTATGTGTACACATAGGGATTGTACAGTGCCACCAGTTGTCCTAAACCATAAATATTATAGCAAGGATTACCAGCTAATACCATTACATACAATTACGTATTCCTTCCTAAGAGGAAAAACACTCCAGAGTGTTTCAAGAAACATGGTACAGCTAAATATGAGACATTGCTTCTTTCTCAAGAAGATACTGTGAAGAATAGGAGTTTATTTGAGACTTCAGTTTTTCACTGAGATCATATTTTTTCTGGTACAATCTGTTCTTAGGAACTGGTAAGGGTTTGGAAAGAGAGTCCTGATAAAAGTGGATCTACCCAGCATCTGTTTGTGATCACCACTGGCCAAAGGTTTAGAAGCACACAAAAGGTATGAGGCCAAGACTTAAATGAAGACAAGATTCCCGCATCTTATTCTCCCCCATGAGTTTCAGAAGGAACAAACCCAGGAGAAAAAATTAAAAAGAAAGGCATACAACAGTGGATATTGTGAAAAAAGGAAGAAGAATGGAAAGGAAGAAGGTGCAGGCCTGAAGCTTGGCTGCTTTGTGGTGTTGTGTTATAGTTGAAAAAGAAGAAATTATATAGTAAAGCAGATTAAGTTTGTGTACTGTACAGAAATTTAAGCTAATTAGCTCTGTCTGGGCATCCCATTAATTTTAAACTGTCGCTCCCAGCAATGTGGTTCAAAGTCTAGAGACAAGACAGGGAGAAGCAGGAGATTTTGCAGCTGTATGAACAGAGAAAGCTACTTCCTAATTTCCTGTGAGCTGAACTGTGACTTGTGCATTGTTCTTCATTCTCTCCTAGGAGCTGAAGTAGCAAAATCTGCCAGCAAAACAGGGAGCCATCTAGAGAATATAGTGAGTCACGAAATGGAGTGAAGCAAAGCTAAGACTGATAGAGGTTGGTGAAGCAAGGAGCAGTTATCAAAAAATAAACCTGGCAACAGATCAGATCAACTTAAATCAGGTCTTGTTATCCAGCAAGACTTAAAACAAGAAGCTGTAATGCAAGGTTACTTTAGGAGGGTAGAAGAAGTGTCTTAGCAGTTATCTACCCAAAGGAAAGGACAGGTAATCGTTGTTGGTGTAGTTAAAATTTAGGAGTTACTTATTGCTAATCTGTTTATCTGCCTTCTTAGATTTTGGTTTGTTCTTTCTCTTAGGATTGCTGTTTGTTTAGTCATTCACACTGTGTATTTGTGAGAAAGTAAATTACCTGACTATCAAAAAGCTCAGCATAACTTTCCCAATCTTCTAAGAGTGGGCTGGTCCAAACCCCCTTCTGACTGTGTCCAGTCAGGTTCTGAACATCTCCAGGGATGAAGCCTTGTGCCTCTCAGGGTAACCTGTTCCAGTGTTTGACCCTCCCAGTGTCCTTGCAGATGTTACATACATAAACATCTTGCAGTAAAAGAATTTAAGACTGCCCGTCACTTGGTTTCTCTGGTCAAAAATTACCTTCATGGTCTTAAAATGTCCTCTATCAAACATCTTGAAGTGATCTTATTTTAGAGTGTAATGATAGAGAAGACAATTTTCTTCTAAGTTCTTAATTCCCAACTGATGTTTTGAATCTTTTTACCTTCAATATGATCTCTAGTTACTGAGATCAGTGGTCTTTCAAGGAAAGAAGGGGGTAGCTTGATGCCAAGGCATGATATGCTCTGCCCACCCACAAATGTTCCGTCTACCCTGCGGTACAGTTCACATAAATGAAATTTATTTAGAGCATCTCATTATCCATCTTCTCTTTTTGCTTTCCACTTAATTGATTTCATAGAAATTCCTTGGTTCCTTTCTTTCTTTTTTTTTTTTGGTTGGACTAATTATCAACAGTACATAATCATAATTATGGCAAATTGCTTCATGGTTTATCACTTGGATCCTTTCTTGGAAGTGCTACTTATAGGATAAAAACCCCAACTATCTGTATTTACAGGATGCACTGAGCTACGTTAGTATGTGTTTGAGGGAGTACAAGTGCTTCATTAAGAAGCCAAGAGCTGGTTAAGCATCCAGTTCTTCAGAGAATAGATAAGAGACTGGACTCTACTTTCATATTGCTCCTTGTGCTCAGTGATTTCCTCAGAGATTGATTCTTCAGGATCAGAAGGACTTATTCAGGCTGACTGGAATACAAAAACTATGCCATTTCATTGATATTACTAATTGATAAGTAATTAACCAACACAAAACATGTGCTTAGACCAAGCATATCTTCTACAAAGGCATCCTTCACAAGAAGACAGTGAAACTTCATTTTTCTTGTTAGTGTGTTCCTCTAATACTCCATCATATTTGTATTTGTATCTTTTTTTTTCAGTTTCATTTTGTCTGGCCTTATTCTTCGTAAGCTTGTGTGCATTGATTTAAAAAGTTGGAATACTTATCCATTGCTAATAGGTTAGTTCAAGCACTAACTTTGATTTGTAGTACAGTCTTCTCCACAAGAATAGTCTCTAAACCGTATTCTGCAGCTTCTCTTCAGGAAAGCTGGGGATTTCTTACAGTTTGCTTATTGTTTGCTTCCTGAAAAGCATTGTTCTTCTTCAGCCAAAATTAATGGTTACTTTGTGCTGATTTTGCAAAGTTGTGGCAAGAAAAAAAAAAGGACAAAACAGACTGAAAGTCTTTATCATTTTGGGTTGATGAGAATGTAGTTACTTTTGTTATAATTATCTTGATACATTTCTAAAAATGAGCTTCACTGCTGCGTCCTTGTCCTTAAAGTGTTGCCCATCTCGCCTTCAACATCCTTCTTTCTGTATGTTCTGCAGGCTATTGAGATGTAACCAGCAGTCTCTGGAGGGTTTTCACTGAAGGTATAGGCTTTCTTCTGGGGTGTCTGCATCATTCAGTGGAGAATGATGCAGAGACATTCAACACAGCAATAACACACAGCTCCAGAGTGTGCAGCACAGTGGCAAGATTGTAGCTTGGTCCAGAAAGCAGCAAAAGTTTGTCAGTTCAGGTGAAGGCAGAAACTGTTTCTGTGATGTTGCTTCTAATCCTAGAGCTGTCTTGCTTCCAATTGCCTGGATCTTTCTGCTGGGTCATTATATGCATGAGTTTAATGTTTTTCAGCTTTAATCTATACATCCAAGATGACCCACACCAGGGATCTAAGAAAGGCAGAACCACTGTCTGTAAAAAGAAGGTGAAAACTTCTTCCCTAATAACACCATCAGCGATTGTTAATCTGCTCTGTTAACCCATCTTGACTTTGTTGAAGATGTGTTGGCTTCCCTGGTGTAAAGAGTTACCTTAAATAGAAGGTACTTAGATCTCTGTGAATCACTGTTAACCACTGACTTCAAAGGCTTAGCTGTCATTTCTCTCTGCTGCTGAAATGAGTTTTCTCACACTGGCTTTAACCGTTTATTCCACCACCTCTCTGAGCAAACCATTTATTCTACTATCTCTCCTCCTGGAGATTAAGCACTTGCAATTCCTCAGAACCACCAAGAAGAAGAGCATTTTTTCTTGTTGTTTTGGGGGGTTTTGTAAATGAAGATTTACTGCCTCTCTATTACAATAGGTTGGTTCTTAAATAACTGTCACCAAGGACTGGAACCCTCACGTAACTCTCTGGGTGTAAGAGACACGTATGTTCCACTGATGATTCATTGTTGATTTGGGCTTCATTTTCATTCCCTGATTGGGTGACAAACTCATTTCCAAATAAGAGAATAAGGGGTATCAAGAAAGGCCATTCAGGCAGAAACTCTTCTCCCTTGCACATATCATGCTTTTGGCTAGGAACGGGTGCTGCTGCAGAAAACTCTTACCTCAGTGTTTGCAGGGAGATGATAAAGAGTAACCAGGGTAAAGCAGGAGACAGGCATGTTGATTTAGCTGAGGCAAACCTACAACAGAGAGGGTTTTACTCGTGTTCCTGAGATAATATTGGAAAGACAGTTTGGCTCAAGCTTTTTTCCAGAACAAAACATTTTCTTTGTCTCTCGCTTAACTCCCATTCCTGGAATCATCTCACGACAATAAAAGACGGAGACTGTGACCCAGATCCTATGTTGAATCAAATGACTTGTCCCCTTATCACACAGCCCAGGGAGTACCCTCCTTCTTTTCATTTTCATTTGTAAAACTGGCCACCTCAAAAGTGTGAGTATGTTCTTCAATCAAGCACAGAGCGACAGTTCCTCAGGGTTTTCAGCTACAGACCTAGCAGGAGTAGGTTTCTAGTAGGTTTTTAGCAGGGGTAATGCTGACTTCACCCTGCAACTGCATGTTCTCCAAATTAAGAAAAGTAACCTGACTAAGGAGACAAGGCTGCAGTTGGTGTTTCTCTGAGATGGACTCACACAGACTGCTGTCTTCCTAGTAGCTTTCCACCTTTCTGTCATCTAGCAGTGTGATTTGCAAGTATATCTTATAGAATCATAGAATCATAGAATCGTTAAGGTTGGAAGGGACCTTTAAGATCATCGAGTCCAACCATTAACCTAACCTGACAAAACCACTTCTAAACCATATCCCCAAGTACCACGTCTACCCTTTTTTTAAACACCTCCAGGGATGGCAAATCCACCACCTCCCTGGGCAGCCTATTTCAAAGTCAGATAACCCTTTCAGTTGAAAAATTTTCCTAATATCCAACCTAAACCTCCCCTGGCTTAACTTGAACCCATTTCCTCTCGTCCTGTCACTTGTCACTAGGGAGAAGAGGTCAGTCCCCATCTCTCTACAACCTCCTTTCAGGTACTTGTAGAGAGTGATAAGGTCTCCCCTCAGCCTCCTCTTCTCCAGGCTAAACAGCCCCAGTTCCCTCAGC
>VZSZ01008607.1:0-52993 GCA_013398815.1 Ibidorhyncha struthersii | reverse complement strand
AGCGTGGCCAGCAGGTCAAGGGAAGTGATTCAGCCCCTCTACTCTACCATTGTGAGAGCCCACCTGGAGTACTGGGTCCAGCTCTGGAGCCCTCAACACAAGCAGAACATGGACCTGTTGGAGTGAGTCCAGAGGAGGGCACAAAGATGATCAGAAGGCTGGAGCACTTCTCCTATGAAGACAGGCTGAGAGAGTTGGCGTTCAGCCTGGGAAAGAGAAGGCTCCGGGTAAACCTTAGAGCAGCCTTCCAGCACCTGAAGGAGACCTACAGGAAAGATGGGCAGGAACTCTTTATCAGGGATTGTAGTGATAGGACGAGGGGGACTGGTTTTAAGCTGAAAGAGGGTAGATTTAGATTAGATGTAGGTAAGAAATTCTTCACCAGGAGGGTGGTGAGACACTGGAACCGGTTGCCCAGAGAAGTAGTGGATGCCCCATCCCTGGAAGTGTTCAAGGCCAGGTTGGATGGGGCTTTGAATAACCTGGTCTTGTGGAAGGTGTCCCTGCCCGTGGTAGAGGGGTTGGAAGTAGATGATCATTAAGGTCCTTTCCTTTCTTAACCATTCCATGATTTTATGAAATACAATGCACCTGTATAGAAAGGGTACTTCAAATTTTTTAATAATTTTTGAAATAATTTTTAATTTAGAAATTGGGCCTTCTCCACTTGGGAAGGATTTATCAATGTAGTTTAAGTATTTTAAAACATATGTTAAGGTTTTTTTACTACTTAACTGTTCAAACTGTCTTCTCTAGGACCAGAAACATGAAAAAATACTGTGACAGTTTTCCCAATAATCTCTGTCTTAGCAGCTTAGGCAATTTTCTGCACTAATACATCTTTGTTATTTCCAGACTAAAATACTACTCTTGAAAACTACTGCACTCTCCTGTGTGGTGATATCGCTCCAACTGGGTCTACGTTAGGCATATCTGCTCTATACTGGATGCCACTTCAAGCTGATTTCTTCGTGACTTTGACAAATCTGAGTGTAAGGGAAAGCTTTTAAGGATTTTTTATCCATATGGATCATGATTAGTTTATAATGAACTAAAACAGTAATTTTTAAAGCTAACTTAATGATGCTCCTAAGAGTTTCCAGCCACTGAAATAAGCTGGTTTACATTTTTAATTAAAAACTTTAAGCTATATGAACAAATGTCAGGTGTGCAAACTCTGTAACGGAGACTTCTAGCATTTCTGACATAGTTTACATATTAAAGAACACACATCGGTTGTATACAAATATAAATTCTGGTGTTGCAGATGTCAAAATTATGTCTTTAGTATTTTAACATATGTGGTGGTCTTCTGTCATTTTACAAATCCAAATTCCACATTCTGTCTGAAAAATTTAGGTATCTTGATCAATTTTACTTCAAAATCTAAACCATCAATTTAATACTTCTCTAACTGATACAGAGGTCAGGGGAAAAATCTATCAAAAGCATTTTTATAAGAAAATGGAATCAGCTCACACAGGGTTTAGACTTCAGACTGCCTTTTTGCAGTTCTTAAAGCAGCTCAGGAGTGTGATACACCTGCCTGACAGCACAGTATTTTTCTGTAGCCTGTCAGTGGATATGAATCTGATATTGTACCTTTTGTTCTTTTAATCACAATAGTTTATGGGGAAGGAAGTACACAGACAAACTCACAGAGCTTTGTCATATACAATAGTGTTTTCTTCTTATGCTTTTCTGCTCACTTTGGTCTGTATGACACAGCTTTCAGAGAGAATTGAACTGTATGAAACAAAATGAAGAACTACAAAGCACAGTCTTTACTCAGAGGGAAATGCAAAACACTTAGAAGCAGCTGTAAATGAGAATCAGTTTTAAATCTTATTGGTTCCTCACTCTAAACTTGATTCTTCTTGCTCTTTAAGAAAGACATTCACATGTGTTGATTATTAATTTTGAAACAGTTAAAAGGCCCTGTGTCTGCATTTCTGAAATGGTAGTCAGATAGCAGAGAGAATAGAAATCTGCTAGTATAATACTGCTAATGTTGCTCTCCCCACCTCTCACACTGCAAAGTAACAATCTTTTAATTATTCCTGCTATTTCAACAGATTACTTTGATCTTTCAAATTACTGTGCAGCATCTCAGAAACAATAAGTTACCCAGACAGCAACAGATATATTCTAAACTTTTTTATTACTGATATAAATATTTTCTGATATTAAAAAGGCTTACAGTATTGAATGGATGAAACCGGGATAGTTCTGTAGTGCAGAAGTCTTATCATAGAATCATTATAAAATGATTTTTTGCTAATGCTTGGATTTTGTTGCTACAACTAATGTTTTTTCAGGTATTTAATAAACTTAGAAACATTCTTAATAAATGATAAACTTCATCATTAAAAGCAATATTTGTATCTGGATCTGCCATAGAGTTTCTAATAAGAAAGCACAAATTCATAACTTTGGACTTATCCAAAGAGCACCATTAGGTGCTAAGCTCTAAAGATTTCAGAAGGTGCCAACTGCACAGATCATTCTCTATCCCTTTGCAGCTCCTATCTGTAACTGTACAGGATATAGAGCAGCATCCCAACAGATTAAAATGAGCATTCTTTCTCCAGCACAACATGACAGCTTTGAAATTCCAGGCAGAATTTACCTGGAAAGGGTATTCCAAATGCTTTCAACCCAGAACCACAACCAAGAACTGAGACAGGCAGCCCAAATGAGTTGATTAAGATCAAGACTGCTAAAGAGAAACATGAAAAATTAATGGTGTTCGGAAACTCCTGTGTGTGAGAAAGGCACCAGGAATGAGGAAGAAATGAGCACTGGGGAGACAAGAAGTCAAAGGGTAATGGGCAGAAGGTTTTTCCACAATAGAGCATACGCTCATCCAGAGGTTAAGTCCAGAAACTCAGTACTTGAAACCTTAGCATACTTCTGCAGTCATACTTCTGCAGTCATCAAATATCTGTGAAATCTATTGGAGAAGTATGTTATCACTTCTGTGATCCTGCTCAGACATTAAGTCACTGACCCACTACAATGGATGACAAAATAACTGCATCCAGAATTACAGGTTTTATATTTCAGTTACAGAAATCGACCTTTAAAATCCTTCTGTGAAACAAACTAATTGCAAATATTGCTAACTGATTACAGGTACGTGACAACCGCCTTCAGCATACTGCTACAGAATAACTGCTGTGTGCCAGCACAGACAACAGGCAGGCCCTTTCTCTTGATTTTTGACTACTGGATCTAAAACTCTACAGACTCTGGGTTTTTAGGTCCTTCAATAAGTTTGAAAATGAATGATAAGTGCTAGCCTGACTCAGAGCTCTTTGCTCTCCAGAGGTAAATTGGGAAGGGTGGGAAGCAGAAAAAATAGAGAAAATTCACAAAAAAAGCAATCTGTAACAATTCAAGAATGAAAGTACTTGAAATAAATTAGCCATAGGCTAGGCCAGTGTGACTGAGTAAAGAGCTGAGGACCAGATTACCCTCAGTGTTAAAATGGTTGCAGTCAAGGGGACAGCAAGTTTTGAACATCATGATCCAGACAACCAAGACCCAGTCCTGGGGCAGTAGCAGGCCAAATGCAAGTTGAGGTGAGTCTTAAGACTTATGTTTTGACCAAAGAATTAGATACATAGTTACATATATATATATGTAATTATGTATGTACCTTGTTACACCTATAGCCCATCCACAGGATGACAATCTCCTTGGTTTCTTCATCAGTACACAACATTAGCAGAAATCTGTATAACACATCTAGAGGCTTTAAACAACAGAATAAATTATAGCTGATGTCATAGAAAGGCAATACATCTTTGGAAAGTATATACCTAAATAAGTGGATGAATACTGAAACTGAGAAATCAAATGCTGAAAGCTTAGGATACACTTACACTCACCCAAGGAAACTAAATTTAGTTTTATAGTGCTTATACTTATTGTACAACAACCAGTATTTGAAGCATCACACTAACTTTCGCCACAGGCAAATTTTCTTGGCACTTTTGAGTTCCTGATACAGCAATTTTAATACTTTTCTTTAACTACAGTTTTCTGTGGGTGGTACTACTGTTCTTTACTTTTAAGCTTAAAAAAGTCCTGAAGAGTATTTTTAATAAAAAAGTATGCCTTTAAGTTCTTTCCTAATTTACAGAAGGCAATACAGACATTTTGATGAAGCATTTATTCTGAACGAATGTTAATATTTTGTAAGGCATACAGCTGATTTTCCCTTGTCCTTTCTCTTTATGCATTCAAAAAAGGTGAAATTTTCAGTCCATTTGAATTCCATGCTCAAAGATACAGCTTGTTAAATCTTGTTGCCATGCCAGTGGCATTTTGTAGACTTTGAAGCTGCTTTTTGAAGGACACTCTTTTCCAAATGAATAGAATATCAAGCACAAGAAAAAAAAAGATAGGTGTAGATCACTGTAGTAGAAAGTGAAATGTATATCTATGACTAATATTGACTATAAAGTGAGAAGAAAATCTGGCAGCAGCAGAAGCTACTCATAAATACTATGGTTATCTTTAAATTTGCTAAGAAGGCATACAAATCCGTGAAACGCTAGAACAGAAAGCTTGCATTCTAAAGTTTTGAAAATGAAATGAAGAAGTTTGAATTAAATTACTTGGGGTGGAATTCCCTTATTAAGTATCACTGAGTAATCCTGTATGACTAACATTTATGTATGAAAAGTAAAGTAATGAAACTTCATTGTAACATATATTGAAGAGCACTCTGGAAGCTTATTTTTTCCCATACCCTTTGTAGTTGCAATAAATGTCTGACCCGCTCAGTTCCCCTTTCAGCATGCACAATTTTAATCTCTAGTTGTGCATCCTCAAAACTCCTACTGATAGTTAGAAAAGCATAACTAATTCATCCTTCCATTTATCGTAGAAAAAACAGAGGAAACTGAGGTCTGATCAGGGCTAGAGGACCATCTGAAACTCAAGGAAACCTGTGGTCAATTCCCTTCTTTAGCAAAAATTTAATGTGTAAATCTTGGCCAACTCAATACATTTATATGTCTTTTCCACCACGTTTCCTTCCTCAGGGTGGTAATGCAGGCATAACATTGAGATTACTTTCACTGCCACTGTAGTACGAGCTGTGTATTTACCTTAGAGATAATCAGATTTTACCTTCCTGCCAGGCACACAATATCCTACTTCTAACTCCTGCCTGTACAGTCAGCTTATTCAAATATTTCCTTCTCTATGGCTTTGTATCAGGGACAGAATGACTTTACCAAAAAAAAAAAAAAAAAGAAAAATGCCAAAAAAAACCACCACATCATGAAAACCAACCCACAATATTTCATAATTGAAGAACAAATTTGATGTCATCTCTGGGATTATCTCTGTGTGTTTCTTATGCCTCAGTTGTTTCATAGAATTATAGAATGGTTTGGGTTGGAAGGGACCTTAAAGATAATCTAGTTCCAACGCCCCTGCCATGGGCAGGGACACCTCCCACAAGACCAGGTTATTCAAAGCCCCATCCAACCTGGCCTTGAACACTTCCAGGGATGGGGCATCCACTACTTCTCTGGGCAACCGGTTCCAGTGTCTCACCACCCTCCCGGTGAAGAATTTCTTACCTACATCTAATCTAAATCTACCCTCTTTCAGCTTAAAACCAGTCCCCCTCATCCTATCACTACAATCCCTGATAAAGAGTTCCTGCCCATCTTTCCTGTAGGTCTCCTTCAGGTGCTGGAAGGCTGCTCTAAGGTTTACCCGGAGCCTTCTCTTTCCCAGGCTGAACGCCAACTCTCTCAGCCTGTCTTCATAGGAGAAGTGCTCCAGCCTTCTGATCATCTTTGTGCCCTCCTCTGGACTCACTCCAACAGGTCCATGTTCTGCTTGTGTTGAGGGCTCCAGAGCTGGACCCAGTACTCCAGGTGGGCTCTCACAATGGTAGAGTAGAGGGGCTGAATCACTTCCCTTGACCTGCTGGCCACGCTTCTTTTGAGGCAGTCCAGGATGTGGTTGGCTTTCTGGGCTGCAAGCACACATTGCCAACTCCTGTTGAGCTTCTCATCTACCAGCGTCCTCATGTCGTTCAATAAACTCTCTCCTCAGAGAATGGATGGAGAGCAGCCCTGAGGAGAAGTTCCATGGGCAACTTTATTCTAATAGGTTTATATGGTACAAAGATTCAGAAATATGCTGGGAAACCAGATTACAAAAAATGAATAATTTTATTTAATATATCTGATTTTCTATCAGATTTTTTTTAAAAAAGTGATCTGAGGAAAAAAGAATTGTGATGTGTGCTGTGAAAAAAAGCCATGACAGATGTATGTAAGCTTTTGGACTCATAAGGCTTTCTTTGCATAAAAAAACATACTGCAAAAACAGCTGCACCTCCTAGTGGTTGATTTTGTTACATAAATAAAAATTTGCAAATAATGCAGTGGGAGTGTGGCTACTCACTCAACTCCTGCTTAGATTTTGGCTAACACACAGCTCATGCTAAGGACTGATGCATACTGGGAGCAGTGCCGTTAGGTCAAAGCAAGGGCAACACGTATGTAGGACACAGTGGCCAGAAAGGGCTAAATGTCATTATGCAGCCAATATCACCTACAGCTTGCTGTCTCCTGCAGCTATAATCCTTGCGTATTTATTGTTTGGCAGTTTCTTTAGAATCCGCTCACTCATGCAAACAGTATAGACCAAACATCCAAGCTGGAAGGTATAAATAAATCAGCTTACACAAAAAGTTTTTGAGGCAAAATCAACAGCAGCTGGAATGATGGGGCTTTTGTGCTTCCCAGTGTGATACAGGGGACACCCACAAAATGATGGGGAGGAAGGATGAGCACTCTCACTGTCAGCGAGGTAACTATTTTGCTCATAGGTGCATGAGTTGAAAGTTGCAGGTTAGAGAACTTGTGTATTAGAAACCTCATGAATTATGGAATGTATGAGTGAATTCACTTATTAGTCTACTCTGTACAAAGGGAATTGAGCCCTTGGATGTAGTGTTTGCTTTCTTTCTTAATGATCTCATGAAATAAAGTTTAATTTACAGAGTGCATTGTCCTATAAATTTGAGATATCCAAATGGACTGTGACACAGGACATTACCTATGATCAGTTACAACACATGACTCAAGCCGATTCTCTCACAAAGCAATACAATTGCAATGAAAATGTTGCAAGCAAAACTTTGCTTGCAACATATTTTCAAGGGTGTCGCAGTTTGAGTGGGAACCGTCTTCCTCCAGTGTAGCATTTCTAAAAATTAAATAGTTACCCTCAGATAGAAGACATCTACACCCAGCAGATAAACAAACACTGTATAAAAAGGAATATAAAATTTCAGTTGAAAGAGAGTCTGTGAATCTGTTGTTAAACAATGTGAAACCAGTACAGGAATAAGTGATGTAGTGGGGAATAAGCTTTCTAATGTAACAGTTACATTCTACACTGAGAGTATTTACATACAAATATAACATCCTCAGTGTTTTTAATTTTGTATAGCATGTAGAAGTTGCTTATTGAGAATAAAGTATTCTGAAATAGAACATAATGCTCTTAATAATGTACTTATGAACTAGTTCAATTAAATAATCCCTTAATAGTAATATTTCTTCTTCTTAAAACATCTCAAAAGATGCATTAATCTTGTGTAAATCAAAACAACATATGCATGCCCTTTTTTATGTAATTAAATTAATATACTGATTAATTTGTTTTCCTTGTTGGTTATTAATGAGTGATCACTTAAAGGAAGCAACAGATTATACAAAGGGCTATAAATTGAGTGTTATTTGAAATTTCTCTCTTAGTCATTATTTTTAAACGTATTTGTCCAAAAGCATGCTGACTCTTGCTCCTTTCTGCAATGGGAGAAACAATTCACCTGAAGTGTGCAAATTCAGTGAATTTTGGTATTCTGAGTTTCCAGTATTCATTTACTTAAGAAAAAGTAATTTAAATTGACTTAGACTCTTACTGACTTCTTGTTAAACACTTCCCCATTAACTTTACCATTTAGGTTTATAGGACAGTAATTACCAGGAGTGCACTTTTTCCCTTTGGCATAATATTGACCTAATATTGAATGTTAATAATGTGCTCTATAAAATAATAATAAAAAAGAAATATTATTTAGAGTAGTATTGCACAGTCTTAATATCTCCACCTGCTCCACTTAAGCAAGGGGGATTTTTTCTTTTTTCTCTAGTACGAAGCTATTATTGCTTTCTAGTAGCTTTGGCTGGCTGTAGATCAACCCACATTAAAGGATGTCATGCTCCTTCACCTCTAGCAGTCCACCCTATCCAATGTTGTTGACAACTTGTCTCATGACAGTATTTCTACATGCCTAGTGCATGCATGCCACCACAGTGCCCTTTGGCCGTCACACACCTCACAAGACTCCACCACTTTGGCTCTTCCCATTGCTGCTGTGCATTAGAGGTAGATGTCTCACTATCATAGTCATCATCTCTTGCTCTCTCAACTAAGTGTCTGACAGGAAAAAAAAAGCAGAGGGTGATAAACTGAGCAAAAGGGATAAGTAGACTGAAACAGCGGGTTGGTAGAGTAACTAGAGGCTAGAAGAGTAAGGACAGGAGTCAGGGAAATCCAGAGAGGACAAAAGAGAAGCAAAGACAGAAATATGTTTTAATATGACATGAAGGAGGAGGTAAACTTTTCCCCAGGCAGTTGCTTCTCTACACCCTCACAGAATCATATGTAATGCATCTCCTTGTTTCTCCAGGTTTTTAGACTGATGCATAGATTGTCTTGATGGTAGCTCTTGAATGCACAATAGCTTCCTAGACCCATAAAATAAAATTAGCCTAGAATAGACTTTGAAAGATGACTAGAAAACCATTTGACTCTCTTCAAAAAGCTCACTACATTCATTGTGGAATGTGTTGACGTAAAGATATTACTTCCCCCACCCCCCAGTAATATTGAAGAGCTTTACATGGTTCCTACTCCAGTGAGTACCAGCTGGATTATTCAGAAGTATAAGTTTACTCATGATTAGACACTAATACATATTAATGTGTTTCTAGATGGAAACTATTTTTAGTGAAGGATGGATATTATGGGAAACAATGCCTCAGGTGCTGATGAATCAACATAGAAACCAGCTAAAGTTTTTTAGAATGCTTTACACTTCCAGAGCTGTTCCTCAGTTTGAGTGGGTAGGTTCTTAATCCTACAAAGGCAACATAAAAAAAACAGGATGAGAGCTGGTTCTCAAACGAGCTGAGTGTTGTATTTTATTGTACTTGCACATATAAATATCCTATACTCCTTTAGCCTGTTTTGCAGGAGCTGTTTGAGTTGAGCTACTTCCCACAATGAAATACAATTGCTTCTATTACTAAGACTGATAGCAGGTTGGCCTCTTAGCATTGTATTAGAGTTAAAGCTCCACCTTGGACAGACAGATAGTTAGCTTGGGCTGAAAAGTTGCGTATGCGACACAGTTGATTTCTACAGTTTGAGCTAAAAAAGGGGTACCATATACATTTTATTTTATATCTTTAGTTCATTTGATCCTGCAGCCAATATGCTATATAAAGCACACAGATGGCCTCTGCACAACACATTGCCAGTACTGAGTTGTGTGTAATTTGCAGCAATTTAATAAGAATATGTATAGAAGTCAGATGTAAGCGTGAGTACATTAACTTCTACCACAGAAGCTGTCAGCTAAGAGCAGCTAAAGCAGTGCAAGTATGCTAATAAACATTGGGAATTAATCTCTTGATAACCTCTCAGTTCATCATTTTCTCACAGCTCGGAGAAAAACCTAAACAAACCCATAAACTTCTCCACTGAATACAACAGCAACTCAGAAATGTCAGAATTTAGTTGCAAACCATTTAATTGGTCCAGCCATTGGATCCCAGCAGAGATCACTGAGCACAGATGTCCTGTTGCTGGATGAGATCGTTAATAATTATGTAATGTTTGAACTCTCAGATCGATTATTCAGTCCAGATGCACAGTAGTAGCAGTAGTATTACTAGAAAATTAACCACTTGGATTGAACAAATGCTGAAAAATATAAAGAGATGCTGCACTGGGACATATCATTTGACGACAGTTGAGACTATTCAGTGCTAATGATGCTCAACTGAATTAATTAATTCTACACTATGGAGAACATGAGTACTTCCCTCTTACATTTCCTCCCCAAACTTATGATAAAGCATATGACAATATAACTTCCAAATATACTTCTGTCTGGAAGGAATAAGCTTCAGTAACCATGCATTTATCTGTTACTGAAATTCAGACGTATACTGCAGACTCATGTTCAATTTTTCTCTCAAATGCAATTAATCCTGTCAAATATAACACAGGACAGTTTTATTTTATAGTCTGAAAGTATCTCTTGGATACTGTATCATTACAAGTTAAACCAACATTAAAGAACAATAATTTAGAGCAGGAAGAGCAAGACTAGAATGAAGGCAAAAGATATATTTTCAGATTAAATTCAATAATGACGTAAAATCACAGAGACTGTTGCATAAAGGAAAGTTCACCATGCTGCCAAAAATTCATATAACCTTTGCAATGAGTAATAATATCATTTTTAGTACTTTAAAAGCCCATGAGATCTAATTCTTTGTTGCCTCTCCAGCAGTTAGAATAACTGACGCATCTGAAGGGCAGCTCTTGAAGCACAGAAGGTATACACTTAACCTCAGTTAAAAAAAAAAAAAGGTTAAAAAACAACTATGCTGGGAATAGACAACCACTTCTTGCTTATATATTATAACTAGACTATCTATAGGGCTGTGAATAGACACATTAACAGTTAATCACCTGTTAGGCACTTTATAAACACTAAGGATTTTTCTGCATAACACCAAGGGTTTCCGTTATTAAACTTATTTTAATTTATTTTAGGAATGATATTCTGAGAACTTCCTAGAGGATTACGTTAGTCAAGACCCCATGTTTACACTGTGAATGAAATTGAATTTGTGGGAAAATGAACAGTAATATTCTGGGCACACAGGAGTCTAGAAATTGTGAATTGAATGGATAACAGAAAAACAGGTGCACCGATAAAACAAGCTGAAAGGTTGGGTGAAGCAGAGGTGCAGAAGAGATGGTGGTGTACGTGCGTTTGGCTGAGGGCTGACAGCAGCTTCTGCTTTGCAGTTTTACACTAGGTATTCAGAAGCTGGAATAAAGTCTTTCCTATGTGTTTCATACATGACATAAATTGTTGCATACCTGTTGCCAGGAAGGTTAACAGACCACAAAGTATGAAAGAAGGGTTCATTGTGCTTCACCTTCTGAAGAATCTGACTTTTTGAAAAATTGGAAGTCCATACATTTTGGAAGGCCTTTATTCCTAAGAAGAAGGATAAAAAAAAAAGAAAACCTATGCATGGGAAATTCAACACCTTTCTGGTCCTCTGGTTGGGGATTTTTGCTAACAGTTAAGGTGTATCACTTCTTTTTCCCCAAAGTAGTTACGTTAGTTAAGATAAAGAAAGAATCTTCAGCCAAAGCATAAACAACATAAGCTTTTTCCTTAAAGGTAGATTAATTTAATGAAATGGTGAATACAGAGTGACAAATGACAGTTTTGCCAATTGAACTGTTTTTTCTGTGGAATAGCAACTGGCATCAAAGCTTTTTCTAAGCTGTTTTCTTAGTGTACCACAACGCTGAAACAACCTAAATATGCCTGAGAGATAGGAAATTCCACAAGCAGCCTGCTTAGTATCCAGGTTTTTTACTGAGGCATGGACTGCAGTGCCACATTCCCTATTTACAGCTTTGTGTAATTTGGCTGGCTTGTTATTGAACTCAATATTCTGTAGAAAGTATAGACAGAAAAGTGGCTTTTCTAAGCCATTATAAAATTGGGGGTAGGCAGTGCAAGAAAGAAGGGGAATGACTGTAAGCACGAGTGCAGACATGGTATAAAGCCAATTACTGGCTTATGCAATCCAATGTGGACAAATATAGAGAGATGCAATTTTTATTGGCACCAAGCTTGTCAGAGTTCAAGGAGCATCTGGATGACACTCTTAGTCATATGATTTAGTTTTAGGTAGTCCTGTAAGGATCAGGATCTTTATCAGTCTCTTCCAACTTGAGATATCCTATAATTCTATGATTATCTAGACACAACAAAAAACAGGAAATTCCCTCAATATCCTCCAGCAGACAAACACACAGATTAGTTAGTTAGACTATAGTAAGCAAAATTTTTAAAGCTTTCCACTTTAAATCACTAAAAATAGCTGGGACACAAAGTTGATGTTTGGAAATTGAGGGAAAGCATAGTTGATAATTAAATCTTAATACACAGGAATTAGTTCACTCGCTTTATGGTAAAAAGCAACATTTCAGAAATATCAATCATAAAAGGGTAATATATAACTACATCAATCATCATATCTTGGAGCATAGTTAGAAATGTTAGTCTTCAGCAGAGCATGAAGTTTTTTCTGTTTCACCCTTGTGTGTTGCTGTACAGTTGTGGACTTTCCCTACCACTCAATCACACACTAAGAAGAGGGAAAGAGGAGTGCAAACTGAGTTTTATCTCATACTTTTAAGATGATAAAAGACAAATATTGATCTGATCTCTCACACAAGAGAGTCCCAAAGTCAAACATCCCTTCACCAAAAAGTCCTGTCTTCCTCTGTAGTCATCTTGGCTCCTCAAACAGAAATTCTGCTGTAAGTCTTTAGCCAAACACTGAACACAGTTGAAGTGAATCATGGGGAATTTGGGAGGAAAGCCTTCTGGGAATTAAAATTCACTTCCCATTTCTGAAGCAGGTTTCTAGTAAGCCTCAGAAAACAGGTGTTTGTTCAACTACTTGTAATTTTTTTTTATAAAATTTGCAAATGTGCCAGAAAGCCTGTAGCAAACTTTTCCCACACTTTTACAATCTTTTTTAAAAAAATGAAACTTTTCTTTCTTCCATCAGAAACAAACAAAACAATCCAACACAGTATTAAGAAATGTTCTAGATAATGCTTTGGTCTCCACCAGGGCTAGTACTTTGGAATCAACAGCTAATTTTTCTTCTAGGTATCTGGCCCATTCTGCAACTTTCTGTACTTTCAGATGACAGATATTTATCCCCTATCTATCATTTTTCTTTCTGGACTGAACAAGGGAAGCGCTTCTAGTTTTGTCCTATTAAATAAACACTGCATTTCTCTGCTCACCCTAATAACACTTCTTTGTACTCAACTGCAGTTTGTTTTTTTTTTTCTTGAATATGATGAAACAGATTTACAGAGGACGCTTCATCGTTATCTTTTTTTTTTTACAGGAAGAGCTGTGATAATCTTTCATAGAGCTAATACATATTTATAGCCATTACATACTGGCTACTACATTCTAGATGCTAAAACCACAGACCCTTAACCCATTTGTTAAAATTTCATCACTTTCTTAAAAAGGTATTAGGTTTTTTGCAACTTGTCATTCAGCCAGGTCAACAATGAAAATGAGCCACAATGTAATAATTAATGTTGACTTTTACCAGTATTATTATTGGTCTTTAAATTCTCTGGCTAGGTTCATGTAGAAAGAGGAGGAATACATCTCTGATAAACTTGATGTGCCTATCCACAAACAGACATTTCTTCGGAATTTAGAGGAAAACACAGAGGCAGAGTAACACAAGTCAACTTTGTTGCTTAAAGGAGGGTGCAGGAGCACACAAAACCACTCAGATCTCCAAGGTTCCTCTGTAAAAAAAAAAAAAAGCTTTTAACCTATTTCTGAAGGTAGTAGCCAAGATAATGTGTGCACAAAAGACTTTTTCAGAGGCAAAGCATTACAGTTCTTGACTGTTTGCACTGCAGAGATCCTCCCAAAGTGCGTGATAAGGCAAGATCCTCATATTAGCAAAGGCAATGGTAACTATCAAGAATTACAGAGGGAAAGCAAAGGATAATATCACTTCCTACCAAGTATTTCAGCCCTTGATAAAGACTAAGTGTTTGCAACAGTGGACTAGTAGTTATAGTTCATCAGACCATTAAGCTTTTAAATGGAAAATTCTACAGTTTATTCACTTCAGTCTGCATTGTGAGGTCTCAATCAAAAAATTACAAATCAGGTATTGCCTGTACATTGTAAGCACTCTTACAAATTACATACGTACCTAAGCTTGCACTGTTTGTATGATGACTGAAACGTCAACTTAAAAAGCAGTTGTTTGCTTACTATACCATAACAATCATGAAAAGAAACATTTATCTAAGAAATCCTGCCTGTTTTGAGTCAGGACGTTCTGGAAAGATGGAGAACAATAGTCTGAAGTGGAAACTGGGAGTGGACCTGTACCAGGGTGACAAAACTATTCTTCCCAGCCATTGTTTTTCATAAAAAACATTGGAACACATTTGATTCTAGTCCCATTATGAAATAAATCCACAAATCTGAAACCTCAAAGCACCGTGAAATTAATCTGTCGCATTCTCAAGGCCTCCCTAGTATATAGCGCTTTTGGAAATCTGGTCCTTAAGTCTTGTCTTAAAGAGACAGCTCATTAAAATGGAAAGCTGTGACACATAATAACCAATAACACTCTAGAGGGACTTTTGCATGTATTTGCATAGCTTTGCTCCCTTTAAAGGCAATAATGAAAATATGAACCAGACCCCTTGTTATCTACACACTTTAAAACAGTCAGTATACTTTTGTTTTTAACTTTTGCTCAATTAGCCTCATCTCCCACAAAAGCTTTTGTAATAATCAGTATTTACTGCCATGACACATACAGGCATGAGTGGAACTAATCATCTGCATGCTGTCCCTGCTGCTGAGCTGAACAAACAAGCTGTTCAAGACTTCTTCCTGCAAACGTTTCTGCTTTGTAAATCAGTTAGAACCTAAAGGAACATTTTCCTTTCTCTTTTATAGAGACACAACTGAGATCCACCCACTCATTTCTGGATGTTACACACTAAAAATAAAAAAGGCAAAAAACGCTGGCTCAACTGGTTATAGTTTGTTCAGAGACATGGGCACAAGTAGAGAGTAATAAACCAGCACACCAGTCCAAGTGAAGTTTAAATCTATAGAATTAATAATGTGTTCTGGTTCCTGCACCTGTGACAGATGGTCAACAGAGAAGAAAGTTATCCCTATCAGCACTGCTGAGTTTTGAAATCCCAACACACAAACCACAGATGGCATTGGCAGAACTGTTCAAAGAATTAGGGATCCAAAAATAGACTTTTTCTTTCCTCCATTGCCCTCCTAAAATGTGCTTGCACTATTTGCAAGTTACCTAAAAGCAAACACATCCTTGGGTTAAAAAAACTTGTCAATTTTCATTAATATAAATGTTAGATGGTAGGTCAGGGACATGCTAATCCAATAGATTGATCAATTTATTTTTTTTTTTTTTTTACATTTCAGTACTCAGATTTTCCATTTACCATGGGGAATGATTGCAGCTCGCAGAGCCCGAACATTTTTTGTGGCTCACAAGTAATCAAGGTATTACTTTCAACTCCAGGCAAATGATCAGGCTTGGAAATATACGTTACCGGAAAATGTCACCATATGTGAGCTGATACAGGTTTCCTGACCAAATTCTGAAGCTATGAATGCTTCGGAAATGTTTGGAGGGCTTTAACTGATTTTTCTTTTTCATCTACATGTCTGAGTCTGAGCCTCTAGATCCCCTACACAGACCTGCCGAATCAAGCCACGGTTCTACATTTGTACAGGTGAGTAAAAGAAGGCACAAGTCTGTTCTCAGACCCCAAAGGCAAGCAGCAGGCAAGCCTGTGCGAACGTGATTAAACTCTCCCCTCCTCAAAGCTGTTTTGTTCACACTGTTTCCTTAGAACAGTCCTAGGCTACTGTTATCCACAAAAACACGCCCTGACATTACTTGCAAGAACACTAGTTGGATCAAAATCATGCCCATTAACATGCTACAAATTAAGCAACGTATATTGTTACATGCCAGTGCTTAAACCTTAATTATAACCATAGATGCAAAACACAGATGTAGAAGCCAGTTCCTTTAGTCCACAAAGCAACACTAACCTCCTTACAAGTATGCTTCACTCTTTCTGCTAGGTGGAGTACCGGCCCTAATAAACACAGCTTTTTCCCTGGGAGTTTGGAGAAAAAAAGAAAGGAAACCAAGCCCTACTTCCAGACTGCAAATCCAGAATTTCAGAGCCACCCCCTGTCCTTTACTGAAGGATGCCTCTGTGAAGCCCTGCTTTCCCTTGGCCAAGTGCCCAGGCTGGCTGAGCTCCTACTAGTACATGACCTCTTTTAACACATCATCGTCTGCAAGGTCTGTCTCCTCTGACGCCAAACAAATAACCAGGCACCAAAGTGACTGCAAACTACATTACCCTTTGATGGCACCACAGAGGCTGCTGATATCCTTCAGAAGCCAATAGGCTGTAAAGTACATCATGTATCACCTGGGCCCAGCTCAACTCCCATTTCACCCAAGTCTTCACCTGGACCCCCTTATTAGCTAGTTGAACACTCGATGGAAGCAATCAGGTGCTGCCATCACAACACACCTCTTTACAAAGGCAGAAGAGAAACATTAAACTGACAACAGCTCTTTTGATTTACCCACTTTTAGACCAGGTTGGTGGTAACAGTTTACAATTAGTATTTTTAGCACTTGTTGGCCTGTTGTGTCCCATTCTCACTGTGATTTAAAGCAAGTAAGGAATAAATGTTATTGCTGTCCCTATCACTTTTGCTTGCTGTTTTATCAGAAAAAAAACGCCAAGAGACAAGAGGACAGAAAAAGTGAAATACATTCTAATGACAATTATTCAAACATAAGGTTAGTATCACTGGCAAAATAACTAGCAGAGAGTTGTTATGTTCAGTCCAATATTTAGCTGCCAGGTTTCCCATCATAGAGAGCATAAACAAATGCAACACCATTTGGGACCTCTATTATTTTTACAGTTGTTACAATAATGTGCTTATTATTATAATATCGATTTGTCAGTGTCTCAGGTTGTAGCAAAAATGCACAGAGAACAGAAATTCTGTGTTTTTTTTTTTACTAGTCCATATTTGTTGGGCTTGAGGATCACGTCAGAGAAATCTAAGCAGGTATACAGCTCAGCTGCTGTTACTACAATTTCTTTTTATGGGGCTCTGGGCGAAATTGCACAGGGGTAAGACCTTCCCATAATTTCAATCCCAGTCTATATCTCAAATTATACTTCTTAACATAGGGGGAAAGGGAATTACAAGGTGTCCCTGGAGTTGTTTTTAGAACTGTTGGGATAACAAGAACAAAAAAAATACCTGTAGAGCTGAGCCTAATGGATTTCTTCAGCTGTAGGTGCATGAACAACAGATAGTAGTTCTAATTGGGTCTGGAAGACCAGCTCATTCCCCCTCACAATCAATGTGAGAATTGTCTCAGATCTTCTAAGACATATTTTGTATGGTTTATCTCCTGAGCCATAATGTTAGGGGGAAAAAGCCAGTTCAATCAAAAGTACGCAAAAAGTCCCATGAGACTAATTAAAAAGCTCAGTATTTACTTATGTTTAATCAGTATCAACTGATGATGTTTAATCTAAATCAACTATGTATTTAACCCAGTCCATCCTCATGAGCCACAAATTTATGAAATTGGTGATTTTCTATTTTTCATTCTCATGTGGACAAGCCAGCCAGTTAAATAAAATATTTCCTCTAAACTGTTTTCTGTAAGTTTATATTTGCAAAGGCTTTTGCCATAGCCTCTGTTTCTTGCCTTTCTTATCACTGTTAATAACATTGGTTTTCTTCAGTAGTCTTTGGTCCAAGTTCTAGCCAGGCTAAGGATGGCATAGCTGCTCAAACAAGGTACACACAGCCCAGCATGCCACAGAGCAGGTTTCATAATACTTTGACACAAAATCTTGGAAAAAAATCCTTATATTTTCATCCTTTAAGATCATTTTAGTGACAGGGCTGTAATACAAATTCAAATACATTTTTAGTATCTAATTAGAAAGTTATGACTTTAAACCAACCAACACATTCCTAGCTCCGTATATATGGTGTGTTCCCTTTGACCCACAACAAGAGTTTGAGTGTAAGAAGAGAAATTATTGCAAACAAAGATCAAAATAAAATATGCTGCTGGCAGGAGTACCCCATCGAAAGTGCTGAGGTTAGAAGATCAAACACAGCCAAGTTCCTATGAGTTTCAGGAAAGCAGCCAGAGAGGTAAGTCTGTGTCAGTAGGGAGATGGGTACTTAATGGTGCATTCACTGTAGAAACAGCATTTCACCCAAGTGATTAAAAGTAGATTTAACAAGTGTTTTTTGCTTCCTTCGGACTTGAAAGAAAGAAGGTGAGGAGAAACTGCATGCGGGTGTAGAAAAAAATGATTAAAAAAAAAAGGGCAAAAAATGGGTTTAGCTTTTAGGCCCTGAGCAGAGTAGTCTAAACCTATTGTCTCCTTGAGATCAGTTTTTGCTCCTCTACAGAGAGCAAAGAGAAGAGGGAGAGAGGGAAAAGGTCTTCAGCTTGAGGAGGCTCTCCAGCCCTCTGAATGATCAGTGAGGTGGCTGTAAATGCAGCTTGGAGCAGGGAACCAATTTAGGTTCTTTCCTGGAAGCAAGAGAAAGAATGAGGACGGAGAGAGGGAGCCCACAGGTTTGGGAGTGTTGTGGGGTGTGGGCCTGTGTCTCTTTCCTCCATCAGTCCTAAAGGAAAGCCCCAGAGATTAAGATGAGGTCAGTTGCTGTTAATACCTTTTCCTACCCTCACAATCCCAGTCTTCCTTCAGTTCATATGAATTCATTTTTCTGTGCATCCAAATCTTCTCTGTGGACAACAGTTTACTGTCCCTGTGACACATAATCAATATGGGAAGGCAAGGCCACTGAGAGAAATAAGTTATTGGGGAAATCAAGGGCAAATTACTTATGGTGCTTTGAACAACAGAAAAAACAGTATTAGGCAAAATAACATGTGAGTGTGATGGATTATAAAAGAAACAGTGAGGCAGAAAAGGTCAGCCTCAAAACTCTAATTTTAAAACCATTTATGCACATATAAAAAAATGAAATGTCTTTTAATATATGAACTAATAGATAATATTTCCTTTAAGAGAAGAACAAAGCTGTGAAAGGCTATTGCCTACTTGTGTGGTCTCCATAGCATATAAATAAAAAGATAAAATGCACTCTATTAAATGGCAGCCTGCGACTGTAACCAACGAATGCTTGATCATCAAAACATTAAAAAGCCATCAGCTACTAAGGACAATCTCAGCTGAAATGGACACCACTAAAATTACAACTCTGCTCACAAAACAAATCAATGCGCTTGAAGCTTTGCAGCTAGGCTAATGGAAGCAACTAGAAAAGAGGCTAGACCTTTTTAAAAAAAAAGTCATTGACTACTGCTTTATTTCACTCTCCCACAGGATGCTAAGAAATAAGCACAGCATCATCTTGACAAACAATCATCCCCATATTAGATGGCAGGCTTACTGTAGACAATGACAACAAATTGTTTACCTATTCTGGGGCATCTAATGAATGAGAGGAGAGGGAAGAAAGGGAACTTTCATAGAGCTAACATCACAAATAAGCACTAAACAAAAGTTCAGAAAACAGAAATAAAAGAAGATAGCTGAACGTCCACTCGATTCAAAAATCCAGATTAAAACCAGCAAGAAACAGCCACTTGAGAGACTAGGGGTTTGTTTTCTAGATGACAGTTAGTTTACGGTGCTTCTGCCTAACTAAGAGTTGGGTTTCTATACTGAACTTCATCCCAGCCCCCTTTGTATCGCCTAATTGATACAGAATTATGATTTAACAACAAATCTCCCTTAAATTTTATCTTCATCATTATGCTATAGAAGGCATTTTTCGTCTTTAGTTCATGTTGTTTAGTTATACTTGCAAATTAACCTGTGTTGTTTGGTTATTCAGAGTGAATGGAAACCTTTCACAGACGGAGGCAGTGGACTTGGAAAAGTCTGTGTTTGTTATAATTAGATTACATTATGGAAACATTTAATGAAAAATCTTACTTTTTCATTAGCTTTTTAAAAACAGTAATTCTGGGGCGGTTTTGTAAGGTTTCCTCTGCCAGCTTAGTAGCTTACTTTGTTTCTGTTTTTTGTTTAAAACTGGTCTGACACCTTGAAATCACAAGACTTCGACAATGAAACTTTGTTTTAATCTGCTCATTGATTCAAAACACATCAACCATCAGAAAATTATGTTTTTGTTCAAAAAACTACCAAAAATGAAACTGGAAATAAATAGTCATCTTCACATGAAACTTCCCAATAAAATAGACATAACTAAGATGTAAAGAAACAGATTTCCAAGTAACCTTCAGGCAATGAAGGCAAACTTTCTGTCTCAGAAAAGACATCAACATTTGACTACAAAGTATTATTTACATGTGAGAACACATTTGAAAGGTATTTAAATATTTCATAAAGTAGTGCTGTATTCCTACACCAATATAGTTATTTGCTGCTGCTTTTATATACTATTACTTTTTTAGATTATTTTATCACCTGTAATAACAAAAGCAACCCTCTGTACGGACTATAAACTATGTCATCTACATGTCATTTTCTCCCTAAACCTGACTGAACAACTGTTTACCCTGCCCAGCAGATTAAACAAACTAGTATGAAAGGTATGGGAGAAAAATACTAATGCATTAACAATTGTATGTATTCTTAAAATAGTTTATCCCAAATTCATAAGAAATATTAATGGATATAATCAATATTACCTCTAATCATCAAACAACCCTTTGAAATGATAGTACCACCCTTGAGGTAAGACTATCTGAATTGATTGTTAATTGGTCTCTGAACCGCCAGTTTTCAGCTAAATTAACACAGCTGAAATTATGTATTAATGTAAGATAAAGCTGGTTTGCCTTAATACAAGGGCACAGTGTTTGCAGTATCTCAAGAGCAGATTCTCAAGGCTCAGCCCAAGTCACCTCTCCAGAGGGATGAGTTGTCCAATGGGAGTGATAATGCTGGATGCGGGCACTGGGAAGTATGAGGCCACCGGCAATGGCCAGTGGCCAGGTTCATGCAGTTTACCGAGACAGTATTTTCCACTATTGCTGCTGGAGGCCAAGCACTGTGGTAGGCACCGCTGCTCTGACTCAGCTGGCATTTCCAGTATTTTCATAATGATCATTTGTTGCCCCTTCCAATCCAGCCCAGTTCCCATGCCACAATATGCCTGCAATGATCTAAGCATTCATTTGTTGACTTAATTGTTAAACTGGTTGAATGGTTTGATTCTAACTGGCATCCTCTTAAAATTAAAAATGTCATTTTTTATGTCCAAATAAACATATGTATATTTACAGCATAGTTTGTCTTTTCCTGTAAATACAGAGGATTAATAGGTAATATAAGTATATTTTTAAACAACAGACCTTTATAATGTATGTATTTCAAGAGAAAGTCAAGATGGAAAAAACTCTACGGTTTTCTAATAAAAGAATGCATTTAATAGCTGGTAAAATTAATTCCATTTGCTGGAAAATATTGGAAAAAAAGCCTGCAAAGTGTGGTCAGATAATTACTATGATCCTGTGGTTCTCAGATTATTCAAAATTAATCTCTCTTTTCTCCTCCCAGGAGACCAAACTAAACAAAAATATGGTCATATAGAGAGTATTACAGCATTTTTTGAAAGACCACAACACTGTAGATGCTCAAATTAATCTGTCAGAAAAGCAGAAACAATCTTGTAGTGGGAGGGATGTGGACAAGATATGCGCTTGAGTTATTAGAAGAACATGGCCTTCCAAAAGGCTGCAATGCATTTATAACAGACAGATGCTTAACTTAATTTAGTAATTTCCCTAAAACCCTCAAGATATTGTTTCATTATAGATTTTTTTCCTTTCGCTTTTCAAGGCATATATATACCTGTAATATCTACCTCTTCTACTAGCTTTTCAGGAATAGAATATTTGTTTTGGTTTGTTCAATGCTTAGGACTAGGAGGTCAATATGTGACAGGATTTCTAGCTAATGTTAGATAATCTTATCTAATTTGAGGTCCAGCCACTTGCTGGTATCTCTAAATGTCAGTCATCATTTAAGCAAAATCCCCTGTAATATAATGCCATAAATATTGCTTGCGTTAGTAAAGCTGAAGGTCCTGCTTTATTTAATAAGGGAATGGAAAGTTCAGGGCTTAAGAAAAATTGCCTTTTCTCATCCAGAACGGTGGGATGTAAGACACTAATAATGAATGACCTAACTGTCCAATGTTTGTCTTAATGCTGTACAAAAATCTGGCACGGGAAGTTAAAAATACTTATAGCATGTCGATGTGCTTTAAATAAAGTAAAACTGGATTATGATATTAATTCTCTTATCTCAGTGTCCTACTTCCAAGGAAAGCCAACATATTTATATGAATAAACAAGAATTCTATTAAAATTATGCCAAGGATTCCTGCACATTTTTTTAGTATTTTTACCCTCTATCCTGTCTAAGGGCAGTAGATGAAGTATTGAACTCAGCCCCTTCATTTCCTATGCTGTTGCAGACTGCATTTGCCTTAGATATCATTGTGGAACAGATCAAAGGAAGGAACCAGAATTTACAAGTTTGAATAGCGAAACCAGAAAAAAAAAAACCTCTTTAGGCACTCTATGATGCCTCTCGTTGGGTCTTATGTGTGTAGATGAAGATTTCTCAAGAGTTGTCTGAATCAGTCCTCTTCTGCTGCCAATAATGTTTTTCCCAGAGCTCTGTCTATATGTACAGAGGCCCTGGGAGACCTTGTAGGTGGAGGCTGAGGCAAAGAATCACAGAATCACAGAATGGAAGGAGTTGGAAGGGACCCCTGGAGATCATCTAGTCCAACCCCCCCGCCAGAGCAGTGTCACCTACAGCAGGTTGCACAGGACGGCATCCAGGCAGGTTTTGAATGTCTCCAGAGTGGGAGACTCCACAGCCTCTCTGGGCAGCCTGTTCCAGTGCTCTGTCACCCTCAAAATAAAGGAGTTTTTCCTCATATTGAAACAGAATTTCTTGTGTTCCAGTTTGTGCCCATTGCCCCTTGTCCTGTCACTGGGCACTGCTGTAAAGAGTCTGGCCCCATCCTCTTGACACCTGCTCTTTAGATATTTCTAAGCATTGATGAGATGCCCTCTCTGTCTTCTCTTCTCCAGGCTAAACAGACCCAGGTCTCTCAACCTTTCCTCATAAGAGAGATGCTCCATTCCCTTAATCATCTTTGTAGCCTTCCACTAGACTCTCTCTAGTAGTTCCCTGTCTTTCTTGAACTGGGGAGCCCAGAACTGGTCACAGTACTCCAGATACAGCCACACCTACTCTGCAGGGCAGAGTAGAGGAGGAGAATGACCTCTTTCGACCTGCTGGCCACACTCTTTTTAATGCACCCCAGGATATCATTGACCTTCTTTGCCACAAGTAGACATTGCTGGCTCATGGTCAACTTCTTGTCCACCAGGACTCCCAGGTCCCTCTCAGCAGAGCTGCTTTTCAGCAGGTCAACCCCTAACCTGTACTGATGCATGGGGTTGTTCCTCCCCAGGTGCAGGACCCTACACTTGCCTTTGTTGAACTTCATTAAGTTCCTCTCTGCCCAACTCTCCAGCCTGTCCAGGTCTTGCTGTAAGGCAGCACAGTCTTCTGGTGTGTCAGCCACTCCTCCCAGTTTTGTGCCATCAGCAAACTTGCTGAGGGTACACTCTGACCCCTCATCCAGGTCATTGATGAATATGTTGAACAAGACCGGACCCAGTACTGACACCTGGGGAACACTGCTAGTTACAGGCCTCCAGCTAGACTCTGCACCACTGATCCCAACCCTCTGAGCTTTGCCATTCAGCCAATTCACTGTCCATTTATCTAACTCACACTTCCTAAGCCTACCTACGAGCATGTTATGGGAGACAGTGTCAAAAGCCTTGCTGAAGTCAAGGTAGACCATGTCCACTGCTCTTCCCTAATCCATCCATCCAGTCATGTCACCATAGAAGGCTATCAGATTGGTCAAGCATGATTTCCCCTTGGTGAATCCATGTTGACTACTCCCAATAACCCTCCTTTCCTCTTCAAGCTTAGAGATGACATCCAGGATGAGCTGTTCTATCACCTTTCCAGGGATAGAGGTGAGGCTGACTGGCCTGTAGCTTCCCTAGTCCTCTTTCTTGCCCTTTTTGAAGACTGGCATGACATTTACTTTCCCTCAGTCCTCAGGCACCTCTCCTGTTCTCCATGACCTTTCAAAGATGATGGAGGTTGACTTCACAATAACATCTGCCAGCTCCCTCAGCACTTGTGGGCATATCCCATCAGCGCCCATGGATTTGTGGGTGTCAAATTTGCCTAAAAGACCTCTGACTCAATCCCTCCCCAAGGGAGAGCTGTTCTTTCTCCAGGCTCTCTCTCATACCTCCAGTGTCTGGGATTCCTGAGGGCCAGCCTTAGCAGCAAATACTGAAGCAAAGAAAGAATTCAGTAATTCCACCTTCTCTGTATCCTCTGTCACTAGGGCACCTACCTCATTCAGCAGTGGGCCCACATTTTCCCTAGTCTTTCTTTTTCTACTGACTTACTTGAAGAAGACTTTCTTATTGTCCTTGACATCCCTTGCCAGGCTTAATTCCAAGTGGGCCTTAACCTTTTCCATTGCCTCCCTGCATACTCTGACAATGTTCCTATACTCCTCCCAAGCGGCCAGTCCCTTTTCCACATTCTGTGAACTTCCTTATTCCATCTGAGTTTTTCCAGAAGTTCCTTGCTCATCCATGCAGGTCTCCTGCCTCCTTTGCTTGATTTCTTGCTCCTAGGGATGCACTGATCTTGAGCTTGGAGGAAGTGGTGCGTGAATATTATCCAGCTACCATGCACCGCCCTTTCTTCTAGAGCCTTTGCCCATGGGATTCCTCCAAGTAGGTCTTTGAAGAGGCCAAAGTTTCCTCTCCTGAAGTCCAGGGCTGTAATTCTACTTTTTGCCCTGTTTCTTCCATGCAAGATCCTGAACTCCACTATCTCATGGTCACTGCAGCCAGGGCTACTCCCAGCCTTCACATCCCCAACTAGTCCTTTGTTTGTCAGCACAAGGTCCAGTGGCACACCTCTCCTTGTTGGTTCTTCCACCACCTGTATCAAAAAGTTATCATCAGTTCTCTGCAAAAAACTCCTGGACTGTGCATGCCTGTCTGTGTTGTCTTTCCAGCAAATATCAGGGTGATTGAAGTCCTCCATAAGAGCCAGGGCCTGTGATCGTGAGGCTATTTCCAGCTGTCTGTAGAAGGCCTCATCAACTTCCTCTTCCTGATCTGGTGGTCTGTAGTAAACACCCACAACAGCATCTCCCATGTTAACCTGCCCCTTAATTCTTACCCATAAGCACTCAACACATTCTTCGTCCACCCCTAGGCAGAGCTCAATACATTCCAGTTGCTCTCTCACATAAAGAGCAACTCCATCATCTTGCACTGAAAGCACTGAACACCTCAGCCTTATCTTCACCATGCCATCACTAAATCACTCACAACACTCAGTAGTAGGCCTACATTTCCCTTTTTCATTATTTTCCTCCCAATGTAGCAGCGCAAGCCCTTAATGTTGGATCCCTTGCAAGTATCATCTCCAGCTGAGCTTGGCTTTCCTGACAACATTCCTGCATGCCCAGGCAGCATGTTGTTACAATGCTACTTGTAGCCTCTCCTCACTTCCACATCCTGCACTTTCATTACAGCTGAGTCATGAGTTGCCTGCTTAGCAAAGTTTTGTAACTCAGTGAGTTTCTACTCATTTTCCTCAGTATTGAGATGGACAATTCTTGCACTCAGATGATATTGTCCTTAAAGACCTGTGACGTGTACTACGCTCCTTTGCTCCCATCAGGTCCCACCTACGAGTTCCCTGAAAAGATGAAATCTGCTCTCCAGAATCCTCAGGTCTGCACTGTGTTACTTGCGTTTGTCAGTCCGTTAAGCATCTTGTACTTTACTCCCTGTCTGCTGCAGCCATGGCTCTTCCTGTTTATCTCATCCCTAATCAGTTCTTCCTTTTTGTGAGAAGCGGGTACAGGAAAGCTCCACTCCTGGTTGGCCCATTTAGCACTTGTGTTAAGAAGTTGGCCCCGACACCCTCCAGAAATCTTCTGGACAAGAGGAGTCCAACTGTGTTGCCCTCCCAGGATATGTCAGGGATACTCCCATAAGAACAAGGGTGTGTGATCTGAAGACTTCTTCAAGCTGCTTAAAGAAGACTTTGTTCACTTGATCACCTTGGTCTGCAACAAATCCTCACTACAATGTTGCCCTCGTTGTTCTGTTCTCTAATCCTGACTCACAAAACCCAACAAGTTTGTCACCTGTCTGAAGAGCTCCATATACCTGAGCTGCTCCTTAGCATACTAGCAAGCCCATCTCCTTTTCCTTACTGTCTTTCCTAAGCAGCCTGTATCCATCCATCAATCCACCACAGCACTCCAGATATATGAGCTGTCCCTATCTCAATTATTGCAATCATGTCTCATTTCTGCACTCACACACACTGCACTTACTCCTCCTGCTTGTTTCTCAGGCTGTGTGCACTTGTGCACAGGAACTTCACATATGCTCTTTGACACCCGCCTCATGCTTTCCAAAGGCTCTTTTACTCCCATCACCCCACCCCATGTACTTTACCACTTTTGACCTCCCTTTTTTTCACTTACTTGCAAACTGTCATTGTCATTCTCGGTGTACTTGGATTAACATCCTCCTCTACAAACAAGCAAGACCACAGGCAAAGTTGTTTTTACGTCACCATTGTTAAATGGGTCCCATCTCTTGCTAGCAGTCCTTATTCCTTAGAGCGGGACCTATGATCATAAAAGCCAAGGCACTACCCATGACACCAGGCAGTTGGTAACTCACAGGGTGTATCCTACCCACTCCTACCCAAACCTGTCTTTCAGGTATAGGATTGAGGGGAAGATCACTTGTCTTCCCATGTCCTTTGTCTTTATCTCCAGACCTTTGTAGTCCCTCTTGGTTTGTTCCATGTCTCCCTTGGCAGTGATGTACACGGACAAAATTAAAGGAGCCTGTTGGAAAATTGTTGGCAGTCTCTCTGGAACCATGCTCCCTACTCTAGTCCAGGACCTCTGCAAACAACAAACCTCATGGCAAGCAAAGAGAGCTATCACGTCTGGTCAGATGTGGGGTCTTCCATCCCTGCAAAAGGGCACCTCCAATCACCATCACCCATCACTTCCTCTTGGTGCTGAGCTCTGCGCAGGCCCAGCTCACCTTGAGACCTTCCTTAACGGAGCTTGTTCCCTTACATAGGATATGACTATCAATTCTGCAAATTCAGATCTGAGGATAGATAAGCAGCCTTTCCTTTGCTGCCAGAGGTCACTCAACAAGTGTGCAAACGACACCAAGCTGTGTGGTGTGGTCGACATGCTGGAGGGAAGGGATGTCTTCCAGAGGGACCTGGACAGGCTTGAGAGGTGGGCCCATGCAAACCTTATGAATTTCAACAAGGCCAAGTGCCAGGTGCAACAGTGGCTCGCAGCAATCCCAAGCACAAATACAGGCTGGGCGGAGAATGGATTGAGAACAGCCTTGAGGAGAAGGATTTGGGGGTACTGGTGAGTGAGAAGCTCAACATGAGCCAGAAATGTAGGCTGACAGCCCAGAAAGCCAACCGCATGCTGGACTGCATCAAGAGAAGTGTGACCAGCAGGTCAAGAGAGGTGATTCTCCCCATCTACTCTGCTCTCATGAGACCCCACCTGGAGTACTGAATCCAGCTCTGGAATCCCCAACACAAGAAGGACATGGACCTGTTGGAGTGAGTCCAGAGGAGGGCCATGAAGATGCTCAGAGGACTGGAGCACCTCTCATGTGAAGGCAGGATGAGAGAGTTCGCATTGTTCAGCCTGGAGAAGAGAAGGCTCTGGGGAGACCTTATAGCGACCTTCTAGTACCTAAAGGGGGCCTACAGGAAAGAAGGGGAGGGACTCTTCATCAGGGGTTGTAGTGACAGGATGAGGGTTAACGGTTTTAAACAGAAAGAGGGTAAATTTAGACTAGATTTTAGAAATTCTTTACTGTGAGGGGGGTGAGACACTGGAACAGGTTGCCCAGAGAAGTTGTGGATATCCCATGCCTGGAGGTGTTCAAGGCCAGGCTGGATGGGGCTTTGAACAACCTGGTGTAGTGGAAGGTGTTCCTGCCCATGGTAGGGGGATCGGAACTAGATGATCTTCAAGGTCCCTTCCAACTAAAACCATTCTATGACTCTATGATTCTAAGCTTCAAGCCTCTCCTACCTTATGAGTCTCTACCCATCACTCATTCAAGCATGGCCTTTATCTGTCCCTCCTTCCTTGCATCACAGGGCTGAAGTCTTCCCTCTGCAAGGCTTCTTGTGAAGCTCCTGTCAATCTCATGTTCATCCTCTCTGGTAGCACACAGATTGCTCAACTCCTCCTGCAGCTCCTTACCCTGGCGACTCAGGTACTTGATGAATGCACACGCCCTGCTGTTGATGCTGGTGCTGCCCCAGAGAGGCCCATCACTCCCTATTGCCCCAGACCTGGCTGGCTGCATCCCCCTGCAAGAGTTCTGTCTGGGTCAAGACATCCTATTTTTTAAACCACTTCTATTTTTTGATTGTACAGAAGCTGTAAACCTTCTCTTGTACTTCTTTTCACAAGTTAAAAAAGGAACAGTATTTCATATTTTCAGCACAGATTATTCTTTTCTTGTGTGTTTCACCTTGTACCTTAAAAAGTTTTGCTTCTCTCATGATAAGCCTCTGTCAGTGGTATTGGTTTTCTCTGCAGGTATTTCATACGTAGAGGTCTGCTCTTCCTGGTATGTGAGTATTCTTGATGCAGTGGAAGATGTGTAATGATCTCCCAGACTTGACAGGTCCCAGGATACAGTCCAATAAGGTGTAACCTGTAGTTTATCAAAGGTGGAACAAGAAATTAGCACATTATTTTCCAGAACGCATATGGCAAAAAAGCAGGAAACTCTTAGTTGATGATAAGGAAAAACTGACATATATTATTGCTAAGATATGTAGCAAAATGTCTCTCAAACTACAGATATACTCTCCTCATCCATGCAACTCCAGAAGAGCCAAGGTAAAGAAATACCAAAAAAACCCTTCACAGCTTTCTGTTATTTTTGTTCAGTCTACAAAGCACACAAATAAAGTAGCATATAGGTAAGTGCCACTTACTGTCATTTCGCTTGTCAGATATTTACCTGCAGACAGATACAGAGCACTGCTAAAAATAGCATGCATTTTGCAGGGAAGTAACACTTTAATCCATGAAGGTTTAGTAATGCAAACTCAATCTGCATGTATTATGTATGAATCTGTTTTACCTTGCAAATAGTGGAATTACATCATCATAAGATAAGATGGTAGTAATCCACATATTACCAGTTTTATTGAAATTAAAATACACTATTTCCAGAGTGATAGAGACACTATTAATTTGTTTTTTTTTGTTGCTCCTTCTCAATTGTACAGGCCTTTCATATGTTTGTACACTTATATATTATAATCTGTGATAACAAACTTGGAAGCATTGCCATCTTCAGTTCAATTTCTTTTGTCTTTTATAAAGTAGCTGTGTCCATTGGTTAAGTGAGTGGTAGTGTTCAAATACTTTTTTTGCTATAGCATGCACTATTCTAGACTTGCTTGGGGTGACAGCCCCCACAATCAGCCCCTCCTAATGTTGTTTGCAAAAAGCCATGACAAATTATACTGAGCAAAATGCAAGCCAGTGAGCTGTCAGTGAGAAATACGCGTCCACATACTTTATTCAGGTCCAAGGGTCAGTAATCCAGGGTATTGTTCCTAACAGGAACTGCAACGTGTAACTCAACTTCCCTTTTCCACCTGTTAATAACTCCTAGGAAACAGTGTGAATAAAATACAGTTTTGAAGATTAACTAAATCAATTGCAGTTAAAAGTCTGTCCTTTACTCAATTTTTTTTAGTTTGATAGTTGTGAAACCAGTTAAAGGCTTAGGTCTGAACTGTTTACAATGATGATTGGAAGTAAGAGGTGATTTTAAAGTTTCACAAACTGTTTTGATAGTAAATTGCCGAAATCCAATTTTTTAAAACAGATGATTTCAAAAAATTGTGAAAGATGGGACTCCATTTCTTATTTCTAACATTCAGTTCTCCAGTTTAGGGTAAAATAAATATCCTGGCCCTGATACCTTGAAAGGACAAAACCTTTAAAACAGTCTAGATCTTCATGGTAGCTTAAGGACACACATTTGGACTCACTTTGTCCTACATTTAGCTTAAGGTTAACTTTCCACTACAAAGTGTTCTGACAGAAGCACTAATTACAGATTCTTTCTTGCTTACAAGTTTATTAATTCTGGGAAATGTTGAACCACTGGGGTATCATAGTCCTCCCCAAGCATAAATGCACCACAGACTGAGTAATGGCATGTCTATTATGATACAGGCACCCACATATGTTTGAAAAGAGATTGAAAAAATTCAGATAAAATGAATCCGTTACCTTCCTGAAAGAAAAATGAATCAATCGTCATTCACAAAACTTCAACAAATTCTTAATGAAAACAATTAATCCAAGCATATAATTAGTTGACAAGATGTAAATGAAAAATGTTTAACAATACGAAAAATAAAGATTGTAACAGTGAAAAATTATACCCAAAGCTTTCAAAATAAACTAACTTCTTAACAAATATTTGGGTTTTTCCTGCTTCTTAAAAAAGTTCATATTTAAAAGGGGAAGAGAGAGCAAGAACCAACTATAATAACAGTTTCTGGTTATAAAAGAGTTCCAAGTAAAAAGAGCAACAACAACAATAACAACAAATACTGGGATAAAAAAGGTTGGAGAAGATTATTGCACCTCAGCGGGCATTTGCATTACATCAGTTGCCTATACTGCAGGCAGATTCTTGTGAAATCCTGTTCTGCACTAGTTACCTACATTAAAACCAGAGACTACTGAGTATTGAGTGGGCATTGTGTGATGTTTATCTCGGTCCTTGGCTGCCAGGCATCCTCAGTAGGAGATTCCCTGAAGCACATCACAACAGCCTGGATGTCTTGGTTTCACTGGAAAAGAAAGATAATCATTTTGCCTAGTGGTGAACAGTCCAGATTCCTTCCTACATGGAAATGACCTGGAATCACTCAGGAGTTGGTATTTCTATCTCATCATGTAACCTCATCCCAGGGCACTCCAGTTCTCAGTATATCTCTTAGCCTACCTAAACTTAATAAAAAAAAAAAAACAACCCAAACCACCAAACATGTCTGGTTACTTAGTAATTTCATTTGTTGGGTATTTACACTGTGTAAAGCTTGGTGATGCTGAAGAACCTTTATTTGATATAAATTTTCCATAGAATAGTTGTGTAAAAAAGTAGACAGTAAAATAAGTACAATTTCTCTATCAAGAAAATGAGTAGTCACTCTTTCTAACAGCTGGAGCTGGAAAAGTTCTCTTTCTTTCCTTTTCTGCCAATAAGGAGAAAGTGCAACACTGATCATGTACCTTCAGGCATTGTTTTGTCTCCTTGGGAACACTTCCTTGTGTAAGCTCTTGAATTTGATGTTCCATCCTGAAGAAAGAAAATATAACTTCCAAGCTTTCATGGAAAAGATTTCACTTGTAAAGGTTCAAATTCTAACAAATTTAAATCTTTCCAAGGCCTGAGTTTTATTCACACACCTATTACATCTATGTAACTCATTTATTTGACTTCAGGAAAGCATACAATTTCTGATCTCAACAGCTAAATGGGAGAAGAAAATGAGACCTTCGAAGTTCTCCCTAATTTTTTTTTTTTTTCCCTGATTTAGAGAGCTCTATACAGGCTTCGTTGACTCTGAAAATATTAAGTTCCTCATAAAAACGGATTTTATGCATAAGCTTCCTTTGTTAGTCATCTATCTTTAATGCCTTCCAGTTTTCAAAATCTGAAACAACATTATGCTGACCTAACCTGGGAACAAATGACCATTTCCTACTGGGTTATATAAAAATTTCTATTGGTAAAGACAATTGCAACTGATAATGAAGTAAATTAAAGCTTAATTGATGCTTAATAGTTTGCAGACATTGGTGCTAAATAATTATGTAAGGAAGACAATTTTTAGGTTTTTGTGCTAACCTGCAATAATTGGAGAGATTAATGGTACTAAGTATATTACGCAGGCATTGAACCGGTTCTGAAAGCAATTGTAGTGTGAAATACAATATAGCCTAAAGACTGAAGTATGCTTGTAAGACAATTACTTTAGCTTCTAAACAATCCAACATGATTTTGCTCAACCACTAGTGTCTGAAAAGGAGCATATATTAGATTTGTTTTTGTGCTTTAAGCACAAGTGTTTCTGTCACTTTTATTTTACATCAGTAGGATAGATGCAAAGTTTGGCTAAAATATCTGCTCTTTTGGTGTAAATGATGGATGTAATATGATTACTTCACTCAAAGCTTGAATCATGAAAGGACCTTTGCCTGATATAGCTTCACATAAGTGAGTCAAGGTGCATATTATATGCATGATCAAAAAGCAGCAAGTCTGACATTTGAAGGTCAGATCAGAGAGGGCAATAACAGAAAGGAAATTATTATGCATTATTTTACCATAGAAAAAAGAGAGTAATAAAGGTTATATGGGAACAAAACTTTTAACAAGATTCATGATAAACTGTTATAATACAAAAGAAAAAAAAAAGCACCCCAAGCTGATATTGTTCCTATATTGCCATATATTTAAAATGAATCTCATGCAATGTTTGCAGGTGTGTACTATATATATTAATAGAATGTAAAGCATTAGGGAATGTGAAAATCTGCATGGGCCATGTTTCTGTGCTTAGATTGTACTTTGGGATTTTTTTATGCGTGAATCCAATAGAAGAAGCAATCTGATAAAAGGAGTTTTTAAAGGAATCTCAGAAAGACGACTCATAAAATATGTAGCTTTACCCTGGGAATAGTCTGTGTGAATTACTTAACAGTGCAATGAACTGGATAAGCCATAAGTCAAGAGAGGGCACTGCAATTAATTTACTCTCATTTCCTGATTTTGTGATGACAAATGGCAGACTGGAAAGGGACTGTATTGAGGACCAAATTAGAGAATAGTTGCTGATGTGAAACCATAGAAAAAAGGAGTCTGAACTTGTCCTTGGCATAAACACGGCTGTTGGAAGGAAAAGGTAAGCAGCTCTGTGACAGATTACCCTATAGTTGCCATACTAAACTACATGAACCACCTTGCCCAGCTGTACATACCTAGGCCATACTGGCAGAAAGAGCTGTATCAGAAACTACACACATGGAGAATAAACCAAGATGGCTCCCATATACAAAACCTGACAAGTAATTGTAAATAGCGAGCTGCATCCTAAAATTTCAAGCCGGACAATGTCAGGCAGAAAAATGTTACAGTTACATCAAACCACAGAGGAGGTCAGTATGCTGCAAACAGGACTGGTCAAAATATTTATACCGAAACGTTGATAAAAACATAGGTTTTAGAAAGTAAATTTGGAGTTGATTAAAAAGCTGGAACATTAGGGAAAAATCCCAAATTTAATCCTGTGAGGAAGGGAGGTAGGGAGGGCTTTGTCAGAACATTTAATATCCTTCCTTTCCTCCTTTATATTGCTGTTGAGTTCTAGTTTCAGTCCTGGCTGAGGTGGTCCTAATCAGGACCCTTCTAGAGTCTGATCTCAACAACTTTGTCACAACTCACCACACTTGTATAAAAAGACTGCATGGTGATATTAAACCAGAGTAGGGTGCACATGGGAGCAAGAGACATCATAGGGACTTCATCTCACCATCTTCTGAATGCCACCTTATCAAAGCTCTTAATTGTGATATGTAAACTTTTTTTCTTAAAATGAAGCGTTTGAATCTCCACTGATAATTTTTACTTCTTCTCTGTTTTACTCCACACAGCAACACAGAAAAAAAATAAGCTCTTAATATATGTTAAGGAATCACAGACACTTACCTAAACAAATAATTGCTCATGAAATGCCAAACAATGAGGTTAAGTTTCCTTGACCCTTGTCTGTTTTTTATGGTCTGCATTTGAGGATGTATATAAGCTTTCTTAAGTGAGTAAACAAGGCCTCCCCTTTCTTAAACATTCAGCAAACCTCTTACATAATTTATGATTGAAATATATTCAGTAAGCATTTTCTTTTCTGATGAATGTGACAGTTAATGGAAACAAGCTTTTAAAGACTTTCTTACACTGTGCTGTGTTTCTTAGTGAAAGTCAACTAGGCTTTCAGAGGGTGAAACAACATTTCTTTAAAAAATGAAATTTAAGGTGAAGTTTTTTTTGACTACTGAGGATAAACTTTTTAAAATTATTTAACCGAAGCTAACTCCTTATGCATGCTTCTTGCATGGTGTGTCAACATAATATTACTACCAGAAATAACAGACAACACTGTATGGGTATGTTTGATGATAGCTTTAAAATGCTTCCACTCAGATTTAAGTTTTAAAAGCATTGCTGTAACCTGCAAGTATGCTACTAAAACATGTCTTGCAGTCATGAATTTTCCTATCAATAAGATGCTGAATTCAAAGGACAATTATGAAAATGGATATGACTTTATTTAAATCAACTAAGTGGAGACTTCCTACTAGTGGACATACTAAGACAAACAAAGTTTTTTTAAGAAAAAAAATCTGCAGATTTAAATCAGAGATTAAAGTGGTGAAAAACTAGACACTAAAAAAATATATTGTGAATGTTATTGCCAGCATAATTCCAGGAGATCTATGTTTTTAGTTCAGCTGACACCTCAGGCCCATAAATCATGCTGGCTGTTTTCTTACTACGTTGTTCTCTCTTCCCCATTTCTGTTCCTGCCACTGGAAACCAAACACAAATCATATAATACAGGGCTTTGGATTTTTACTAGTTTCAGCAAGGTTTGCTAGGTAATTCCCTTAAGCCTCTTAGTAGGCTCCTCTGACCATATGGTGGATTTGTTTCTTCAGGTGGTGATGAGATTCTTGTGTGGCTTTTTGTTGGGTCTGTATTTGCAGAAAAGGTGATTCCAAAGTAGGAGGCAGAAGAGAGAAGCATGCCGATTCCCTTGTGGTCTCAAATCATACTATAAAGCTGTAATTTCTGGTGAGTCAGTTTTTGTGCCTGTTCATGCAAAAGTGGATTATGACCAATAAATATAGTAGCATTTTAGCCTGAAGATATGGGGAAGATTTTCATAAGCTATTACATCCTGATCACAATTAAGTTCAGCTTATGTAAGTCCTTTTGTCCAGGACAGTTATACTCAGAATGCAACTTTTGGATGAAATTCTAAAAACCTACCTGCTCAATAACAATACTAAAAAATCTGAGTACAAACAAAGCTGTCACACAGCAACCTAAATGTGCTATAATTAACTTGCTGTGGGAAGTGCACAGGTGAAAACAAAAAGCTACAGTGATTCGCGTTGGTTACTCAAAACATAAAACCTATAGTCATTTCTGTGGCACAGAATATAAATTTTTAAATGTTCAACTCCTACTAATATTAACATTCAACTGGAAACTCCAGCTTCCCAAGGGCTTTTGATAGACCTGACTGTGTTTTCTTCAAAGCAAGGCCCAAATTTTGGCTATATTTTTTGAAATAAAAGCTGTAAAATTTTCTTTCAGCATTCATCAAGTACACCCAGAGCGGGTGTAGAGAGTTAATGAAGTTAATTCAGATCTCTACGTGAGATCAGATATTGTGAGAGCAGATATTGCTGCTCGTACTTGGAAAACCAAAACTTTTTATTCCAGGACACAGGATTTTGTTATTTCTTTTTTTTTAAAATATAGTCTCCTAAAACTGCAGTCCATGAAAAATCCTGGCAAATAGTAATCCAAAGAGACTGGGCACTATATTGGTGCATTATGGACACCAACTAGTGTATTTGTTCAGCTCTAAAGAACTTTTCAAGGAACAAACAGTAGGAAACACACCATCTTTATGTTCTTGAGCATTCCCAAAGACATTTTTATTCCAGTGGGATGTAAACTTGATGATTTTTTGTCAGGTATTATGTAGTTTGGTTTGAGGCAACCAAAGGCTGATAATATGCTGAGTTCCAGTCTACAGTTAGCTTTATGAACACGCATAGAAAGCACCAGGCTAGATGTTAAACAGAGGCATCTATCACTGCTGACTTTCCAAAACAACAGTATTCTGAAACAGCTGTCAGAATAGTGAATGTTGTTACCAGTTTCCCAGACTAATTCTAGCTTATATTTCTGTATTATCTCACATTCTCACCATTATTTTCCCCTAGGTGTTACCTCACTTGGTAAATGGACCTAAGAGATAAGTAAAGGTGAAAGACTTCAACCCTTGGGAGATGGCACTAAAACATTTGCTTTCCTACCTATGAAGCAGTATGAAGACGTTGCATACCTCCCTTCCCTTTTGACCCTATAAATCAAGTCAACAGAGAGAAAATGAGCCAGACAGACAGCTGTAAAGGGAAAAACTTAGGAAAGGAGGAGGTTACTTAGCAGCATTGCAGAAAGCTAATTGTCTTCAATGTAAGCAAGATACAATGGAAGGAGTTAAGTCAGGCTTCAGACTAAATTCTTATTGACTTGGGGCTTTACCCTGAACAAGGAGTTTTGAATTTTGACCAAAATTATTTTAAAGAGGGTTAAAAGATCAACCTTGAAAGAACAGCAGAATGTGAAGTGAAATGTATTCAGAAGTCCATGGAAATCAGATGGCATTTCAGGTCCAGGCATACGTCAAGGTGGTTTATAACCTTAGGACTTCATGCAAGTTGACTTTGTATTGAATATAGAAATGTTTTTGCTGATTTTTAATTGTTTTAGCAGCAATGCAAACTATTTAACATCACATGCTAACTCATGACATAAATTAACTTTCTGCACTGCGTATAATCAATTCAAGAAGCTATATTTGAAACATCCTCAATAACTGTGTTTGCTTCAAGACTGCACACTATAAAAAAATCAGACATCTATTTTACCCGCCTGCTGCAGTGTTTGTCATTCTACCATATAGTCTTTTAGCTCTCATGATTGAACTATTCAGTTTTTAATGGCAATGATTTGAAGCACAGCATTTTTAACACTGTGAAGGAAATCAGTTTTTCTTCATATATGTTGCTGAGTTTCAAGGGTAGCTGTGATATATTGCACAAGTTTTGTCTACTTCACACTGAATGTTATTGGTGAATGGCAACATAATTAGCAAATACATGGGAATATTCCCAAGTATTCCTGGCTCTGCTTCTGACTTACATGACCTACTAAGTTAAATGATGCGCTGCCTCTCTACCTTATTTTGCTTTGTAACCAGAGAACTCATAATTTAAAGAACTTTGACTGGTACTAACAACATGCACTGAACAAAGCTGTGGCTTTATACTTTACCCATGAAGAAAACAAATACACTTTTCCCTCCCTTGTAATTTTATTTTTCACTCTTACCAAAGATGTATCATAACATATATGTAAACACATCTATATTTTCATTTCTTTGCAGTAAAAGTCTTTGGTTACAACACATTTGATTACACAGAACCCACTGATTAAAAGAAACCCTACTGTCTTATTTCTGTCACTTTGATATATTACTCCAATTTCACCAGAAGATTTCTCCTGGCTTACACTTTTGGTTACTGTTTTCATAAATACCTTCCTTAGGCAATTCATTCTGTAGGAACGTGTATGACATTGGAAAATCTTTTTCCCTTCAGTCCAGAGTTGCTATGATTTATGGACCTGATCCTGCCCTGTAAAGTAGATAAAAAAGTCCTCTTTGAACTAGATTCACCGTAATGTTACTCCAATTTTCTGCAGAAGTAACTCCATTACATGGAATACCTTGTGAAAAACATCCTATAGTGAAGTAGGTGGAGTAAATAAAGGTTAAACCTTTTCACAGAATTATTACCACTTTCTACAGCCCTTTTCTCTCCTCTTTGATGGATGCTCTTAATTTTTATTTTTCATCTTGAGCAAATGACATTGTGTGCAGTGTGGACATGTACCTTAAAAAGGACTAAACCTATTCTTCCACTCTGGTGAAAAAAGTCTTGCATACAATATTCTAGTTACTAGTCAATTTTGGCTATAATGGAGAATCCACAGAGATGTTTCATCCCATTTTAAAATGAAAAAGAAGGGGGAAAAAAATTAGATTTAACCTGTTGAAATTTTTTTCTGTATCTTCAGATGGCTATGTCCTTGCTTCTGTTGCTTATTTTCTCCAGTTCTCATAGAATCACAGAAACATATAGTAAATAAGGTTTGAAGGGACTTCAAGAGTTCCTCACATCCAATCTTGTACCCAGAGTAGAGACAACACTAAATTAGAACAAGTTGCCCAGGACTTTGTCTAGTTGGGCTGTAAAAACCTCCAAGGACAGAGATTCTACAGTCTCTCTGGGCAACACATTCCAGTGTTTAATTATGCTCAAGGTGGGTAATTTTTTCCCCCTTGTGTCAAATCAGAACTTTACAGCCAGTTTCAATCAACGGCAACTGATAATGTTTCCTTTGGGTGGGGGGGGGCGCAGTATTTCTTCTAGTAGTGATGTACATGGGAAACTCTATAATCTTTTTTTTTCTTTTCATGTGTCATGCCCCAAAACTGCAGGCTAGTTTAGAGTTCAGGATTTAAAACAGAATTATAATAGACACAAGATGTAAACCAGCTCCTCAAAATAGCACAAAAATACGTTATAAACAAGCTGATGAATACTCCCAGGAGGCGCAGTGAATACTCAGAGCTACATTCAGAGTCACCTCCAGGCTTTTCAAGGGTGTAGAAAAAAATGGATGCTTTCACATGAGGAATGAGGACAAAATATCTTTTTGGGGAGGCATGTCACTTCAGCATTCTTTACAGTACTCAACCCCGTATGGCAAAAGCTGCAAAGTTCATGTTGTAACTGCAATAGAAGAATTCCGTTGTCTTACAGTAATAACTTGGCGTGGCTGGGTGTCAGAACTGTGCCTATGTGCACACACAGTGCATTTAGTCATAAGTTCCCTGGGTGGTCCAGGAACTCCACAGCTACTTTCTGCACAGGCGAATCAATGGACTGACTTGAGAGACAGGATTAACTGAATTCCTCCAAACCTTCACATGAAAACATTTGACTAACTGTTACAGTCTTGGAGATTTTCCCAAGTAGCTCCTGCTGTGCCTAGACAAATTGGTAAGCATTATCCCTGTGCTTCAATTATTAATTAGCATCCTGAATGGGAATCTGGCTATCCCAAAGACTTCTCAGGTGGTTGCTGCTCCAAAATAGAACAGAGTGTAGATAGATGGGACACCTTCTATAGTCAGTCGAAGCAGTTCCTGCAAATGCAGAAATGTTCACATAGGTCAGTCTTTTGTACATACTTAAGATAGGGTATGTTTTGTATGTTTTTTAAGATAATCCAAAGCAATAGATCATGCATGTAATGGAGTAGCCACATAGGACAGTCAAACAAATTGATATAAGAAGTCAGTAAACTTCATTTCATCACCAAAAGGTCATGGACTCACCCAGTGAGCCAGGAATTTCACAAACTATTACCTTCTTGATGTGTCTCTGGCTTTAGATATGCAAGAAAGGGGGAAAATAAAGAATGATCTTGGATCAGTATGATGACAGCAAATTGTGGCAGCCCTATCTCTTGCTCCAGCACCAAAGAGGTAAGTGGGCACACAAGATGAAAGTGGACACAGAGCAAAGACGAGCAGTTCATACCAGCAAAATCACGAAGAGGAACATTTGGCTGCCACTGGACTACTATCTACTGCCCTAGGCAAGTGTTTATTTTACTATGGCTATGGTTAGAGCCTGTTGTCACAGTAAAATAATAAAATGTGAAGGGGAACTTTGATACTGCCACAATTTCCATTGTTCCATTCAGGACGTTGTTTCACTGAATTATCAAAAATCACACTGGTCTGCAGAGTGCAATCTGATCTTGTTCAGGCTCCTTGAAATACCTGCTTCACCGCAGATATTCACAAGGGCTTGGATATACAAAACATAAACAAATGCATTGTCAGTGACATATCACTAGCTAACCTAACAGATGGCATCCCAGTTAGGGGGGGCTTATTTACATACACAAATAACTTCCAGGAGAATTGAAAGGCAGGAGACATAATACTGGAAGAAACCATCATTCTATACAGTTGGTTGGAAGACAGTCTTTTTATAGCTTCTAGATCGAAACTTTGAAAAGCAAAGATGATTTATAGCGTACATTCTGATGTGTAGAAAGTAATTAGTATTGAGGCAATCTATAATTCATTTGATAAGATTACTAAACTACACAGATTTTTAGAAGCATTTATAATAAAGTGAATTAGGTTATATTGCTATGTTGTATTCCATATTAAACAAAGAGCTGTTTAAAATATTAAAAGAAATAATGCTATAAACAGCATAATGTATGTGAGGAAAGTGCTTTAGACATCAGTTACAAAGTTTTCTGAAGTATGATGCAGAAAATGCAGAATATTACTACAGAAATCTTGTCAAAGACAAAATTGGAATATTAAAGGAAAGTATTTGCTATAGGCAGGAATATAGCTTATAAATTAAATTTTCAGTACTGCATAACGAAACAAAGCACTCATGCATTTTGGGAAGACTGAGTTGGAGAGTAATTTTTTTCTCTTTTTGAATGTCTGTGATGGAGGACAATCCATTTTATTAGCTTTTTTTTTTTTTTTCTAATTCATGGCCATTGGAACTTAGAAAAGAAGTGCTCCTCACATCTCTAGCACATTTTTTTGTTTGAATGGACTCAACTAAAACAAAGAGGGTCAGAATTAAATCAACAGCAAAACCTTAACAGATGGTAGCAAGAAAAGAAACTTCACTGGCAAAATTTTGGCTATTTGACTTAACACAAGTTGTCTAAGATAGGAAAGAAAAATCGTGTGTTAGTCAATCTAAACTGAGAATGCAATGATGGACATCTAAAATTTATGTTCTAAGATAAGACATTTAGCTATATCAAGAGACTGTATCAAGAGTACCCTGAATGATGGCATTTCCTAATTTTCAGTAGTTAACTCTACAATCTGTATTTGTAAATAATACTACAGTGAGAGTTTTTTTTTCATATCCTTGTACAGTTTCTTAAGTTGTTCTAGAGAAAATATGATTCTTTTTCCACTTATAAGCATCATCTACACACCCGCATGATTCACCAGGATGACTGAACTCATACATTCATTCTGTGGAGCTGCTAAAGGAATCTGATAGCGGTAGCTGGTTGTTACCCTCTGTGTGGACAAGCAATAGAGAAAATGACTGCAGGAGTTTCTTGACAAGGAAATAAAGGGGATCAAGTTCTGATTATTAGTTACTCTTAGTAAGGACAACCATGAGGTCAGAAGAACAATTTGATGCTATCTAGAATCAGTCTATTTGTTAGGACTATAAACAGACCATAATCCATTAACAGCATAGAGTACACAACACTTTTGGAGTTAGACAACAATTACATAGAGGGAGGAGCACCACAGAATTTAACTTTTCTTGATATCTGTTATTGTCCAAAACTTATATTTGAACAACTGGAACTATTTTTTGGAAACTTAAAAAAAAAACAAACAAAACATAAAATAAGTCATACAGTTTTCTTTCCAGTGACACAAGAAGAAATCCCTTGCTGACCACAATCAAAATTATTTTGCAGAGCCAAACCTTATATTAAGTTTAAATTAAATTGTCCTGGCGTAAGATAGGAAGATTGACTAGACTGTTACCCAAGTGCTTATACATCCAGCAGGCCATTTTCATGAACTAACAAAAGAAATTTTCACAAATATCAAAATTAAATTAGCTGCCTAAAAATCTCATGATGATTACCATCAGACAGTATAATATATGCAGCTTTAGTTAACCCATACATATTAGGCCCACTCCAGTACTGGAGAAAAATGCACTCCAGCAGTCATTGATTTACAGTCATTCTCCTCAAGCTTGAATTTGAATTCCTGTTCCCTCCAAACCACTGGTCTCTAAGGCCATCTGTTTCTTGCCCTGGCTCCACGTGACAGCATTCTATTCAACCCTATGCAAATGACTTCATTTCATGCACACTATTCTTATTTTTGTCATTAACCAACAGAATGTATCGTGCAAACAAGACATAACATCTTACAACTTTTGGTCATCAATATCCAAGCAAACAAGAAATGGTTTGACCTCATTTTCATCTCTTCCTACCCAAAATTTGTTGGCTCACCCTCACAGTTCCTTCTGTTTTGGAATGCAGTTCTGCTTAGCTCCTTTCCTAAGCAAACTCAAAAGTTTTTACAGAAGCCAGCACCAGAGATTTTCCTGGCCTTTACTAACACCAGCTATTCTTCTTTTAATGTTCTAGCCTTAGATGTCAAGTAGTAGTCAATTAGTCACATTCCTCAGAGTTCATTCTATCTTTCCCATGCAGTTCATGGCAAGACGACAGCTAAATTATTTGAGCAAATTTTTATTTTTCCCATGGATGTCTCTGACACACACATGATTAATACTTCACTGTAACAGCATAAAAAATGAGGACATCTGGTATGTCAGTGTGTGACATAGCTTTAAAAGTCCTTACATTTGCGCTATGACAAAGTTCTTGACTTGAGACCAGATGCTTCATAATAGGGTAATGAAATGTCATTTATTGCAAATACTAACAAGATAATGGTGTTATAGTTTATAGTGTAATGGCGCATTAACTTTTGTAATATTCTAAAATCAAACTGGTTCTCTGATGAGTCAAATATTCACAGTGTTTTGGAACACACAAGTGATAAACTGTCATTCAACGTGGTCAAATAAGTCAGTTCATTAGAGATTAGCAGGAATTTTATGTTAAGAGAACCAAAGCCCAGATAGCATAATCTGAAATCATGTTCTCCAGCACTCACCCATGGCTGCTCTTGTCCAGCCTACCAGCATCCTGCTGGAATGTTCTCTGGGGGAATTAGTCTGGAGATGGGAGGAAAAGAAGAGATATTACTGTTATTTCCTTTTTGGTGCTCTCTCAGTTGTTATTAAAAAACACCATTAAATCCTGCTTCCTTGAAAAGGATGAACAAACATGAAATGTTTTCCAAGGCTGCTTTTCCAGACAATCCTGTGACTTAAGGAATCTCTTCTTTCACCACCTCTGGGCACAAATAACTGGCTCTGCTTGCTGTCTTTCTCCTTTTTGACTCATTTACGCGTACAGGAAAACACAGCAACAAACTAAAACTACTCTTTTTCTATCACTCCTCAGAAATCATTCTCTCTTACTCCCCGTGAGAAGCTTTTTGCTCTGGTTTATTTTCTTCAGCTATTTTACTCCGCATGGACTTTCACTGCTTCTTTTGTTTAACCTAAATGTGAGATATTTAGCATACCTATCACCATTAACAAGATCTGTGATTACTTACAGGTTAAAAAGAGGTCCCCTGTTCAGCCAGCTGGCTGTTGTGAGTCCAGGTCAGAGCGGCATCAATCTCCCCAAATTCCTTCTATAGGAGTAAGAGTAGTAGCTCCAGCTGTGAATTCTTTTAAGAATCTAAAACAAATGTTGCAATGACTAAGTCCCTCCAGCTATGCCTAAACCACAGGACCAGGAAAACCTCTCTAACTCCCACATTTAGATGCGAGATCGAGTGGCATCATGGCTCAATGTCTGCAAAGATGCATGCACGCGCTACCACGTACCATGCCACCCAACCTGATTTCCAGCAGAAGAAAGCCAGGCAGGGTGAAAAGGGGCTACAGTGCCCTTGCATGGTCATGACTGGGGGCACTGGACAACTGAGTGTGCTGTACAATATATTTGCCACAGTCCCGTCATAGCCTCCATGAATTTAGCTCTCCTCTTTATTTCTTAAAAAAAATCCATTTAAAGTCATATAATCAAATGATGCTGCTTTTCTGCTATAAGCCTCATTTAGTAATACATTTGACAAGAAACAGAGCATTGCATAGTGAATTTGTCCTGCAGTCTTTGTCTTGAGGAGCTCATTTCTCCTAGTCCTGCTATCTTTTTTCCAACAGCATGCCACTTGGAGTTCACTGCCACTATCATAACAAATATTAGTTGTGATACATTTTGTTTAGCTGTATATAAGTGGTGCTATAACATATGGTTATGAAAAAGAATGAGGGAATCTTTTATTTTACATGCAACAATGAGCTGTGCATAGTATTCTTTTAAAAAGAAAAAAGAGAGAAAGACTACAACAGCAATTTGAAATTTCAATTATCTTAACTATAACTTACAAAAGTAACTGTGGCTATAAAAATGAAACTGAATACTTCTGAAACTGAAACCCTCTCAAATTACCATCTGTACTCTCAATGAAAAATACTGGCTGTGAAAGTAAAAGCCTTTTCTACGTAATATCTACTATTGCTTATTGAGATGTACACATGATTGTATAAGTGACATCTTGTAAATAGTCTGTGGACTTAAATTAAAAAAAAAAACAACAAATGAAGGTATAGACATTTTTTGAACATATGTCCAAGGTTTAAACATATGTTTTAAAAAGGAAAACAGAAGACCCAGGGAACTACAGGCCAGTCAGTCTCACCTCTGTGCCTGGCAAGATCATGCAGCAGATGCTCCTGGAAACTCTGCTAAGGCACATGGAAAATTAGGAGGTGATTGGTTACAGCCAACATGACTTCACTAAGGGAAAATTATGCCTGATGTTTGGTTGCCTTCTACGACAGGGTAAAAGCGTTGGTGGATAAGGGCACAGCAACTGACATCATCTCCCTGGACTTGTGCAAAGCATTTGACACTGTCCCACACCACATCCTTGTCTCTAAATTGGAGACATATGGATTGATGGATGGACCACTGAGTGGATAAGGAATTGGTTGGAAGGTTGCACTCAAACAGTTGCGGTCAATAGATCAATGTCCAAGTGGAGACCTGTGACAAGTGGTGTTCCTCAGAGCTCGGTACTGGGACCGGTGACATTTAACATCTTTGTCGGTGACATGGACAGTGGGATTGAGTGTACCTTCAGCAAGTTTTCTGACGATACCAAGCTGTGTGGTGCGGTCAACACACTGGAGGGAAAGGATTACATCCAGAGGGACCTGGACAGGCTTGAGAGGTGGGCCTGTGAAAACCTCATGAATTTCAACAAGGCCAAGTGCAAGGTCCTGCAAGTGGGTCAGGGCATGTGTGCGTTGGCTGATGAGAAGCTCAACATGACCCAACAATGTGTGCTCTCAGTGCAGTAAACCAGCCACGTTCTGGGCTGCATCAAAAGACGCATGGTCAGCAGGCCAAGGGAGGTGATTCTGCCCCTCTACTACGCTCTCGTGAGACCCCACCTGGAGTACTGCATCCAGCTCTGGAACCCCCAGCATAAGATGGACATCGCTGTGTTGGAGCGAGTCCAGAGGAGGGCCACGAAGATGATCAGAGGACCAGAGCACCTCTCCTATGAAGACAGTCTGAGAGAGTTGGTGTTGTTCAGCCTGGGAAAGAGAAGGCTCTGGGGAGACCTTATAGCGACCTTCTAGTACCTAAAGGGGGCCTACAGAAAAGAAGGGGAGGGACTCTTTATCAGGGATTGTAGTGATAGGATGATGGATAATGGTTTTAAACTGAATGAGGGTAGATTTAGATTAGATATTAGGAAGAAATTCTTTACAGTGAGGGTGGTGAGACACTGGAACAAGTTGCTCAGAGAAGTTGTGGATGCCCCATCCCTGGAGGTGTTCAAGGCCAGGTCAGATGGGGCTTTAAGCAACCTGGTCTAGTGGAAGGTGTCCCTGCCCACGACAGGGGGTTGGAACTAGATGGTCTTTAAGGTCCTTTCCAACCCAAACCATTCTATGATTCTATGATACTTCATATATTCTGGTGTAGGAAAGAAGAGTTATATGGAGTGCAATACTACATACTATTGTATACTATATACAGTACTATAAGCATACTGCATATGTAGTATGAGAAAATCTGTATACAACATATTCTTTTACAACATCCTATATCTTCACCCTTGCAAGAACACAAAAGAACAGTAAAACCTACTTGCCATTGCACCTTTCAGTGAAAAAGAAAATACCTCAGAGGGCTGAAGAAGTGGTGTTTCCTTCCACTTGAATCCTTCTAAATGGAATGAAATATGAGGGGTTTCATTGTTTACATGAGAGCCTGCTTAGACTGTTTATCAGAAAAGGTGTCTTTCGTTCAGTACTAACACTCTAACTTTGGTATTTCAGCTGAGAAACATGAAATTTTCCTTCTTAAACCTATTCTATGTTAAATAGAAGGAAGAGAAAGAGGAACCAGAAGGCAGAGGAGAGAAAGAGCAAGGGATTTACAATTGCAGCTATAAGCCATTGTGTCTTCTGAGGCCAGATGTCAATTTGTTTCACTCTGTTCAAGTCCATAATGTTTCCTAGCCAAAGCAGCTGCCTCTAAAAGAGAAAGGGTGGTAGCTCTGTGAAAGGCAGGGGCTTCTCACTCGTTCTATAATATCAACTCAGAAAGAAACAGGAACCAGAAATCTATACTTTCTTATGAATATGTCCCCAGTGGGACCTGCAGAGCAGGTGTCAATCATTTCCCATCTTAAATTCAAACCTCCACTGTATTATGAGGCATGCCTGTTCTGAACTAAGAAACACCAGGATTTCCCCTCTGGATAAAAAAGTTATTAAATTAGATAGTATTCAGAGAAAAAAAAAAAAACAACCACAACACCCAAAACAGCATAAAGCGCAGATTTATGTGTATTCTTATTCAGAATGTGTACTTTAAGCACATCTTTTGATGTTATCTTGTAGCGATGCTTTGCCAAACAGGTGCCTTGAACTAAAACTGTGCTGTATTCTGGATGCATAGAAGGTATTTTACCCTCTTATTCATATGATCTTAAATTTTCAAATGAGACAAAATCAGTGTGAGAATTTCCTCCCCAGTATCCATCCTATGTCTCAGATTCTGATCTATTCCCATCTCTTCTTTTTCCTTCACAATGAATTTCCCCAAACAACAATGCTCTCCTGTTTCCAATATGTTCCACAGAGACCTTCTTTATGGCTACTGTAGGATTAGCTGGCTGCTGAAAAGCCCTATCCCCTACCAACAACTGTCAGCCGGCAGAATGAATAGCGGAGATGACACTGCTTAACTCTATGAAAGAAGGATGCTCAAAACCAGAGTGTGCCCTGATGAAATGAACTTTGGTTGCTGTTCATGGATGCTGGTAAGAACATTCAGACTGGAACTGTATTGAACCAAAAACTCCTCCAAAAGGGGTTATAAGGATTTTAAATTAAGTTTAAAAATATTATACAAAAACTGTACACATCATAATAATAACTGTGACAGTCTGTCTAGTTCTCTTGATTAAACTTTCATAGTAACACTTTCATTGCATTTTCTTTTACAAATTTAATTCCCAGCTGTTTACCCCTCCTTTATTGCCCTTGTTAGATATCTTTCCACCTTTTATTGCCTGTTCTCATCACCCACTATTTGTCAGTGTGAGAACAACCAATGTGGCTTGAAATGTTTTGCATAAAGAACTCAGTCTCTGCAATTAAGTTTCAATACTCTAAGAATAACATTTATGCTAGCAGATGTCTACATTCCCATCACCTCACTTTGCAATGGTTCAGGTCCACAATTTATATGACATGGAATATGTACAAGTTAGCATGACTAAGTTGCTTTAATTAAAAATATTTTTTTACTATTAAATTATTTGTACCTCAGTATCTCTCACAGACAGTAATCAGGATAGGTAGTCCCAGTCCCACTGTGTAATAAGAGATATTTAGTGCCTCAAAAGATTAAAACCTAATTCTGCAGAGTTACAAATGAAAGTGTAAGAGATTTTATTAACATCTCATAGTGGATTGATGAGTATAACCTATACTATTTGAGGTTATAAATGTAGGTACAGTTTCTGAGATGCTGTAGTAAGAATTCACCCATTCAAAAATATTTATACACTTGCTTAAATTTGCTATCATTGAATCACCATTTCTCTAATATAATAACAAATCATAACTACAGAAAAATTGTAGTCTTATAATACCCTTATAATATAATATACTACCATCACTTGCTCTGTGAGGCCATGAAGTAATTAAGCATTTCTCAGATATCCAGATGACTGGAAACAACCTCTGTTCAACTTAATTCTTGGCTACCAGGACGCTAATTGTCTGTCATCTTTAAAATTTGCTCAAAATCTGAGATGTCATAAATGAACTCAAGGAACTGGCCTCATTTTTCTATGGGTGAAATGAGTTCTGATTCATTGCCTATTCTCTAACAGATAAATGGAAGTTCAGAGCATGAATAAAAGGACAACCAGGTCACAAAACTGAGTTATTTGATTTACAGAGAAATTAATGAATATGTAATAAAAACCTGAACGAGCCCGTTGAAGCCAAAGTCAAGAAGGGAATAATGGTATTTGCATCCTGTAGTTTAGGTCATAGAATTGCTATCCTGCTCTTGCTACATACAAACATGATGGTGTGTTTTACAGGACATATGCATCAAATTTAAATTCTGCTATTTTCACACAAGAATCTCTCTGTTTTTCATTTTAAAAGTGAATTGTTCTTAGCTTTTATTTCTTTCAACTAATATATGTAATACTTAGATGCTTTTGACCCTATAAAGCTGGGAGTTCCACAAAAGAAATTTTTTTTTTTAAGCTTGTCCTAACAGAAACATTCACCAAACTATGACTTCTAGCATCAAGAATTTAAAATACTGAATAGCTTCCATTTGACCCCATTCGGTTTTAATATACATGTTATCCAGGAACACTGGCTCGTTCTGGACTTATTAAAGTTTATTTTCTCAAGTTTCTGCATGAAAAGAACTATGTTAGATTGTGAATTCCGAGGTTATATTTAAAAGAAACCAGTCTCAAACACAGCTTCACAACAGCACTTAGCAGGTACTTAGTTTCAAGCAAATGTTTGTTATTCTGCAGTAAATGAGACTCAAAACATTCTTAAATTAGCAGTCATTTAAATTCTTGCCTGAGCTAGAATCAATGGTAAAAAAACAATGTAACAGGTAATGAGAAAAATGCACAATAAAGAAAAACTGCCAGCAAACTGTGGATCACGTGGCATAGTTAACTGAAGGTATTGCATGTTTTTCTTTTGAAAGGCATCCCTTTGAAAGACATCCTTTTGATGTACTTTAAAAAGGTAAAATTTACTTTTAAAAGATAGAATGTATTTTAGAAGGTAGAATTCTCACTAAGCAAGAGCAACAAACTGTAAAAAGGTTACAAAGCCTTCTGAAACAAGACACTTTGTGCTAATGAAAGTACCCTTGAAGAAGAACAGAAGGCTGGTAACAAGAGAACATCCCTATGCAGAAAGGTGCGAAAACTGGCTAAAAAAGTGGACAGCTGCTTGAAGAGGCTCAAAGTCAACAAAGGTTTGTAGTAACTAAGGGAAAGGTAAAGGTGGCAGTGGGAGATCATGACCAACAACTCAATTAGAGACTGAACAGTACTACACCCACATCATACTGGAGCACGCAGACATCAATTAAGGGACATTATAGCTTTAAATGAAAGTGAGAGACTGTACTAACCAATAGAAATTGTTAAGATAAGTTACTAACTAATAATTGTATCTAAGGGTGTGCATTTCTGTGTTTTGAACCATATAAATATTCCAAAGTGTTTGTAGGCCAGTGTGCTAGCTTTGTGGATTACCACCTAGCACCCATCTCTGCAGAAAGATTTAAATAAGTAACTCTACATTTTGTGTGTATTGGCATCTTGCACACTGGGTAAATGACCCCACTTTGGGACAACACTTTCATATACACACTTTCAATAAAACAAGTGGTAAGAAAAGCTAGAGAAAGATGAAAGAGAAAACCTTAGAGCTCAAAAAGGAGACAAACTATAAAAGAAAGATACTCCGTGTGAAGGATTCTCTATGGGTAGGTTCCCAAGATGCCTTGAAAGACACTATATTAAAATAAAAACCATTTTTATATCCTAGCCATGAAGTTCAATCCCAGCCATGGTATAATTTAAGGGTGCAATACCTCTGTGTAATAGACTTCAGGACTTGCTCCTGGGTGTGCTGTCTTCTCCTGGTATAACATAAAGGTCTGCTATGTTTTCAGCACTGTCATGAAATCAGTTCTGAGTTGCAAGAGGAAAGAGGACATGTAGACAAGACCAATGTGTTCCTTGTTGGCTGAAAGAAGTGTATCTATCTTCTGTCAGAGTTTGCAAGCGAGGTCCTCACAATACAAGTTCACCTGATATGATGCTGCAGTGTTATGTATCCAAGGTAGTACTCAGTCCTGGACATGATGGCTCTGTTGATTCCTCTTTCACCCTACTGTCCCCATTCTCCTTTAAACCTTTGTCCAGCTATGATTCTGATATTCCTGCAGCTAGATTACATTTTCTTTGATGTTCTCATTCAGCTCCTCAGGGGGGACTAAAAATGGGACAAATTTAAAAGAACATAAATAAACATACTAGCAACACTGAAGAACAATGGGACATAAAGATCTTTAAAGCTTAAGTTTTTTGATTTAAGGAAAACTAAAGAAAGTGAAGAAGATAAAGTAAGTTGCACAAATCAACTTCGGAATTCTGTGATTACATATCACAGAATTGCAAACATTCAGATGGCTTGCTTCTGAGCTCTGATTAAGAGCAAAAAAAACTAGCAAGTTCCTATCATTAAAAACAGAATTATAAAAATATTCTCCTGTGTAACCATACGTGTTACTATGCCTAAGAATGTAACACTTCACAGCAAAATAGCAGAGTGACACAGAATAACTGCTTCTGGACTTTGCCTTTTTTAGTGTTTTGCACAGGGGTGCTACACACAGATGGAGAGGGTGAGGGAGCCTTCACGTCAGAAGTGAAGTAATTTCTCTTTATGTTCCTTCACAAAAACCAAGCATAAAGATACATGAGTGTTCCTACGCTGGCTCAATTATGATTCCTTTCCAGATTCACTACCTATTTTTATAAACTGTCAGAAAATTAATCGTTTCCCACCCATGTGCAGTTTTCTTTATTTCCCACCAGCCCACCCCATGCCTTCATTTTTGTATTCTCTGCTTGCTTCTTTCATTGCTCTCCCTTTTGTTTTCTCTTTCTTTTTATACCTTTTCAAAGGGCCTCCCTCCCATTGTCCCTTACTCATACCCTGCTCTGCTGAAAAATATCTGCAGCAGCAAACCTTTTTTGAAGTGAGTGACAAGACATGCTGCTGATTCAGTGCAGTGAGGACATGTGATACGAAGAGAGCAGTGGGTGGATTTACAGCTCGTGTCAAAACATGGGCTGGCCTTAGTTTTCTTGTAAATTTGCGTAAACGACTAGGTTTGATTCTTTGTATGAGGAGAAGTCAAGTTCAGCACAAAGTTTTTGCTGCTTTTTGGAGAATTTTTACCTATCTACAGTTCTGCATTTTTTGCATATAATTCTTATGACATAAGGCTGTGGGTGAAAGAGCTACAGTTGAAAATTTTCAATACAGAGAAGATTAAGTGATTATCTCAGATTTCTATTGAGGCTTAGATACCTAAATAAGATATCAAAAATGAAGATGTAGTTTATTGAAGCAAGGCTTGAGAGAGGGAAGAGGTGGAAGAAGAGGAGGAAAGAACTAGGCAATATCAAAAGACAGTAGAAAACAAAATATTACAAAACATTCATCTTTGTAATATAGGAAGATGGGGAATAAAAGATAAGATAGAAGATGAAGTGAAAGGCATCAGCTAAAGAAGGATTTTATTATGCACGTTTTAATGTAGCATATTAAACTGTATTCTTGATATGTGCAAATGCAAGATGAAGGGGGTGGCAATGTGAATTGACTTGTATGTGTAGAGGAGCATACAGAAAGCATGTACAGAAACTGATGGTGATGTTCTTTCCAGAAAGGACAACTTTTTAGAGCTCCATAATAACAAATATCCAAGAACATTTGAACAGATTTCGGTTTCCACCTGATATTTCCACGGTTGTCTTACAAATGTTTCAGAGTTCTGTGAGCCAACATCCTTTGATCTCCTACACTCATACTCTGCAAAAATACACGATGATCACTTTAACTATCTGTGCCTGCAGGAGCAAACCCAGGAAAACCAAATGACTGTTATTCCCTTTTACAAATGTATGACAAAAGGAAAGAGCGATTAAGTTGCACAGGAAGCATGGTGTGGAGATGACAACTAAAAGCACCCCCACCTCGAGTACATACAGCCCAATGGCACCTCTCCTGCAACACTGCTGTTCTTCACAATCCATGTATCTACTGAATAAAAACAGCAAATGATCCCAGAATGAGAAGTTTTAAAAAATCAAGCATCCTCAATGAACAGCCTCTGAAATGTCCGATTTCACTGACAGTGGGTTCACTGCAAGGCTCTTGTATTCAAAAGTAGTCAGATTATCTGCTAATTCCTGGTACTTCAGTTAAATGTTCTAAATGATGTCTAAAGGAGACAAGATAGTCGGGGGGTGGGTGGGTTCTTTGTTTTCATTCAAAAATAGTGATTTTATTCAGAAACAACTACTAATTATATAAGGTTCCTACTGAAACAGAAAATCTGGGTAAGCTACAAGAATTTGTGCCCTCAAAGTGTCTTGTCCTGCCAAAATACTTGCCACTCAAATATAGTCTAACAGTGTTTGTTTAACTTCTCATGTACAGGTACTGGACTCTTTGTAGCTACAGTAGTGCTGCCAAAATATAGTTACTGAGTTTAAATGCAAAATAAAGTTTTCTCCTTATTTTCTCTCATAACAACATTGATGGAAAATTCTAACAGATGTTTCAAATATCTATTCTTATTTAAGTGCATTTGAGAGACTGCCATTTCAAAGAACTAATCCCAGGTCCTTGCACAGAAACACTAAGCGTCACTTCCTCCAAGCTCAGGATCAGTGCATCCCA
>VZSZ01008606.1:132133-159865 GCA_013398815.1 Ibidorhyncha struthersii | reverse complement strand
TTTATGGCAAAAAGGGAGAAACTAGGATTCTTAAGCACATCTGAAATTAAGTGACTGATTTTCAGGTAAGTCTTATTTTAAGTTCCTATATTTTAGCGGGATCTAGACCCTTGTAAATGATAGATATTAATAACTAATGTGTTCAGTGACTAAAAGGAGAAAATAAATGAATATGCATATCCAGTATAACTACATGTAACTCATGGCATAAAGAACTATGTCACACAGCTAATTTTTTTTCAATATAAGCATTACATTCCCTTAGAAAAGTTAATGCTCCTAGCACATGAATTGGTTAATTTTAATCAATTGGTTAATTTTAATCAATTTATTCAAATCATATCAATCTTTGTCCTTCTCATTCTCGTTTCTCCTCCTTTTTTTTTTTTTTTTGGTAAGGATGGAAAAGAGCAGTGGATTTCTTTTTACTAGATTAAAAGTCAGGCAAGAGGTTCTGCAACAAATGACACAAAAATTTAATTTTTAGCATTTGAAAAGAGATATAAAACCAAATACAATATATTTAGAAAGCAAAAAAATAGCACATTCTTTCAGAATACAACTGAATGTTTGTCCTTGAAGATGCTGCTGGTTCAGCAGTCACCTGGAACACACAGGCACTCAGCACATTCCAAGAATTGTTTACTTAGGCGGCTGAGTATAGACTGAGGATTTTTCAATCCCACTTCTTGCTTATTGGTAGTTCTTAATGTCTCCTTTTTGGCCAGCTGAGCTTTTGGACGAAAAAAAAAAGGAAGATTAGTAGTCAAGCCATGGCTATCACATTTGCAAAGTTCAGAATATAACAGTGACACCAACGATGCTTTCTGTAGATGAAGGAGACTGGGTTAGAGCTGATCTATAAACCCTTGCCTCGTGCTGAACTGTACAGTGTAAATCCTCTGAAAAAAAAAAAATTACTATTAAAAATACCCAGACTCAAAGAATGATTTCTTCCTGAGTTGACAGGATTTGCTGTTTGTTTTGGAAAAGTTTTGGAAATTTTATTGTGGAAATGTAGCTACCAATTTGTTTCTTGTGTCTTAAACTGGCAAGAGAGCATGGCTTTAAGTATGTAACAAGAATTAGTTCACCCTTTTGATCCTCTGAGAGTTAATGTGGGAAGAGCACTTTTAAAAGCAAATTTTCTCTGGCAACATAAATCAATCACTTTAAAGTGCTTTTATTTATAAGCTACATTTTATTTTTCTCCTGTAGGCAAATGAAAGAAAAATTTATTGGAGATTAAAGAAGTTTGTAAGCCTGCCCTTTCCTATTAAGAACTTGATTCCAAAGTTATTTACAACATTTCTCCTTCCCCTTCTAACATTAAGAAGAAGCTGTGCTATCAGCTGTTTTCTTGCTTTTTTTTCTTCTCCAGGTCTCCTTCCTAGCTGTGCTTATTAAAGAGAACTTAGTCTGTGGCTCAGGAAGTCACTGCCTTTCTAGTTAGTTGTAGCCAAAGCAGAGGCCTGTAACACATGAAAAATGTAAGTGTACTAATCAACATAAAATTAAAATGAGCTTGCCTTGAACTCAACTAGAAGCATACTGAAATAGTGTAACTGACAACAGTATGTTAAGTATTTTAAGATACAATTTTACATACGTATGTGAACAATATCATCCTCAAAGAAGCAAAGAAAGAAAGATATAGTTGGATGTAGGAGGCATCCAAGTAACAAAAATTGCCAGACGAAGGACAAGATAAGCACAGCAGACTGAAAATAGACAGGACATTCTCCCGAATACACAAGAAATATTTGACTGGAAGATAAAATAAAATAAGCAGTACAAGGAGCAGAGGACACACCCCAACACACACACACACCCTTTCTGAAAGGGAGGTAAAAGTGACATAAGTGAGGAAAGTCAAAGAAGAAAAAGAAGGCCACTTGAGTTCCAACTTCTTTTACCAACAAGCTCTCAATATTGATCACCTTGACCTTGGCAACTAAGGACAGCAAAGGAGCGTCCCCATCAGTGTTAGGTGTACAGCATCAGCTCTGTGGTATTGCAAACTCACAGCTACTTTGGAATATGATTGTTAAACAACAGCAGCTTTGTATATGTAGTGATGGTTAATATTGTGTAAGAATTAGCCATAGCATGAAGTGAGTTTTTAATAACTAAATTTAGTACAGTTTGATTTTGAAGATAGAATCTGGCCTGATTCTTTTAATTAACCCATCCTTAGCCTGTGGTAAACTTGGCATATTAAATTAGTTAAACTCCATAATGCTGGCATTTCTAGTAGAGTGTCTTGAAGTTTATGGAATCATGGCATCTGTCACCAAAACTTTTTGCGTGCTGCAAAGGAAGGGATGTCCTGTATGTCTTCATTCGTGTCTTATTTTTGGTAAGTGATGTGCTTTGCAACCACTTATGTCACACTGGTAAGCCTTTAGCTCTGGAAACCATAAACCCAGAGAATACTGCACTGGGGGGTCTGATCCCAAGATTTATGAAACAGCTTAGCCTGACTGAATGCAAAAGATGAGGAAGAAGTCAAGGGAGATTTCAACAGTTAAAGAAACTGTCAAAATGAGAGTGCTGAGGTTAATGACTGTAGAAGAGGAATGCTGAAATCTGGGGACAAAGAAACAAAATTCTTAAAGAAAATATGGAAATAGAAATACTTATGTGTTTTAAAGTGAGAGTGGTTTGTGTGGTCTTGCAAATTGCTCCTCTCTTAAAACCAGAACAAGGCATATGTGATTTCACATGCTAGATGTTTTATTCTGCTTGTCCCTGTTCTGATGAAAAGAGTTCCTGACAGCCTCACAGAGATAATGTGCCTGGATTTAGGAGCTGATAGTTTCTGCACACACACACGCACACCCCTCCCCCCAAATCCGCATCTGATCTGCAATCTGAATGCATTTCTTACTGCTATTCTGCAAGAGCTGACCTTAAAGCCCGTATAAGTAGTTGCTTGAGTAGAAACACTAGACAGAGCAGCTGAGGGGAAAAATGTCACTGAATCTCCTGTCTCCAAATCAGGTAGAAGACTGTGTTGTGATCCTAGCTGAAGAGGCCTGAATTTTTAAACAACATCATCCACAAGTAAGCAGTATTAGACTATGTTACTGTCCAGTAAATTGACCTGTCTGTATCGTAAAAGTCATGGTTCTTCTTTACACAGATACAGACTCCACTGGATATCAATTGCATAGTATACAGATACCTTCAAAGCACTTTTGGGGAAGATGTGTCAAGCAAAGTCATGGGTGTCTTTGGCAATTCTCTGGTGCCTAATGAATAGTAAGTACTGTATTAAAATTACCCCAAGACAAATCTTTAAGATGTGAGCTTGTTGGCCACTCCAAAAGGATGCATAGATGTCAGTGGGTGATGATAATCCTCTAAGAAACAACAATGGGAGGCATAAAAATGGTCTGTTGACTCTCTTGGGCCACACCAGCTCCTTTCTGTATCTAGTGATTTACTGCCTGTAAATTAAAATGGTTCCAATAGTGATTCCTTCCTTGTGGGAGTTTCAAAATTGCTGTTTATTAACATGGAAGACCGGGTAGTCTCACTAGTGCCTGATACATTCTTCCCCCCAAATTTCTTCTCATGACCTCATATTTTTATATAGATATGTGTTTTGAAAATCAGATGCCTCATAAAGGAAAGGAGGATAGAGGCCTAGGAATGTTTCAGTCCAGCATTTCTTAGTTCATTTAAGACCTTTAAAGGTGGAAGGCTTAGTCTGAAGTAGGTCCTCTGTGTCCTGGCTAAAATTTGATCTGGCTGAATGACAGCAGCTGTAGCAGTAACCACAAGGAGCCTGGGCTTACACGTGAAGTTCAGTGTGGAAGCTAAGAGACTGAGATAAGCGCTTCAAAGAGTACACTGGAGGATTGTTAAGTGAACACTGACAAGAAAAGACAAATACAGTTAGCACGCTAGAAGAAAGAATCACAGTCAAGTTCAAAAGTGGTGTTGGTTTAAAAACCTAAGCTCACTCCTGTGAAAGCACAGAGTCAATGTAACTGGTGAAAGGAGGAGATGAACAAAGGTCAGCACAGACGATCCGCTAGCTTGAGTGAGCTGATACTTGAGCCCAGATACATTCCACATATTTCACTCTGTGCTGCCTCATCATACAATTTATCACTATAAAGTTGTCCAGAATGTATAGTTTACCCTGTACCCTCTCTGAATAATCTCAAAGTGTTAGAGGCAGAAAGATTACTTTTGACCATAAAAATAATCTATTAAAAAAAAACAATAAATTTAAAGACATAATTCATTCTTATTTAACAAAACAAAGGAGTGGTATATGCTTATCCTGTATAGATAAACTTCAGTATTTCTTTAGACAGCTAACACTAATGTATTTGCAAGTATGCCTTTCATTCTACATGATTATACAGAGAAAATAGTTTTCATTAGCCACATATAAAAGTGTTGTAAATACCTAAACAGCAAACTGTGCAAAAAAATCATGTTATATTTATTCATCAATTCCAAATATGCTTGAAATTATAAATCCTTTACTATTGGTGACTTGGGTTTGGTTTTGTTTTGTGCATTGTTTTGTTTTTGTGAAAATGAGTGGAAGTAAACAGGGAAAGTCATTGAGTGGAAAAAAATTAGGTTTATCTCTTAATGTATGCCTTATTTCTAATGAGATTTACACTTTTTTTTGTGGGGTTGTTTGTTGTGGTTTGGGTTTTTTTGCTTTTTTTCCTTCTAAATCAATGTTGTGGCTAATAAATTCCTTTCACTCACAATTTTTCTTTCAGTTTTGAAGTTTTAAATTAATTTACTTAAAGGCTTTTATTTCCTAATATGTCCATGACATATGTTACATGAATGAGTATTGACCAATATAGGCAAACTTGGCCCAAACCTGGTTTTCAGTTTTCTACTGTACTTAAAAATGTTTCATTCTTATTATTGACTAGCATGACAGTCCCAGCCCTGATGTTAAGAAACAATAATAGGTTGGTTTGTTTGATTTTTTTTCTAAATACACCATCAGGTTCTGTGCAAGTATTTAAGTACATACATCCCATGCAAATTATCTTCCTGAGCCAGTAGCAGATTTTGTTGTATTAATACATAGAAGCTTTGTTTCAATAGTCAGGGTTTTTTTAATTTTTTTTCTTAAGTTCTCTGTTCTCATTTTATCGCTTTAAATATTGCTTGCTGTCAGAAGCAATAGTAATAGAAGCTAAAGTTTTGGAAGGTGGAATTGTTGGTGGTTTGCCACTTTTTTCTTCTGTTGACTGTATTAGGTGACAAATTATTGCAATGGAATTACTATTGATCTCTCTGCATGATGCTTCGTACCAAAATGAGATTGGGAGAGGTTATATTGTTTTCCCACTGCTCAGCATTTCTCAAAGTTGGGGAAAGAAGGACAGTTTATGCTTATGCATGTATTCACATAGCTTGGGTATTTTTTATTCATTATTCATCTTTCTTCCCTTGACTAATAAGCAAAATAAGAGTTATGAAATCACAAACTGGTATAAGAGAAAAAGTATTTTTTCCTCTATTTCACTAATTTCACAGATTAAATGGAAGGGTGCTCACCCCACTCCATAAGTCCAAAAAGTAAATGGATTTGGCGAGACTTTAATTCTTGCCCCTTCACCTTGCCTCTAATGGAAACCATAGCTTGTGCAAAATATCTCTTAATTTGCATTTCTCCTGAAAATCAGCCTCAATACAATAACGATTTCATCCAGGAAAATGGGAGAGGTAAGTAAAATCATTTTTATTATGTACTTTCTCTCTGTAATTCCTGACTGTAAGTAATCAAACTGCAGGGAAAAAAAAAGAGCAATTGGTTGTTCCCTTTTCTGAGATCAAGAAAGCTGAAGCAATAGACAAGTTAACTGATACAATTTGATAGATTTTTTCATGTTTTCCATGATGATTAGTAGAAAGGATGAAGAGAGTTCTTCTTTCCCACCGCAGACAGTGAGAGGATCACCTGTGTAACAGGAAGCTGAAGAAGGACAACTGTGTCTCAATAATTTACATGGAAAGACTATACCCATTCATTATACCCCATGAACTTTAGGCAAGAATCCAACAGTTCATCACTTCTTCTTATGTATTCCTGGAGGCATTATAGGTTGTCATCTCTATACATTTTTCATTATAGTTAATGATAATTTTGTTCTCCTTTAATTATGAACATGGATTAGTAAATTATTTCTCACATTCCCTTTTGATGACAAATTGCCACATGTGTAGCCTCACCTTCCCAGTGAAAGAAATAGACTCCAAAAACACTCTTGCTGATGATACTCTGTTTGGGTCCTCTGAAGCTGATTTGTTCAGATCACTCTCATGTGTTTGGAAATACTCTCATGATGTTTTGGATAACATTCATTCCTGAAGAGGAGGGTGAAGAGATAGCTATCATTCTTCCATGTAAAAAGTCTTCTAAACAGACTGAACACACAAAACACAAATTTAGTTTGATTCTTGAATATATTTAAAGGTATCAGCATACTGAGGTTAATGGAATCATCCACATATATTAGCTGGATTGAAATCTAAATGAAGAACCAACTAATTAAAAATACTTGCCTATCTATGTTTCAGCAACTGTACTTGTAGATAACTTCTCCTTAGAGGGATTAGAGATCAGAAAATCATGATGGAGAATGCTTTTGTAAGAATGAATCCGATGTGACTTTCTCAGTAAAGGGAAAACCTAAGAAGGATGAAAAAACCTCTGTGTTCTTGGCAACTGAAAGTATCAGGTATCTTGTAGCTCATAGAAAAGCGTGTGTTTGAGATAGTTATACACTTATGTTTCTTAAAATATTTTATATCTATATGAATAACATAGTTTCTCTTTAGATATAAATTTTTCACAACTACAGTCTCACCAAATACCACATCACATCTTCCTTGCCTCTTCAAATCATATTCCTTCACATGTTCTGGCAGATGTCATATCCAAAGTCAATGAAAAATTTAGTAAAACGATATTTCAGTTCCTAGTCCTTTAAATAGTTCTGTCTAGCTGGATAAAGATTTAGGTACGATGTGGTATTTTAAATGACAGAACTGCTGACAATAAGACTTATTTAATAAGTCTTTGTAAGTATAAAATAAATGACGTATACAAGAGGATTACCACAAAATAAAAAGAAACAATAAAATCTTTAAGCTGTCAGTCTCTAAGAGAAAAAAATTTGTTCATTTGTATAATAATTTATTGGTGGATTCAGAATTTGGTCAAATTTAGTTGTATCCACAATTTAAAACACAATTTTCAAGTGTAATTCAGACTACATGGATTATTCTTATTACATAATCTGATTACACCTTGATCTTTAACAGTATTCCATGAATTGCAGCTCTGTGGTTTTTACTTCCTATCTATTTTGTTGAGGAGAAAATGGATTTCAGATAGTATAAAACAAAAAGGAGAGAAGGAAGAACATTAATTAATTAATTCATATTAATTAATAAGAATTGAGTACAGCCTGGTCGTTTAAAATACAAGGTCACATGTTTAAAAACTAATGGACTGACAAACAGTTGCTGTAATCTTGGAAACAATCATAAAGAGATGACATCAGATGAGTCATCACAGGGTGATTAGTATTGATCACAAGATAATGAAAAGGCAGATTTGGTCTTAGAATGTTTCAGGGAAGGTTTTCTCAGGAAACAGAGGAAGTACTACTTTTGGTTCATAAAACCCTGTCAATGTTTATTCTGGAATTTTGCATGGTTTTTGAGTCCCTTATATTTAGAAAGCTAAAAGGTGAATATAACTGAATGAAGACACCAAAGAATGGACAGGAAAAGAGCATAGTTTGGTCATCCTAAGAAGAAGAATGGCCAGAGAGATAAACAGTTGAGAAAAGATCTTAAAATAAAGAAAACTAGTGGCCTGGGAGCAGATCGGTATAGACTAGTTGTGAATAAGTTTAGGCTAGACATTTCCAGTTCTTGGAATCATGAGGATCTGACATGGGTTTTCAGTGGGAACAGGGGAGTCAAAAATCCTATATTATTTTAAGATGGATCATGACTGTTATACCAAAAGGCAAACATAGTGTAATTATTCATGAGAGCATTTGGATTCCAGGGGTTTTCTTCAAACCAAAGCTTTCTAGCCTGAAGTATGACCGACATTTAGGGCAGACTAGTCTTTTAAAACTGTCTTCTGATGTCATCTTTATTGCCAAACCTCCTCTATTTCTTCTGCAGCATTATAATAAGTTATTTCACCTGCAAATGAGATTCAGAATCCCTAAAAAATTGTCAGTACTTGAAACGTTTATGAAGGACTTCACTGAATAAAAAATAGCACAGTTTCAACATTAAAATTCAGAATCAAGTGACACTTCACACTTTATTCTGTTAGTTTTAACAGAGTTATGCTGTTATCTTTAAATGTGTAAAACAGAGACAATTTTACATATTCTACAGAAACAAGTATGAGATGCTTTAATCAGGTGCAGTAGTCTATGATAATCTATTCCTACTTTACTTTTGTTAACATGATACAGTGAAATAATTAATGCTGTCATGGATTGTCTACATACACTCCTCATGACAAAACTTACTGATTTATCCATCATTCTTCCAAAATATACTCATTGTGAATATGCTAAAACAACATTACATTAGCAGGTTTGCTAAATAGAATAACGTCAGCCAGAGAGTTTGCAGATTTCTCATCTCTTAAAATATCTAATCAAGAGAACTACACTCATGCATTTTGGTACTAGAGTTATAAATTATGCATAACACAGCATAACATTAAAGCATTAACATAATTTAACAATACCAATCTATCGGTTCCCAAGTGAAAGAAATAAAGGTGTTGTATATGAGTGTCTTGACTTGAGTCACCCAGTTTGGACATGTTTAAAATTTATAGTAATAAGAATGATTATTTAAAAGTTTTAGATCTCTGCTAATATGCCCTTACTCTTTTTTTTTTCTTTTACTGTGTAATAATTTTTTTACATACAAGACTTCATTTCTTAATTTTTTTTGTCCAACTGACACACTAAGTAATGTCCTTTTTTAAACCTACAAAACTGCACCGTTAGCTAAGACTTGCTGCTTTAAACAGAAAAAAAATCTGTGGATTACATCTAATTTCATTCTGATCATTTCCAAAGTATTAAAATACACGTAACAGCCATCATCATCAAAGATCCTTCAACCAGTTTAGCTAAGATTTAGCAGAAGAAAATAGATAATACTTCTCTTCATGTGAGGTGATTGTCACACTAATAGCATTCCTAGTGGTTTTGAAATCTCAGCTGAATGTTTTTCCAATGTTTAGCCAAGAGTATGGAAGATGGTGTGATTTTGTGGGTTTTTTTTCAGACTTGGAAGCACAGAGCTTGGATTGACATAGGGATTTCTGAATGTTCATATGATATGTATTTATTTATTTATTTATTTTGTGCTATTGTCTCACTTATTCATAAGTTACAAAGACACCAATTTTCTGTTCACATGTAGACATGGTAAATAGCGATATGCTTGTAATTGATCTCTCAGGGTCTGTGACATCACCCTACGGTGCCATAAGGCAGTGAACCAGAGGAACTGCTATACTAAAAGAACCCACATTTTTTCACCTGTTTTTTAAAGGTAATTAAACAGACTTTACTGAGAAATTCCTTGCTCCTGTACAATTGCTCCTAGTGCCAGTGTTATATGAGGATGTTGTTCTCTTTTATTGTATGAAACATGACATAAAATGATGACAAAAAGTTCAGACTAGTAGAAATAAATTTCATCTCGCCATATATAACATACCTTTATTCTCACACCTGTCTGCAATTATTTTCATTTTAGATGAAGGAGAAAGCAAACGGAAAGACTAAACTTTTGTAACAGCATTAGATTTTGACTCTTCTCTGGCACAGTATACAAAGACAAAAAAGGTAAAAAGGCATCTAGTTTGGCCATGTTTTCTCTAGAATTAAGAAACAAAGAAATTCGTAAAAAACATTAATCCAGCCTAGGTACTTACTGTTAGTAATTTTGATTTTCATAATCACCAAGGTTCATTGAGACACTGAGATCAGTTGTGCACACTAAGAGCAGAGATTTGAACTCAACATCTACCATGGCATTATAAAATAACCTTAAACTGCCTGGTATGCTCTCAGACAAGCAAATCCTCTCTCTCTTTCTATAAAAATAATAAAATATTTTTCTGTGAGCATGTAAATAAATAGCATGATTATATAGCAGTACATTACAGGTACTCTTGCTGGAAGTGTTCTTTGGGAAGAACAAGGCCTCAGTTTATGTCCTTGTTCTAGAGTGCTTCAGTATTTTTTCATTCAAGACTGATTTTTTATTCAAGTGTGATGAGATAAAACCCAGGAGAATGCCCTCATTGGCATGCAAGGGTCATGCTCCTTCTTCTTACTGCTTTTTTGAAGGTTCATGACTTTTGTATCCTCAGCTGCACAGTGGGATAGATTTTGCAGAAAAGGTGGCTGCAAGCCTAAGCTATATCTCAGCGTGTGGGTATAAATTTGTTCAGGCAGAAGAGGGCACTGAACACAAATCTAATTTGTTGGACAAGTAGTGTAACTCTTGCTGTATTACAAAATGTAGGCTGGAGTAACACCGCAATAATTACAACCTGCTTTCATTTTAAAAGAAAAGAAAAACCTACTCATATTTATACAAAGGATACATTCCAACCTTAGACAAGTGCCCAAGTTTAAGGCAGAGGCAGAATTTCAAAAATCTTCTTCTTTTAGACTTTTCATGTCATCTGTAGATATGTATTTTATACTAAGGATGCTGTCTTCTATGGATCAAATATGTAGGTGTCGGTGTAGTTGAAAGTGAGAGATAAATGCCTCCACATGGGGATTTAGTCCAGCTTCTAACGGTTGTACGAGGCAGTGGAAAGAAATCCTTGAAAGTAAATTTATTGAAAAAAATATAATTAACTCTTAGAAAGCTCCAGTTAAGTATGACAAATGCTACCTTCATTGCACAAAGAATTCAGGTTCATAGTTCATGTTTTTTAAATTTCACTTTCCAAAAGAGGCACCTAATATTGTGTTCCACAACATCAAACATGAGACTGTTGTGGATTTTTGCATTAGAAGTAGAAGATTACAAGTTCCAGTGAATGTAAGATGACAGCATGGCCATATATTTAAGGAGAATATCATAATCCAGGGTGACATGAACCATGGCTGTACAGTGGCATCATTTAATTTTATAATTTCCAATCTTTTGAATACTTCACACGCAACTTTAATACATGAATAAATATATGCAGATAGATTCCCTAGACATAGTAGGTAACCAAAGTATTTTTTAAAACTTCCTACCCTTTAAATACTTTTGTTATTAAAATTGTTCATGTTGTAGACCTTTTTGATAAAAAGTCTTTTTTTTGTCAATGAATAAATGTGCCTTCAAAATAAGTTATGAACTGTTGAAATACTGTAAACAAAGCTTTAAAATGGAGAACTGAGTATTAAATTAACTTCTAAATTAATGTTCCATTACTCATTTGGGATAGGAAACACACAAATAAAATCAGGGAAATACATTTCTTTAAATCGGCACTGGTGAGGCCCCAGCTCGAGTACTTTGTTCAGTTCTGGGCCCCTCACTACAAGAAAGACATTGAGGTGCTGGAGCATGTCCAGAGAAGGTCAACGAAGCTGGTGAGTGGTCTGGGAGACAAGTCTTATGAGGAACGGCTGAGGGGCTGTTTAGCCTGGAGAAGAGGAGGCTCAGGGGAGACCTTATCACTCTCTACAACTACCTGAAAGAGGAGAGATGGGGACTGACCTCTTCTCCCTAGTGACAAGTGATAGGACAAGAGGAAATGGGTTCAAGTTAAGCCAGGCAAGGTTTAGGTTGGATATTAGGAAATTTTTTTCACTGAAAGGGTTATCCGGCATTGGAATAGGCTGCCCAGGGCGGTGGTGGATTCGCCATCCTTGGAGGTGTTTAAAAAAAGGGTAGACGTGGTACTTGGGGTTATGGTTTAGAAGTGTTTTTTGTCAGGTTAGGTTAATGGTTGGACTCGATGATCTTAAAGGTCCCTTCCAACCTTAACGATTCTATGATTCTATGATCTCCAGTATTTCTGAACTATATGTGTTAGCCTTAGTGACTGTCTAGGACTCTCTGTTGAACTAGCACTGATTTATAATCAACACAGCCCATAAGGAATAATGGAAACACTGAAATAAACTGGCATAGAGACTTATCACTACCGTTTCTGATATGGTGGCAGTTTCCAATATACCTTGACATATAGCATTTGATAGGAATTCCAAATATAGCTAAGTGATTTGGAGTAAATTGCTGGGACTTTTGAATTGCAGTTTCTTATCTGTATCTGCTGCAGTCTGATTAAGCAATATCAGATTTTTTGTAGCAATGCAAAGGTCTCTAAGTGTTATGTCAGCTGTCCTAATTTTACACACATGGCCTTAAAAACAGTTCTAAAAATAAGATCTAAAACCAGGTCATCTGCCTATTCCACTGGTTTAGTGAGACTTGCCTGCTCAAGTACAAAAATACATTAGTTAAATTTTCAGTTTGAGTAGTTACTCTACTAATATTAGAGAAACTCTTTTAATATGTAGTAGGTGAGTATGTTGCATTGGCCATAGGCAGTGTATTAACAAAAAGTCCTAAAATAAAAGCAGAGCATTGAAGCTTGTTTTATGCAATCTAAAGCTAAGGTAACATTCAAAAAGCAAGAGATTTTTGGAAAAGAGGAACTGAGAAATTGAAATTGAATAAAATGTTATGCTACAGTAATCTTCCTACAGGCTACCTTATATGCTGAGGTGAAGTCTGTGCCGTAGATGTGTTTGAGCTAGAGGGAGAGTTGAGTACATGTATGTGTGTTTAGAACTCTTTCAAATGAAATTTGCATATCTAGGACAGGTTGTCATTACTGAAATAAGGTACGCCCTCCTCCTACACATTCCCACTTTAAGTATTACCTATGAATATTTATGTAGCATTGTGTTTTACAGATTCATATAGGAATATTGAAATTATTGAAGGGAGATAAAATACAAATTAGTTCTCTTTCATATTTAGACTTCTACATGAGACAACTGAGGTTTCAAAAACCTTTTTTAAAACCATTGGAAATAAAGCTATGTCTGTGGCAGACACGATTAAAATGAAGGTAGAGAAACACGGCAGAAGTGGAATTTAAACAGGCAGGGTTTTATGCTGATAACTACAACTTATTTACTTTAAACCATGGGCAACAGTTACATTAAATTAGGTCATAACTGGAAACCTCATGCAAAAGTATCACCAGTTCTACCTCAGAGAGCTTCTATTCCTTTACCCCCCACAACATACAGTCTCTGGTGTTGCTTTTGTTATATCAACCTACTATTTTTAGTTTTGTTTGTTTGTGAGTTTATCCATATTTGTCTGAAGTTCCAGGGAGTAGAAACTACCAGATTTCTAATATCAGAAGAGGGAAGCCACTGTTTCTAGTGGTATTATCATCCATGGACTTTAAAATTGCAGACAGCAATATCATCTGCAGTATTAACTTCTAACAGCCTAAAGGTATAGCGTCATTTTTGTGACAAGTTAATTGGAAAAATGCTATTTGTGACATCTTTTTAATTTCCTTTGACTTATCCTGTATCTTCAAAGTTTTTCTAACTTATCAATGTGAAGTTGTTTTCAGTCAGAAAGTGGCATATTACATACCTTTGGTCACATTGTACAATAATCCCACCTATATTAAATAGCCTTAGATCCCATAAAACCAGTCTACTACAGTATGAAAAACTTTCTAGGGTGTTATGACCCTAGATTTATTAGATCAGCTCATGAAACTGGAAAAAACATGGCAAGTTTTTAGGCACACCAACCATTTTTAATTCTTATCATCTTACACCTGAGAATTTACTAAAATAATGAACTCTACAACTATTTAACAGTGAATCTGGAAAGAGTCTAAGCACGACAACATTCCCAGAACAAAAAAAGAAATAACTCATTAAAAAAAACCCACAAATATATTTAGCGTATATTTAGCAACATTTTGTTGTAAGTTTCTTTAATGAACTTTCTTTTCAGCTTTTCTCTGTGATTATTTATCTTTTAATATATGGGATGATCATGCAGCCACAGGACTCCAAAACATAAAGCAATTATTTTCAGATTCAAAATAGATTTGAAAACTTGGCAATTCTGATCATTCCATTTAAAGTAAGTATTAAAATATTTAGCATTGAAATTAAAAATCAGTAACTACACGCACTGAGGAAAAACCTCAGAAATTACAAAACATTTCTCTGATTGTGTTAAGTAGAACTAATAATACCCAAATCTATTTCAGTAAAAGAAAATGGGCAATCAAAGGAAATCATAAACATGAAGAGAGTATTTTTTCATCAGTTCAAGACTTTTTTCCACTATACAGTCTACTTCAGTCATAAAGTTTGTTTCTTTCCTGGGGAAAACCTTTACATTTTATGTCTTTATGTAGAAATACTCAATGACTTCTTTGCCTCAGTCTTCACTGGGAAGGGCTCTAACCACACCGCCCATGTTGCAGAAAGCAAAGGCAGGGCCTGGAAGAATGAGGCACTGCCCACTGTAGGAGAAGACCAGGTTTGAGACAACTTGAGGAACCTGAAGGTGCACAAGTCCATGGGACCTGATGAGATTCATCCACAGGTCCTGAGGGAGCTGGTGGATTAGGTTGCCAGGCTGCTATCCATCATATTTGAGAAGTCATGTCAGCCCGGTGAAGTTCCCACTGACTGGAAAAGGGGAAACATAACCCCCATTTTTAAAAAGGGTAAAAAAGACGACCTGGGGAACTACAGGCCAGTCAGTCTCACCTCTGTGCACAGCAAGATCATGGAGTAGATCCTCCTGGAAACACTGCTAAAGCACATAGAAAATAAGGAGGTGATTGGTGACAGCTAACATGGCTTCATGAAGGGCAAATCGTGCCTCACACATTTGGTGGCCTTCTATGACGGCATTACAGTGTTGCTGGATAAGGGGAAAGCAACAAGCGTCATTTACCTGGACTTGAGCGAAGCATTTAAAACTGTTCTGCATGACATCCTGGTCACTAAATTGGAGAGACATGGATTTGACCAATGGATCACTCGGTGGATAAGGAACTGACTGGATGATCACACTCAAAGAGTTGCAGCTGCTATGCCGCTTGGATGCACACAAGTCTATGGGACCAGATGGGCTACACCCAAGAGTGCTGAAAGAGTTGGCAGATGTGCTCGCCAAACCGCTTTCCATCATTTACAGGAAATCATGGCTAACTGGGGAGGTCCCAATGGACTGGAGGGTGGCAAATGTAACACCCATCTACAAAAAAGGCAAAAAGGAGGATCCAGGTAACTATAGACCTGTCAGTCTAACCTCAATACCAGGGAAGGTCGTGGAGCAGGTCATCTTGAGTGCCATCAAAACCCACATAAGGGGCAACCAGGGGATCAGGCCTAGTCAGCATGGGTTTATGGAAGGCAGGTCCTGCCAGATGAACCTGATCTCCTTCTATGACAAGATTACCAGAATACTGGATGAGGGAAAGGCTGTTGATATTGTATACCTGGACTTTCAAAAAGCATTCGATACTGTCCCCCATACAATTCTTGTGGAAAAACTGGCTTCGCACGGCCTGAATGAGCATACGATCCGCTGGATCAAGCACTGGCTGACTGGAAGGTCCCAAAGAGTGGTGCTCAATGGATTTAAATCCAGCTGGCGGCCGGTCACAAGTGGTGTGCCTCAGGGCTCAGTGTTGGGACCATTTCTGTTCAACGTCTTTATTGATGATCTTGATAAGGACATAGGGTGTATCATCAGCAAGTTTGCAGATGACACCAAGTTAAGCAGGAGTGTTGATTCCCAGGAGGACAGGGAAGCTCTACAGAGAGACTTAGATAGATTGGATCACTGGGCCAACATCAATGGTATGAGTTTCAACAAGGGCAAGTGCCAGGTTCTGCACTTGGGCCACAATAACCCCATGCAGCGCTACAGGCTTGGGGAGGTGTGGCTGGAAAGCTGCCTGGCAGAAAGAGACCTGGGGGTTCTAATTGACAAGCGGCTGAATATGAGCCGGCAGTGTGCCCAGGTGGCCAAGAAAGCCAACGGCATCCTGGCTTGTATTAGAAATAGCGTGGCCAGCAGAAGTAGGGAGGTGATTGTGCCCCTGTACTCAGCACTGGTGAGGCCACACCTCGAGTATTGTGTCCAGTTTTGGGCACCTCAATACAAGAGAGATATCGAGGTGCTGGAGCGAGTGCAGAGGAGGGCAACGAAACTGGTGAAGGGCCTAGCAGACAAATCATATGAAGAGCGGTTGAAGGAGCTGGGACTGTTTAGTTTGAGGAAGAGAAGGCTGAGGGGAGACCTCATCACACTCTACAACTATTTGAAAGGACACTGTAGAGAGGTTGGTGCTGGTCTCTTCTCACAGGTAATTAATGACAGAACAAGAGGGAATGGCTTCAAGCTCCAACAGGGTGGGTTTAGACTGAACATTAGGAAAGAATTTTTCACAGAAAGGGTGGTTGGGCATTGGAATAGACTGCCCAGGGAGGTGGTTGAGTCACCATCCCTGGATGTATTTAAGAGACGTTTAGGTGTGGTGTTGGCAGATATGGTGTAGGGGAGAACTTTGTAGAGTAGGGTAGATGGTTGGACTCGATGATCCCAAGTGTCTCTTCCAACCTAGACAATTCTATGATTCTATGATTCTAAGTGGTGAGCAGTGACAAGTGGTGTTCCTCAAGGGTCGGTACCAGGACTGTGCTGTTCAACATCTTTGTCGGACACATGTACAGAAGGATCGAGTGCACCCTCAGTAAGTTTGCTGATAGCACCAAGCTGTGTGGCAAGGTAGACACACTGGAGGGGAGTGATGCCATTCAGAGGGACCTGGACAGGCTGGAGAGGTGAGCCCATGCAAACCTCATGAAGTTCAACAAGGCCAAGTGAAATGTCCTGTACATCGGCCAGGGCAATCCCATGTACAAATACAGGCTGGGCGGAGAATGGATTGTGAGCAGCCCTGAGGAGAAGGACTTGAGGGTGGTGGTTGATGAGAAATTCATTACGAGCCAGCAATGTGTGCTTACAGGCCAGAAGGCCAACTATATCCTGGGCTGCATCAAAATAAGCATGGCCAGCATGTCGAGGGAGGGGATTTTGCCCCTCTGCTCCGCTCTTGTGAGACCCCACCTGGAGCACTGTATCCAGCTCTGGAGCCCCCAACATAAGAAGGACATGGACCTGTTGGAGCGGGTCCAGAGGAGGGTCACAAAAATGATGAGGGGGCTGGAACACCTCTGCTATGAAGACAGGCTGAGAGAGCTGGGGGTGTTCAGCCTGGAGAAGAGAAGGCCCCAGGGAGACCTTATAGCAGCTTTCCAATATCTGAAGGGGGGCTACAAGAAAACTGGAGAAGGACTTTTTACAAGGGCATGTAAGGATATGACAAGGGGTAATGGCTTCAAACCGGAAGAGAGTAGATTTAGAATAGATATCAGGAATAAAATATATGGGTTACATTCATCTCTGATTTTGAAAGCAGTTTCAAGCTAAGTGCTGATAGCATTAGCTAAGCATTTTCCTTTCAGGCAAGTACATAGTTACAACTCTCCTGGCCTTGATTTTTTTCAATATTAGGAAAGGAGAAGCTATCCCAAAGGAGGCATTTGTTTCAGAAATACAGTAAGTTAAATACTATTCTCAATTACATTGGTGTAAAGTAGGACTAAATCCTAGTTAAATTCAGAGGATTAGATCTAAGTTTACATCTCAGTACTAGAGATAAGAATTTGGCCAGTTATTCCCTAAAGCATATCCTGTAAATTGTTAAGTTTCTAAATTTATCAGTCACTTCAAAACTAATTGATGAATTACGTTGCTTGAAATTGCTAGCAAATTGTTCAGAAAGAGAAGTGGTTTTAATCTATGACATGCAACATAACAGAATGGATATTTTAGATGAAAATAAAGTATTTTGAAAATGTTTATTATTCCCTGACTTTGGTAGGTCAAAAATATTGTTGGAATAATTTCTCTTCTACTTTTACTCCTCTGTTCCCAAGTCAAACTATCTCGAAGAAAGAACAGAAGCAAAAATATGCTATAAGCCTTCCAAAGTAACTAATATTTTTTTAAAATTTAGGAAGTTATTAAATTACCTCAGCTGGTTTTCCATGTTTAATCAGTATTTTGTTTCTGCATGGTTTTGGTGTTCGGTTGGATTTTGCTTTATTTTTAGTTTTGGGTTTGTTTTTTTTAGCTATCTAGTTTCAGTCCTGGGTCCAGTGTGATCTTCTTTTTCATTGTTATAAATCTTTCTCTTCACTTGAAATTTAAAAATCTCCATTTAATTTTTTACGATAAAAATATCAATACCTGTCATATCAGGTTAGTAATTATGCATTAGGGATTCCTGAAAGATCACAAAACTTTTCTAATTATTTGGTATGTTATTATTTGGTATGCTGTACAATAAGTAATATTTTAAGAGGAATAGTATTAGGTATTTCTCTGAAGTTTAATCACCATTTAAAAATGACATCCATTTTTTTTCGTTTTTACTTCTTTATGAATAGTCTTCTCTTCAAAAAAGAGCAAATAGAATGAAAGTGTATATGGATAACTTGTTTTAAGTATCTCAAGCACCAGGTGTCTAACGTACTAGTCATGTTTGGAAAAAAACCCTAAATTGGTAGCTGTTAATGTTTGTTTAATAATATCTCCAGCTATTGAGAATATTTCCACATAGTCTTCACTATATATACTTTGAACACAATTTGTGATTGCCAACAATGTGACTTATATGTGAAGCTGTCAATAGGTTGTTTTTATTTTGAGTGTACCTTAAATAGATCTTATAGCATGACTCACAAGTTTTTCAAGTGTTAAACTGAGTCCAGATATATAAGGTTTTTTCAAGAGGCATTGACTATATATAATCCTTGCAAAGATTTATAATATGTGTTAATGGGGACATTTTCAACTCACAATGCAGTGCCATTATTTTAAATCCTCAGTTAACTTGAAAATGGCAGTTCTTGGTAAAATCTTTTTTGAATTGTGCATATTAATGCAAAACCACTAAGATTCCCTATTAATTCTATTAAATCTGATACAAAACCAATTGTGAATTTTGAAAAGAAAATATGTACAGTGGCATGTAGTAACATTGCTATACAAATAGAAATACATAAATGCTTCTGTTTCAGGCACTAGTCTGTATAGCAGGACATTTGCTTGGTGCAAGTTAGCCGGCAGAACGATAATATTTGGAACAAGTCTGTATGCAAAATTTTATTAATCAGAGAAAACATACTTCACTGATCGCGTTATGGCACATGGATTCCTAATGTGGATGGCACAGTTTTGTTTTGCCTTCAATGGGATAGACATGTAAGAATATTGCAGCACAACCATAAACCATAACACTCCTGTAATCCCCAGTTTTGATTCCTGAAGACCTTCTATGTCTTGTTCTTTGCTGATGCTTGTCTTCCTGCATGATCCTGGGTAACAGGTAGAAGCCTGGGGAATCTGGGGTATATTAAAGCATGAACTTTGGGCTTGGCACCACGTGGTCATGGGCGATAGTAAGGGGAAGTAGATGAGTAGTGAGGTTGTGGTAGAGCAGCAGGTGTCTGTACAAAACACAGCTAATTGGTGTTGGCCAGTTGCCTGCTAAATTAAACTGAGCTGTTTAACCTGGGAGAAAAATCAGGAGCTCGAATATGAGGCAGATAGAGGCATTTTGGGGATTGTGGAAAAGTCAAATCTTGAGGAACAACACTGCATGAGAGTAGAATCCAGCTGAAGAAATCTTTTTGGCAAAGTCTGAAATTTTGATGGATCCAAGCCTCATTAACGCTCATTTGTCCATCAGTTTCACTGTACATGGACTTTGCCAAGCCTTTACAAGAGATTTATTTCACCCATCATTGCATTTCTTCCTTATCAGTATCCTTTACAGTTCTGAACTTTCTGGAAAATGAAATAAAAAAAAACCCAAAAAAACTATGACATTTATTTTGTTAATTCCATGATGTTAATAAGTTTTATATTGAAATACTTTTAAAAAATTTTATGCACGAAGGAGGAAATTCTGTTGATCAATGAAAAACAATGTGTGGTTCTAGGGAACTTTAAGTTGTAAGGGTCATTTTAAGAAATACATCAAGACAGTCATTGAGTTTGCCCATATGACTTATTCAACAGGTACTGTAAAAGATGTATATAGCATACTGACTTAAACCGGGTTGTCAAAATCCTTACATATCTAGTGTACATCAAATAATGAAATACGAATCAAAATGGTTTGAATTCTAATTTGATTTTTTAAAAAATCTAAAAACATGATTTTTGTTTTAATTTTAAAAAAGCAAGCAATACTTTTCAAAGAAATATACCGTTTTGCATGTTTGATTGATACACATGTGAAGAAAAGGAAAGCTGATCTTGTTTTTTCAAGTGTTTAATAAATGTTAATAACAGATACATCTACTTCTAAATTATAGTTGCAGCAATAATTAATTCCCATTCCAAAAATACTTGGGAAAATCTATTCTATGTTTATGAAATATTATTCAGCATGGAGATAATTTATTTTTCAAGACAGGGAGGTTTTGTATTTATTAATTTATCTTCAATGCCATGCTAACATTTCCATGTGTCACTAAAGAATTACTGTTATTCTTTAGGTTAAAAATAAAATCTGTAATTGCAAATATTATTCTTAAATAATTCAGTAGCAGATTATAGATAGTAAAGATCCCATTGACTGGATCACACCAAGGTTCCTTGTGCCATTTAAGATACTTTAGTTTATCAGAGATATCCATGTGGGACTGGTAGATATTTCAGCAGAGGAGACTTATACTGGCAGCTAGATGCCAGACAGCGTATTCTAGAGCATGTCATGTGGCAATAGACGCTACTGTGAAGAAACTCAAACCTTAGATTTCACCGGATCATAACAGAAACTTAGACATCTAGCAATAGACACATAGAAGCTTAATTCAGAGCACAGTGCCCTCCCTGTCCCCCAAATAGCATTATGGTACAAATCTCCCATAGGTACTGAGTTATATCTCTGAAAACCATGACCTTAGGTATACAAGGGCACCTCATGTGACTCCAGATACATACAGAAATATAGGCAACTAAACTGAGCTCCAGTCTCCACTAACTGTAACAGGAACACAGGCTCTTAACTTAAACACAGAAGACAACATTTAGATGTCTGCAGTACATAGCTGAATATTACCCAAAAATACCAGAATCAGGACTTTGATCCATATCTCAGGATAACCCCTTCAGAGATATAAACACGGATTATATGTTACTCCTTGAACTGCCCTTTGCATTGTAGCTAATAGCAACCACATGAGACTCAACTGGTAAGAATTCCAGTAAAGTACAGAAAAATACTGGTAAAGAGATAAAAAGCAAGTTGAGTTTTTTCCTAAGATGTAGTTTAAATGTTTCAAAGACAAAGAGCATGTATAGCCAGCTTCTCACAGACCATTGCCAAGAAATGCTGACTGTACAGCTGGACCGATCCAGATTGACATCAGTGGTAGGAGATTCCAATAGAAGCTTTCAAGAAACAAGATATTCTTGGCAATAAAACTAAAAATATGACTAGTTATACCAGTTCTGATATAAAATTGGCTGGCATTCTTCACATTTTTTAAAGGCATTATCAGTTGAAAGAAATCCAAGTGGTGATGAGCAAAAAGAGAGCACCTGCTTTTCATTGATAAACACATACTGCTCAAGACATGAGCTCCTGGATAAAGACACATGTGCATACTTCTGTAATAACTGCCTATTTAATAAATGTCTGGGAAAAGAAGGTAAAGAACAATTAGAACAACATGACTGCATTAAAAAGAGACTTCCATGCTGACTATGTATTAAGAGGATAATTTGTCTTGCTATTTTTAATCATTATCAACAATAGCTGTTTCTACAAGGCTTCTTTCCTCAGCCTAGCTGACTCTCCTACTTTGCTATTCAGCAAAGTATTTGATTTGTAGCATTATTTTTGAAATAAAAATATTTTAATGATAGAAAAGAATAACCTTACCAATCATGTAAGTTAAGTACTTCAACATTATAATGACTATATTCCTTTGTTGAACACCGTTCCAACTAGATCCCAATCTGAAATAATACCTGAGGACCTTAAACCATAAAATAGAATCCCCCATTAAAATCAAGTTAAAAGATTACAGATATTTGGAACATTTAATGCAAAAGTTGTCTAGATCTTTTTTTTTTTACAAAATTTGCCAACAATTGAACATGTGAATCCTATTCAATGTACTGTTGAATACTGAGACAAATATTTACCAAAATATATGAAAAGCAACTTAGGTAAAAAAATATTACTCTTCACAGCTGAACTCATGCTCACTGATTATTTTGCCCTCAAACTTCAGAGATGACATATGGTGATTAAAATAAATAGGAAAAAGTTGTACTAAATTATTCATTATGCCTTAAAATATTAGCTGAATTTCAATAAATAATCATAATTTTAAAAGATAAGAACAAGTATAATTTAAAAGAGGCAGATACAAAATATACGCTGTTCTTCTAGGACAGAACAAAAAGATGTTTGTAGTACTTGTCAAGTTATCACCTTTCAATTAACTTGCCAAGCAAGTGAAAAAGTAAAAAAAAAGAAAAAGTAAAAGAAAATGTTTCTGAAACTGTAAAGTAAAAAATCCACACAATAAACTCTCCTGAAGTCTTGTACTCAGTCTGAAAAAGGTTAAATCTATCTTATATGGTAATGCAGGGAAATGACAGTTTATGCATAGATTTAACATTACACAAATACAGGCAGAGGGGAATAGATTAGAGAAACTGTCTTTGAATCAGATCAGGCAAACACTGGGAAAGACAAGAATTCAAATATCTCATTTTTAAATCCTTAAATCCTTAAAAATCCTCTCTAAGAAGAATGAATGCAAGTAAGAGAAAGAATTAGACATAACACTCCTGTTTTACAGTTGAAGTCTTTGGCTGCTGAAATATTTCCTATGTGCCATTAACATAACATCACATCACATCACATCACATCACATCACATCACATCACAACAACACTATAGTAGTATATTGACATGTTTTGATTGATTAAATAAAATCACAGAATCATACAATAGTTTGGGCAGGAAGGGACCTTTAAAGATCATCTAGTTCCACCCCCCTACGGTGGGCAGAGACATCTTTCACTAGATCAGATTCCTGATCCCATCCAACTTGACATTGAATACTTCCAATGATGGAGCATCCACAGCCTCTCTGGGCAACCTGTTCCACTGTCTCACCACCCTTATTGTAAAAAATTTCTTCATTATTTCTAATCTAAATCTACCCCCTGTTTGTTTAAAACTGTCACTCCTTGTCCTATCACTACAAGCCCTGGACAAACATGTCTCTCTTTTTCATAAGCCCCCTTTAAGTATTGAAAAGCTACAATAAGGCCTCCCCAGAGTCTTCTGTTGTCCAGGCTGAACAACCCAACTCTCTCAGCCTGTCCTCACAGTAAAAGTGTTCCAGCCCTCTGATCATTTTTGTGGCCTTCCTTTGGACCCACTCAATGGGTCCATGTCTTTCTTGTGCTGGGGACCCCAGAACTGGATGGAGTACTCCAGGTGGAGTCTCACCAGAGCAGAGTAGAGGGGGAGAATCACCTCCCTCAACCTGTCAAGGTCCCTCTGGATGGCATCCCTTCCCACCACACCACTCAGTTGGGTGTTATCCACAAACTGGCTGAGGGTGCACTCAGTCCCACCATCTACGTCATTAAAGAAGATATTGAATAGTACCAGTCACAATACAGTGTGCTGAGGGACACTAGTTGTTACTGATCTCCATTTGGACATTAAGCCATTGACTGCAATTCTTTGGATGCGGCCATCCAGCTGTGGAGGAATTCCTGAAAGGAAAAGGTCATGATTTGATTCTGGTGAACAACCTAGGATTTTAGCTGGGTGAAGAGGCCTGCACCTGCTGTCCTTGATCTCTCTGTGACCGGCTGATAAGGAGGAAGAAAGAGGGCCTTGCTTATCATAAAGGCAGGACTGAGTCTGGGAATGAGACCACAGAGGCTAGGAGAACCAGTGTGTGCTATGCGCGTGGACAGAGGGTCTTAACCAATCGAGCTGCGGGGCATTGTGTGTGAATAAGGGGTTTGGACCAATCACTATGTTGTTGACTACACATGCTTCTGCTGTGAATCTATATATACTCTGCTAAAACACCTAATAAAGGAGAACGATCATACTCATTGAGACTGCGTCGTTACTCCGGGTCCGATCCCACTCCAACCGATGACATCCAGCCAACTCCTTACCGATCAAATAGTCCATCCATCAAATCTATATCTCCCCAATTTAGAGACAAGGCTGTTGTGTGTTACTAAGACAAAGGCCTTGCAGAAGTCCCTTATCCACCACGGCAGTCACTCCGTTGTAGAAGGCCACCGGTTTGTTCAGGCACAATTTGCCCTTGGTGAAGTTATGTTGGCTGTCTCCGGTCACCTCCTTGTCATTTATATGCCTTGACATATCTTCCAAGAGGTTCTGTTCCAAGTTCTTACTGGGCCCTGCAGTGAGGCTGACTGGCCAGTAGTTGCCGGAGTCCTCCTTTTTACCCTTTTTGAAAATGGGTGTGATGTTTCCCTTTTTCCAGTCACTGGAGACTTCACCTGACTTCACATGACTTTTCAAATATGATGGAGAGCAGCTTGGCAACTACACCTGCCAGTTCCCTCAGGATCCTCTACTTGAGGATCACAACAGCTCTGTTGAGCGTATTGGAAGTGTCATAGGAGAGGATGTATAATGCCATTAAAGCATTTGTTTTTCTCCTTATGGAGAGAAACAAGCTTTAAATGACCAGCTCAGCTTGTCTATGCTGTAGACATATAAGTGTAGTCAGATGTACTTCACCTCAAATAGTGATGTTATTATCAATCCATTACCAATCACCCCTGACTGTTACCAATACATACATTTTTTAAAAAGGCCTTAACAGGTCTGCAACGGACATCCAATGTTTTGGAAAACCTCTGTGATACTAAATGAATAATTGGTTCATATTTGTATTTTCTGCCTTCACTGAGACCAGAATCAGGACCATATATTGATTAGAATGGTGTGAATATTACCGCCACATAGGTGGTTATATTCTGCTTCTGCTCCATATACTTTGCATTCATTTATTCCCTAGAGCATGAAGGCATACATGTATGAATATATAAGCCTGTCTAATGTAACTATAGATGTTCTCATTAACCATAAAAATATTAAATTTACTTTTTTTAGTTTCATGACCTCAAGTAATTTGTGGTAATGATTAATACAAGTTAATTAAAAAGATATAATATTTGGCAGAATGTTTGTTTTACCCCTCAGTTCAATTTATGTCTCTCTGATCTTACATTATACTTAGTGAGTCAGAAGTCATGATCTACCTACCTGTAACTTATACCATCCATTAGTTGATATGCCTCCGTATGTTAATTTTTATTATAATAAGTAAATATGAACCAGTGTTTTCACAGTGCAGCTTTCTTTGTCCTAATCTTTTTCTTCAAAAAATGCGCAAAAAAGAAATCAAAACTCTAATATGTTTGAAATGGGCTGACTTAAACGAAATTCAATATTTCAGCTGAAGAAGTATTACAGCTTTATAGAAACTAATTATACTGTTTCCTTCATTTTTTCCTATATCAGTCTTCATTTGTGCTAATTCATTTTGACACATACTCCTGTCAGTTCCAGCTCTCAGACTAATCACAGTTTAGGACCAGCAGTGTGTGTTGTTGACTCACATTGTCAGTGTTAAACATCTTCTATTGTTGTGCTATTCTCTTACTTACTTTGTCTACATCCTGTCAATGTCCTACTAACTTTTCTCTGATCTTGAGTGATATAAATAAAAAAATCATGTCATCTGTAAACATATTCCCTTTCCCCCCTGTATTTACCTTTCCCAATTTTGTAATATTTACTTAATACATTACAAGATAGCAATGAACAACTATAGACACAACTATGAAAGAAGGAAGTAACTATCAGCTGAGTCTGTGTAGTACTGTATAATAATAATTGTATTACTTCCTTCCTTTGAAATGCATTACCTTTCTTATTCAGCAAAAAAATAAAAAAATAAAAAAAATAAAAAAACCCTGAATAGATACCAACTCTCCATGTCTTGAGCCTGGGACTTTAAGCTTGCACTTAGACATGGAGTTTGTGATCTTTACTAGGCCTTGCTTGTGGAACAAAATGATAGCACCAAACTTCCTTAACAGAACATCAGGAAGGACTTTCTGAAAGTCTGAAGTGATTATATTAACTGTTCTCTTTTTCACAGTACTCTTGCTGACAAGCAGAAGATTCCAATGTGGAGGTTGTCAGATGCTTTTGATTGAATATGCTATTTGGGAGCCAAAACACTTCCAGAACACACATTGCTTTTTTTTTCCTTTTTTAATCCTTTTCCCATCCTTTCCTGCTCTTATTCCCCTGCAAAATAGATTTTTCAAGACATTTCCCTTCAAAATATATTTATAACATGGAAAATTTTTGTGAAATGGAATTGTTTTCTCCCAGCCATTGCATGTAGTGAATTTGAGAGATACTGTTTTCTTTTTTCTTTTTTTTTTTTTTACCTAACCCATGTTTTTCTCTAATCATTCTTTGTGTTTTCCACAATACAGTTGGAGGCATTTTTTGGCTTTTCCCATTTATGAAGAGATTATTCCAAGGCTGTGAACAAGCAGAGCGGAGCACACTGTCACCACACGCATGCTCTCTTCCCCAGTAGTAATCCTTCCACACTGAGACAATAACTTTCCCCATTTTCAGTATTATTTTTAAGCTATCCAGTATATTTATCAAACCTATACAAACATCTCTATGGAATTTTAAATTCTATTCTGATTATGAAAGTATTTTTTTTTTCTGTGAACACTGTCTTTACCTGTCATATGATATATCATAATATAGAGTAAAAGTGAAAACTTGCCCTTTAAAAAATGAGTTTTGTTAATTTTGTAGACATGACAAGAAATCCATCTTTTCTCCTGTGAGTTTAGAAAAGAGGTGGGCTGAGGAATGAACCAACAATGTTAATACTCAAACATGAATGGGTGGAGAAGCAGCCTATTAAGAACTATTAAGTCCAGCTCCTGAAAAGCTTGATGGACCATGCTGTAAAGCTTGTCTTACCAGTTTATACTAACCTTAACTTACTTATTCATTATATAACACATAAGAAAGTTAAAACTGTCTGCAGTCATCAAATAGGAGAATATAATATGCTCTAATCTTATTCAATTTTACCTTCAATATCAGAATAGCAGGCTACCTTCAGATTTATTCTGTAAAATTTTATGGCACTATTTTCAACAGTCTCTTGGTTTGTTCTCTCTTGACAAGTAAATTGAAAGTTTTTAGTATTTAAAATATCATGGAAGCATGTATTTTTCAAATCAGATGAGTGGAATAAATTTACTTAGCTTAGACAGCTAGGGATAGACTCACATATTTTACTCTGCAATGTGTGATCAATTACAAAGAAGATATAGAAGTCCTGGTTTTAGTCTCACTTTTTTTTTTTTTAATATAGAAGTGAACCCCATGATTTTGTTAGTCATATCTGATTTGAACTCATACAGTGAAAAAAATATACA
>VZSZ01008606.1:107672-131780 GCA_013398815.1 Ibidorhyncha struthersii | reverse complement strand
CCCTTCCCTTCCCTTCCCTTCCCTTCCCTTCCCTTGAAAAAACTCCTTAAAGCAATGGAGATTCAGCCATAGTGCTTTTCAGAGAGCAACTGGTGAAAGATGAGCAAAAATTGGACTGCCATGACTACAGCAGTTTTATAAAAAGACAGAAATAAAAGAGGGGGAAATGCAGGAAAAAAACAGACCTCAAGTCTTAATTTCAATATTATAATGAACACAATTGCATTTCCACTATTAAAAAAAAAAGATATTTACTACTTAGCTATATTACTTCTATAGAGTTAATCTATGGTCCATTGCTTATCATGTTTTCCTTACTACTTTGTTCTCTCTCCTTTTGGTCAAGCTTATTTTTGGTATGGCTTGCTTACTTTCTAATGTCTCCAGTACATCTCAGTGGATTCTTTTTAAAAGCCCTGGTGCTAAACTAATAAAAGTACTAAAAATAATAGTATAAATACGAGGCTTATAAATTACTGCTGCAGATGTTCAACCTATTTATAGTAGAAAAATATGCAAATGACAAAGGAAAACTTGATTGGATAGATCAGTATCACCACTGAGGGTACTGATTTTGTAAGGAAATCAACTGAACATGCACTGAATTATATTTTTATCCAAAGATCTTTGCATAACTAAAATAAGATTGATATTGATCCACTTCACAGTGATGAGGGAGTATCTTTCCTCTTGTTACCTGATGCCAAATGTTAAGGAGGTGATTTGTCTGAATTGCGCCTTTGGAGGGCACTGGTTTCAGAACACACAGGATACATATTTATGGATAGAGTTACAGAATTCAAAGAAACCCCAAAAATTAATACTGATTATCTGCATTTATTTTTGGTATTTCATAGAATCATAGAGTTGTCTAGGTTGGAAGGGACCTTTAAGATCATCAAGTCCAACCATCAACCTAACACTGCCAAACTGCCACCAAATAATGTCACTAAGCACCACATCTACCAGTCTTTTAAATACCTCCAGGGATGGCGCCTCCACCACTTCCCTGGTCAGCCTGTTCCATTGTTTAACAACCCTTTTGGTGAAGAATTTTTTTCCTCATATCCAATCTAAACCTTCCCTGGCACAACCTGAGGCCATTTCCTCTTGTCCTATTGCTTGTTACTTGGAAGAAAAGATCAACCCCCCACCTCTCTACAACCCCCTTTCAGGTAGTTGTAGGGAGCCATAAGGTCTCCCCTCAGTCCCCTTTGNTTTTAAATACCTCCAGGGATGGCGCCTCCACCACTTCCCTGGTCAGCCTGTTCCATTGTTTAACAACCCTTTTGGTGAAGAATTTTTTTCCTCATATCCAATCTAAACCTTCCCTGGCACAACCTGAGGCCATTTCCTCTTGTCCTATTGCTTGTTACTTGGAAGAAAAGATCAACCCCCCACCTCTCTACAACCCCCTTTCAGGTAGTTGTAGGGAGCCATAAGGTCTCCCCTCAGTCCCCTTTGCTCCAGACTAAACAATCCCAGTTCCCTCAGCCGCTCCTCATAAGACTTGTGGTCTAGACCGTTCACCAACTTCATTGCCCGTCTCTGGACACGCTCCAGCACCTCAATATCTTTCCTGTAGTGAGGGGCCCAAAGCTGAACACAGTGCTTGAGGTGGGGTCTTATTAGTGCTGAGTACAGGGGGATGATCACTTCCCGAGTCCTCCTCACCACACTGTTCCTGATACAGCCAGGATGCTGTTGGCTTTCTTGGGCACCTGTGCATACTGTTGGCTGATACTCAGCTGGCTGTCAACCAACACCCCCAGGTCCTTTTCTGCTGGGCAGCTTTCCAGCCACTCTTCCCCAAGCCTGTAGCACTGCATGGGGTTGTTGTGGCCTAGTTTTTATTTGACAGCTTTTAAACACTCACAAACTTCTGAGACTGTTCTGCCATTTGTGTGTGTTGTGGTTTAACCCCAGCTGGCAGCTGGGACCATGCAGCCTCTCACACAGTTCTCCCCCTTCCCCCAGAAGGGCAGGGAGAAGATGGCAGAAAGGAGGGGTAAGGGAAAGGAGAAAACCTTGTGGGCTGAGGTAAAGACAGTTTAATAGAAACAACTACAGAAAAGGAAAATAGCAATAATAATAATACTATTAATAATGACATAAGTCACTTTCACTGCCCAGTGAATTCGTGCTCCCCGGCCAACCCCATTTATATACTGAGCATGACATCTATGGTACGGAATATTCCATTGGACATTCCATTATTCTATCTAGGTTCCTTCTCAGCTTCTATGGGAAGCTGGAAAAAGTCTTGAAAAATATAAACATCACCTGGCAACAACTAAAACAATATACCTTTCTGACATTCCTTTTATAACAAATCTGAAACAAAGCAACCCCTAGGAAAAAAAAATATTAACTCTATCCCTGCTGAAACCAGGACAGTGTGGCAGTTTTGAAGACTTCCTCTTCACTCCTTTGAGCTTTATGTGATGATACTGAAGGACCTGCTTAGCAGAAAAGCAATTATTTGTCAGCCCTGCAGAAAGGCATCCATGTATGGAAGAAACAGCCTTGACTAACAGACAATCCTATGTCTCACCATTTCTGTAGGCTGTTTTCTGTATTTGCTTTTTGTATTTTCTTCACTGTTAAAACTTTCCCCTGGCAGCAAGAAGCCAATACCACAACTACCTTCTACTTCAGTGATGCTAGGAATGCAGTCTTTTATAAAGAATATCTCATTGCAAAAGGAGTAAATACAGCTCTTTCTCAATCAAAAATGTCCACAATCTCACTTTACTCATTCAGAAGACAGAATTATTGTTAAGAAAATGCAGCTAAGAGTTCAATAGCTGATGAAAAACTAAATTTGTGACTGCTGAAAAGGGTGAGTAGAGTCAGTCATTCAACCACAGCTTCAAGGAACTGGTTAGTAAAATTACAAAGTTGAAGTGCTGGATCTTTCCTCAAGTCAATGACACATATAAGCAATTAATTTATAATGGAAGGCATAATTAGTGTCATATTTCAAACCAACTATGAAAGTACACAGCAACTGAAACATGGGAAAGAAATATTTGAAAATCATTGACTTAAATACATTAGCTAAAGGAATAGTGTAAAATATGAAGTAAAAAGAAAAATGCTAAGTGTTGATGGAAATATTTTAGTGTCCCTTGAATTACATAAACTCTAATTGTTTCAGTGGCAGTATTTATTTCCTAATGATGTGCACCTGTAATATATTGCCAGATCCAGATCAATGAGTTGGTATGCCAGATTCATTTCATGTGTGTGTCAGGTTTACATTAAAGATAAATTGCTAAGCAAAGTTCAGTCAGGCTCAATGCCAAAGGCAGAAGGTTTTAAATTTAATAGAAGCCTTAAAAAGGTTGGCAAAGGTAGCTTTCATAACTTCACTTGTCTTGTCAGAATCAAGATAAGAGAAAAATCTCTATGCATGATTTGGACTTCATTAGGTAAGGTCCTTCTTTGGACATTTTCAAAATTTGGAAGGATTCATCAGTAAATCTAGGCTGTGCAAGTAACTGTCATCCTCAAAAGAATTTGTCTTTTCTATCTTGCCATTCAGCAACAACAGTAAACAAAAATATTAACATATGGCTTTAAAAAAGTAAATGAAACCTGCTGGAATTAATAATTTTTTTCCCCACGTAATTTAAAGGCCATATTCTCCTTAGCTGATGCTGTTTCAATTGCAGCATTAATAAAAGTTCTGAGAGAACTGGCAGAGAACTTTATGTAAAGTTCTTTCAACTTTTTCCAGTCCCTCAAATAGACTAAGTCTATTAATGGCCCAGGCAAACGGTGGGGCCTGTTTTTTTCTTGAAGACAGCTTTGTTTGAAGATTGATACCCACATTAGCTACATAGACTTATCTGGAAAGAGTTTTCATTTTTGTTAGGGGTCAAAAGGATATTTTCTAGAAAAGAGCTTACTGTTTAAATGAAGGCTTAACATAGTATTTAACACAGAAACTTACAGGGTTTTGGAGACAAAGGGCATATCTAGCATTCAGAAAAACTTCAGACAAATAAGATAAAATCTCATGTTCAAGCTAGAATTTCTGTGTAGGTGTATAGGTGGGGAGAGCTGGAGCGTACCCAAACAGCAAATAACCCTTTGGTAAATCAGAGGATTGGTCCATGTTCAAGTGCTGAACTGTCTGATTCAGGTATGGGACTGGAGCTTCAATTTCCTGCTTTGTGTGTTAGCATCTTAACCATGGGCACTTTTGAGGGGGCTTTTCAGGACCTCCAGAATGGCTTTACTATAAAAAGGACTGTCAGCTACTGAGCTGGGGATACCAGCAATATGCTCACAGAAGCCTGCAGTATCGCCGAGCAAGTCTGCTACCTCTCATGTAATAGAAGAGCTCTTTAATGTTCCAAATATCTACCTTCAAATCAGCATTGTGTAATCCATGAAACTACATCAGACTTTAATAAGGACTTTGTCATTACATGTTCAATAGTCCATTGAGTGAGTTTGGGAAAAAATAGTATACTCAGCTATACCCTGTGGTATACTCTCTAATGGGGAGTGATTCCTTTTACCGTTGTGTTGTCTCTTGGATGCTAATCAGTTTCAGTGTTTCTCTGAAATCCTAGGAGTGACTCTGTTGAAAGTGGGTATATTATTTATGAAAAATATTATTTCATGCACATTTTACCATCTGTGTAGCACAATAGGTACAATTGGAAGTGGTAGGAATTGAAACCTCTCCTATTTATCATTAAGACACCAGGAACAGCTTTCATATGTTACTAATGATAAGAAATAAACAATATAATGAAATAAGACTTAAAGTAATAAACGGATAATTAAATGTATGTTAGTAAAGAATAAAATCAATTGGTATTTATCCAGTCCAGCCTCTGAAAAGAGTGGTTTGTGGCTGTATTTCCCTTCTTCTGATGCCGAATTTGGGGCCCTCAACATAGTTCTAGGCAGTAGACAGATTACAATTAAATAAAAGCTAGTAATTGATTGGTATTTTAGTATATTCTCTGATTGCAGGGTTGATTCTCAAAAGCCAGTAATTGGAAATCAAAATACTGAAAGGGTCACAAAAATAGCTATCGAGTCTAACTCAGTTTCATGTTGACTGCTGTGGGAGGAAGAGAGTAATAGAAAACACTGGAAGAAGTTCCAGACGATTTAAAGATATTATTGAAGCAATAACAAGAACAAGCATAATTTGATTAGAGTCATTCAGCACAGGTTTAAGAAGGGAAACTCATGCTCAAGCAAATTAAAAAGTCTTCAAAGATGTTATTGTCATGAAGTTCTGATTGACTTTGGGTGACGGTAATGGGATATGGACCCATTCACCTCTGGGTCATTATTTCAAATTTAGCCAAGGTCAATGGCAACCAAAAGTTGTGAGTATCTTATGGCTTAGTGACCTGTGCGAAATAAACTGAAGGTCTCCTTTGTATGCCTATTGGACAGTAGCCTACATCAAAAAGGCACCCTCACAATTGATGCTGCTGTTGTCAATCTTAACAGCAATGAAGGGGCTGCATGGGCATGAAGGCTGCACTCCCCTCTGACCTGTGGAGGTGATTTTTCTAGGTCAGGACTGAAATATGCTGGGAAGCCAAAGCAGAGGTACCTCTAGTAACATTGCCTGTGCTGTACCTGTACAGATATGTGAACAACCTAGCTCAAGAACTATATGAAAATAAGATTTAAAAAAAATAAAAATAAAAAAGGAAGAAAAAAAAAACAGAAAAAAAGAGAAAACAGGAGAAAGGAGAAAGAAAAAAGAAAGAAAAAAAGAAAAAAGACACAATGCTAAAAGCTTGTGCTTGCTTTGTTTTATTCTATATGAATAATTTCCAAAAAGTATTTCACAGAGGATATAGCGAATATTGCAGGTTTAACAAAAATACTCTAGAATATAAAGCTCATGTAAATCTAGAGATGAATGTGTGTCTTGGGAAAATTTATCATCAAGGCATAAAAGGAATAGATTATTTCATTCAATATATGTACACAGTTTAAGTGTAATGAAATATAATCTGTACATAAGTGATAGGCATAAAATATATTTAAATTTATTGGCAAATATAAACTCTACAAGAATTTATTAGAAATAACTTAGTAATGAGTGGTCTTGTTCCTTTCAAGTTATGAAGACACTGATCAAGGATAGCAATCTGAGATGCCAGAATCTTGAAAATAACTCAAACCAATGCTAAGAACATTTTTCCCTAAAGCCTAGTGTGTAATATGACTGGTCTGGGAACGGCTTACCTTTTTTTTTGTTTAATTACTTATTCACCAACTTAGCTCCTGATTCTGTCTGCACAGCTTTGTCACCTTATTCTGAAGCCCAGAGGTAAGATTTCTCCCTGAAAAACAAAGCAGTCATATCACTCTTCCTCCCACTAGACTCTCCGTGCCACACTTCCTGGGCTCTAACCCAGATTTTGCTATGATGAATGAGGAAACCTCCTCCTTATTTCCACCCCCAAGGAGTATCCCAAAAAGAAATGTTCTGAATCCCAAATGACTGTAAGTGTCTCCCGAGGCAAGCATCAACTCATGCATACCACTTGCCTGATACTGAACGTTATCTAGCAACCTTTGGTACTGCAATGGTAAGCGGTAAATTCAATGATCCATATAAGATCATTGCAGAACTAGAAACACATTGGACGTGCAGCAGCAGATTTCAGAAAGAGAGATATCTAAGACAACCTGTGTTGGTTAGAAATTACTTAATGCTGACAGTGCATCAAATGAGATGGATAAAAACCCAGTTAATATAAACTTAAAACCAGAAAGCACTGAAAAAACAACCTATCGAAAAAAAGATCTTGCTCTAGCTCTTATTTTAAGTGTATGAATATTTTACCTGACAGGCTGCAGGCTAAAAAACTAATAGGCTAAAGAGTTTTGTTTAAATTTGCATTTAGATATAGATATAAACCATTCCCAATTTTAAATGCAGCTTTCAAAAATGAACAATTTTCTTAAAAAAAAAAAAAATCCCTCTCAAATGAAAAACTTTCACTAGAAAATTGAGGACGAAGGACAATTCCAGTTTCAAATATCTCCCAGTAATTATGTCATACAGCAAGAAATTGGGCTGCACCAATCCAATGCAGAGGTCCACTATGGGATTTTATTGCTGATTTTCACCCAAATATACAACAGTTCTTGCAAAAACTGTCAAAAAGAAGTGAATTAACTTCTCTTAGTTCTGGACTGTTTATGCTCACTACTATGCTATGATTACCTTCTAATATGAAGATTTTAGCCCCTAAAGTCTTAATTAATAAATCTTTTTATTATTAGGGCCCCCCTTCAGCTGACCTTTTTATTTGAATCTGTTTCCACTGATCCAATCATACAATAAATGGTTACAAGGTTGGGTTTAGAAGCATTTGAATATGTGCAATCTCATATGCAAGAGAAGATACAAAATAACAATACCAAAAAAAGGGAAATTTGGGGCTGAGAGTTGTATTTAATTATACATGGGTGGTAGACTACAACAGGATAAATCACTTGCATTGTTTAGGGGTTAAAAGTGGAGGGAACATAGTTTAACCAGGAAATGAAAAGTAAACAATGGATAGAAACAGAAATATTTCACTATAATGATAATAACCACATGCACTAATTTGCCACCAGGGTCAAAATGGCAAACGTTATCAATCAGATAAGAGAACAAGCCATTTTCTGAAGAGGAAAGAAAATGGAGATAAAAGTGACTTTTAACCTTACTTCTCAGCTCAGCTTCTCCACTTTAAGAGCTCCTTGTTTTCTACATAGTGCTACTCTATGCACCACTGGTCATATCTTGCCAAAATATGCATTGTGGAAATAGTAAAGCTGAATTTCGTTTTTTATAGGAAAATGCAAATGTATCATATACAATAGAGACAATTGTAGAGTTTTATTCTAAATAATCAGAAAAATGGCATTTTTTTTAAGATTTTATTCCCCCATTCTTTTTCAGGAAAAAAGGCCAACAATTTGATTTATTCTTGAAATAAAAGAATCCAAAATATCCACTCTAATAAATGTTGGGTATTTTTTTAATAATTCACTCCTTTTGATTGTATTAATATATACAGGTGTAACAAATGGAAATACCAAAACTAATTTATACCTTTTAAACCTCTGATTGCAACCCTTCAAAGCAAATGTTTGTTTAAATTTTCACAATTTCAAGAATCTTAAACTGTTATTTAATCAAAATTCCAGTTCTTGATAGAGAAAGTTTTCAATTATTTTGCCCAACTCAATATGATGCTTTGACGAAATGTTTTTTCTTTGCCTTCAAAAGGAGAACAAACTCCAGGAATCAACCTATCTGCCTCTCTGATTGCTTTGGGTCAGTTCAGGTTTACACTTTGATGGTTTACATTCCTCGGTTCATTTACATCCGTGCCAACCATTCTTCACTCTAGATGCATAAAAGGGGAGATATGCAAGTACTCCCAGAAGGACCTTGTAATAATATTTATTTATGGATAATAATATATGCTACTATCACATGCACTAGCAGCATATGTTGTTGTAGAACGTAATATAAAAATATTTACTAATCTATAAATTCAATTTTTTAATTTTGGCAAGTTAGGGGTGAAGAGTGATGTGTCATACTTCTTTATCCCTTTGTCATGGTGAATAAGCCATGTTTTAGTGGTTTGTCATTCATAAATAATTTGCATGTAGAACAAACTAGTCTATGTTATTCTATTTTCTTTCTATCTATCCATCCATCTATACCAACAGATTTCTATACCAATACAGATAAGTAGATAAATTCATAGGTAGATACATGGATAGATATGATGAATAAAATCAATTTTTAACTATTCCAGTGGGTCACAGTACATAAATTCTAGTCCAGCAGTTATCCACAGGATTACTTTCATCAGCAAAATGATAAGCAATGATGTATGGAGAGCTGGTTGGCTATAGTTGCCACTTCACATTTCTCTAAGATGTTCCTAATTAAGAAGAAATACATATACATGAAATAATTTCCTAGTTATACTTCCTCTGTATAAAATCTCATTGGTCCCACAGACAACTCTTGGATAAGGGCAGGGCGTGAGGCATTTATTTGGTGCTAAAATATAATCCACAAGATGTTAAAAAGATCTTTGCCACTTGTAATTTCTTTATTTCTGCCACCCCATCATTTTCATGTTTCTGGTATGGAACTCTGCTAATCAAAAGGGGTTTTTTACCACATTTTGCACATGTTTTGCCATAATATCTTGTGCTTCATTCACCTTGCAATCTAATTGTACCTGTTTTATGTGCCATCCTTTTTCATGATTCATTGTGAAAGGAGCAATTCTAAACATTTATGATACATGAAAATGCAGAAACTTGGCCTCCTGGTTCTCAAATGCATTAGAAAAATATTTATTTTGTGGTATTTAATCTACCTCCTGTAAACTTCCAAACAATGAGTGGTGTATTGCGACAGAATGCTGCAGAATGTATAATAAGCAGCAATTTTATTTGACAGAGAAACTGGTTCCTTGACCTAACAGATCTCCATCTTTAACCTCTATGAATCTATAATACTCATACTGCAGTCAATCCATTTCAGCATGGTATTAATTGTTCTTTCACGGTCTCTTTGTGTTTGTATGTATGTGTGTGCATGTGCTGTTTTGTATAAAAGTAAAGCATCCCTTATTTCAATGGTTTTACCTGAAACTACGTAATGCTTAATATTCTGCTATTCTATTCTCCCATAAATTATTGTGTACAGTATTCCCCATCATAATAATCTTGATACCTCCGTTTATGACATTTCATTCTCTTTTATCTTACCCCTGAATCCTACTTGCTTATGTATGTTATACATGTGCACCTACAAAGGAGAAAAGATAAAATACGAAAGCCTCAAAAAATAATAATTGCTATATTTTGAAATGTTACAGCAGCCTTGAAAAAGGTAATGAGTCATCCAGCGCTGGTCATAACATATAAAGGCAAATGTTAAATGTTCCTCTGCCATTAAAACTGACATAGTGGTAAATGAAAGAATTTCCTTTTTATTTATTTATTTATTTTATTTGGCTACATGGTCAATGGAACATCTGCTTAAAAACAAAGAACCCTTCACTAGCGCTTACTTTTTTTCCTTATTTATCTTACATACTACCAACATGAATCACCTTTCCCTGTGCAAAAATCCTAACTGCTTATCACCCAGATTATATGCAAGAAAAATCTCTGCATTTGTGGGTAGACTCTTATCTGTGACATGCAGAAACACATGAAATATCGAAATACAAGTGCATCAACATTAATGTCAGCGAGGAGAAAGGAAGCAGGACCTGCCACTTTGATTAAGAGATCACCTGACAGAACTCCTTCCTGTGCACACAGAACAAATATATAACTCTGGCAAGCAGGCGGAGTTGCTGTTTTCTCAAGTCACAATTATTAATTGCTTTGTAATCTTTGTTGCACCTCACTCTAGTTACCCTATAGCACATAAGACTTCTTTGTTTATATTTGCTCCATATCAAGTATATTAGACCTGTTTCTTCTTAGATAGGAGATTAGCTTTCTACAACTGTTTATGCTTCTCCTCTAATGACCCTTTTCATTAGTATATTATATGAGTGGTTTTAGGTAATGGACTTTCTAGAACTATCAGAATCTTTTTTTACATCGTTCTTCTTGTTTTTTGAAATAACTTGGTGTATGCAAATGATAGAGTTCTCCTGTCAGAGCGACTGCTACTCAGGAACTGTAAATTTATTTAAAAAACATGTGGTATGACTGTATTTAAGCTATTCTTCCAGTATCTCATATTTAATACACTTTCCCAGACACTTCATTCTGAATGCTGAACAGCACCACAAATGGGTAAGTGCTAGTGAAATGGCACCATCAAAAACTCATAGTCTAGTCCAGTGCCACAGGGACTTAGATGAAACACAGTGCAAGTGCCTTATATCCAGCTGTTACACACCACTGAATATTCTATCTATCCTGCCATTTAGTTTAGTTCAAGATAGTCCTTGTTTCATATAAGGGTTTCCTGAAAAACCTAACAACTCTTTTGTTCTCACAGCAATTTTTCAATTTTATTTCCCACTCTACACACTGAAATAATGGCAATAAAGAATAGAGAGGATCAAAAGCTACTGGCCACCAAGGGACTCAAATGTGGGACAAGCACTGGCTACTAACTGCCCATGCTAATCAGGCTCTTAGTTTATTTAAGTATGTTCAGTTTCTGCTAAGGAGAGGAACAGACCATGCCTGATTTAACTGTCCCCCTCAGCGGTCATCAAGCCTAATCCTTTTCTAATATGTAGCCTTTAGAAGGGATATAAAATCAGATTTTCACCCTCCCCATTCAAAATATAAGTAGATTGAAGTCAGACCCTATGACATTTGGGTACCCCACAGTGAGTACCCTAACAGTGTTTTTGCTGCTCTGCACTTAAAAAAAACCTCTGCAGTAAGCCTGTAAAGAAATGTCCTTAAGAACATGCAGAAAATTATTGTAAGTATAACTAAAAGCATTACACTGCTATTCTTAAAAGCTTCTGGGTAATCTAGTGTTGAAATTGTACTGCATGGAATATCTTTTTCGATATATAATTTCATGGAACGCTATGTTTCTCTCCTTTGACTTTCACTGCTCCATCAGATTACTTCCTCAGCCATAATTTCTGTAATCTGTTTGGCAGCATATAATGGTTTGGGTAAAATGCATGTTGCTTTTTTTGTCCTTTCAGGCTATTAATCATTAGTAACCTTGTATTCAGAGTTAGTTCATTAAATATGTATGCCTTTTGGTAATCTGATGCCTAATATATGTTACAAACATTGTGCACTAACAGCAATTATATTCTCTCTAATGGATTTTGTAATTGTAGTACCATGTTGGAGAAGCCTGCGAAGTCTGAAGTTCTAAAAATATCAGTAAAACAGATTCTGCTAAATGAAAGCTCAGTAATAAACACATGGAGAAAGGTATTAGTTTGGAACATGATAGGATAAACTATGTAGGGAACTGAATTATTAAGTTTCATCTTTATTTCAATCTGATGAAGAGCAATGAGATGAGGGGAAAAAGCATATCACAAACACTGCAAAATATCAGGGCACTATAATGTCATTGTTTAGTTCACATGTCCTCACTGATCTAAACTTAGCCTACTTTGAACTTGCTAAAGCTTTTTTTGTTTGGTTGTTTTTTTGCCAGTGCAAATGATCCTTTTGAGAGTTAGATAACCAAGGACTAGCAGAATATTCTTGATAGAGATCTCAAAAGATCAAACAGATTTTCCACTTTCTGCAAATAGACTACACCATGAATATTTACCAAAAAACGTTGAATAACAGGAAAGTTAATATCTCAGGTACCTTTAATCTGTTTGGTTTATGCTGGTAAATCTGGAATAATAAGGGCAATACTATTTTACTAACTACAAAAATATATAACTAAAACCAGCTAAAGACCTTTATTTGTGGGAGTTTTTACCTCTGTACTTGAATGAACTTTCATAGAATTTGATGAGCTGTCAGCAAATATTTGACATGCTTTAGAACTGATTTAGAAAATTTATCTGGATTATAGCTAGCAGTAGCAAGTTGCGTTGTTTAGGTGCACAATGAAGATTTGCTCTGATTGTAACCTAATTGAAGAATACGTATTAAAAAAAAGGGGCGATGAGACTATTCTTTTTTCAGTTACAAAGGTTTTAAATGTAGTTACTTATGACATTTAGAAATATCACTGGCATAGAGCAAGGTCGATGAAATTTGAGGAGTGCTGACTCCAGAATTTCTGACTCATTACAGGTGGTGAGGGATCACTCTGAGATTCCAAAAGATATTTTGGCATCTACTAGCTTATATTTCAGTGGTGCAAGAAAATCTTTAAGGTTCTTTCTAGGCTGTGTTAATAAAAAGCTGGCCTCCACACACACAAAAAGGTGCAGAGGAACAAGGGCAGGTGGGGACCCATAATAGTACCCTGCCCTGGTTGATCCCATGCCCATCACAGGAGAGCCGTTGGCCCATTAAGGGCTCTGCATGCGCACAGGAGAGCCACCAGCCTATCAAAGGCTCCTCTACACACACACACGAAGGAGAAGAGAGGCATGACAGCAGATGGTGGGACCCAATAATCCAGCCAGAGACACAAGCCCCCAACCCGTTCCCTCCTGGAGCCATCTCAGGGGAGCCTCCAGTCCCATGGGCTGGAACACCATGAGTCACCTTCAGTAGCTCTCTATAGCATCTTTTGGATGGAGGAGTGTGACTGCCTGTATAGGTATGAGACACATTATGGGTTGCATGGGAAAAATATTTTGGGATTGTGTCATGTTTATTTGTGGATGTTTAGCAGATAAACGAAACACAGGGAAAGGGAAATGTCAAGGTGGTTTAGGAGGAACAGGTGCAAAATAGAGCGATAAGGGGATAAAAGGGGCAGAGTGCATGAAGACAGGTGCCTGGTAAGTACACTTGTCTGGCCATGTCCCGTACCTGACCAGTGCATTTTGTCCTGCTTTCTTATTAAACACCACTCATATCTCTTTTCCTGGGAGAGGGAACTTTATTGTGTGTGTGTGACCACATGCATGTGGTGGTCTGTACCAGCAACTGGAGTGGGGTGTAGCCTCGACAGCTCATGTGTCCAAATGCCAGCGACTGGGGAGACAGAGTGTAAGGCCAGCTACAGCAGGGATCTGCACTGTACATACATTTATATTTCTCTTAACAGACCTTCACACTGATCAGCCACAGAAAGTAAAAAGGTGAGGACATTTGTGCTGTATGTTTTTGCATATGTTGATCTGCACGGCTGGCTGTATATATAGTGTATGTGCACTGTACAAGTGTGTTTGTAGTGTGCCTATCAGGAGTACTTTTTCAGCCTCACTACAGGTTGGACTCAGCGGCATGTGGCTGCTGCAGCCTTATCTCTCAGGCTATTGGATTCAACAACTCCCTAATAGATGTGACCCCTCAAACTTTTTCAGATTTGAGTTTAGTTTTCTTAGAATAATACGTAATTTATAAGAAGGGCTTGTTCCCTTCAGCTTGCAAATGGTCATCAGCTCCTCATCCCAACAAATTGCTGTTAAATTATTTCTTTGAACAAACTATGAATTCTGATGAAAGTATTTTATATTATTTGGAAATTTCAAGTTGTTTTACAAAATATGTAAATATTGATATCAACATTTACTAAGAGCTGTTCTTGTCCATCAAGAAAGACTCAGTGGAGTTAGAGAAGGTACAGAGAAGGGCAACTTAAACAAATAAGGGACAGAACAGATACTTTTTAAGGTGAATTTGAAAATGTTAGGCCTCTAATTTTAAAAGGAGAAAGCTAAGAAATTATATTAGTAAGAATCAGAAAAAATAAGATGAATGAATAAAATGAATACAGAATTCTTTTTGCCAAATCCCACAGTACTGGACATAGGGAGCCCTCACTGAAGCTGGTACAAGATAAACAGATAAAAAAAACTACTTAAAACATTAAGCAACACAATTTTGGAATTTATTGCTATAGCAGTTTGTGGGTGAAGACTATATCAGCAAGTTCTAAAGTGGATTAGAAGGTTTCATAGATAGCATGTCCATAGACAGATATTAAACTGAATGCATAGGAACGTACCTTATAACATCCATAATTTAATGACTATGGATAATAGAGTTTACAACGGAAATTGACTGCAGTAGCCAGGCTTGTATGTTGTTTTGAAACGGCATAACCCACTGACATTACTGGAAGCAGGACTAAGTGGGTGGTCACTCTGACTCCAAGAACATTTCTTACATTCTTACTTTTATGTACTTCCATCAGGTACAAGAGACCATTTTCTTGAGTGTTACACAGATGTATTCCATAAACTTGTGAATGAAGGTCCTCATTCTGCAGTTTTCCACATGAAGATGTACTTTTGCATACACAGTTTATCTAATTTCCACTGTCACACCAGTGTAGTAAAAACCATAACAGGTTTATGGCCTGAGACTGTTAAAAGTTGCAGAAAGACAAATTGATAATTAAAGAAATATGTTCCAAAAAGGAATTATAGTGACAGCTAATCAACTTAGCATTAGCAGCATGAATAAAATATCAGAACAGGAAATATTGCTTAAAACCGCAATCTTAAAATATAACATGCAAAGCATTTTAGGCCTTTGCTAGTAAGTAGCCAGGTACACTCAATAGACATTGTATTTTTAGAAGATTCTTTAGAGCCAGTCAGTAGAATCTTCTGGTTCAGTCCCACTATTTAAAGAAATCTCTGTTGTTAGGTCAAATGGTTTGAGAGAATGCTGTTTCCTTGGAGTACGCAGTAAAGCACTTCACAGTTCACCATTTCTATTGCAGAGCACATCCCCTTCAGAAAAGTAAGAATTTATAGGAAATGTAATATTGTTAATGGATAAATTAGAATGATTGCTCTTCCTTGACCTTGGACAAAATCAGGACTTTGTTTAGAGAGAAAGATCTCCATCAAAACTTATTAATTGGCAAAGACAGTATTAAGAACTTATGGGAAAAAAACATCTTTTCCTTCATAGTTTGGCTTTGCTCATCCCAGAATTTATTGCCTTTTTAGTTGAAAAGAGGATTGAATAAAATGTTTAGCTAGCTAGTAAAAAGTAAGCTGTTTTCAGTCCAGGTATGAAGAAAGATATCTACCCATAAAAATAAAACTAGAAAGACAAGGTGTGATATTATATACCTGACGATTCAGTGCCTATGACTGCTCTTTTGTCTGAAGATCACCCTCATGTTACCCATTTCTCTACACAGCTCTCATTTAAAGCAAATGGCAACTGTTGAGATAATTTTAAAATAAATAAATCATTAACACCTCTAAACATTATAAATTTAGAAAACAGTTGTATGTTGTGAGGCATTGGTATGCAAGGCATAATTGTCAGCTTTCAGCATGGGCAACCCTTTAGTAGCTGCAGTATACTGTTTCTGATATTACTGCTGGAATATTTAAAGCAAAATCTTTGGAAGTGTCTCCTGATATTGAATGCCTTTTCTTGGGTGTAAGGCAAGATTTGAAAATCTAAAGGGTACTTTTAATCAGTGTTGATTGCCAATTATTCTCAATATTCAGAGACTCTAAAATTAATCACATAGATTGTTTAAGTTGAATACTCTAGAAATTCTCTCCTAATCTGAGTGCAGTCTAGAAAACTTGGGCATCAACTGCCTACTGTGTGGGCAGAATCTGAATTAAATATTTAAATCTATTGTCTGGGTCTGCAGGTGCAAAAATAGTGTGTAAAATCAGTAACTGTACCAAGAATCACTCTCAGAAAAATAGATGCCCAGTTTAAATAATCAGAACTAATAACTCTGTTACATCTGTAACTTCTGTGATTCCATGATTGCTGTAAAGATGTTTTGAATGCATCTATTTCTATGCAAATTCAGTGTGAATACGTCTGTTTATATGCAAATAAAACAGAATATGAAAATGGAATTTTTTAAGAGATGATTCACTTTTTAAATGTAACCACTAAAATACACTGTAATATCTTTGTTCTTTTGATGTAATTGCTATAATTTCATTGAAAATTTCCATCCATCTTCTATTGGGTGCTGAGTATATCTTAGATAATAAAATCTGTTAACATAAAATTAAGGATAGCATCAGAAGCTTGCAAGCAAAATTCTTTGCAAAAACATCAAAAGTTGAAGAAAATATAAGGATAAGAACTTCAGGGTTAAAGGCAAAATTAACATTTCAAAGCAAGTAAATGTATAGTTAAGATTCCCAAATTACCTTAACCCTGTCTCCTTAGACATCCCACTCGTATTCCTCTTTCTTCTTGTTTCCAAGACATGTTATTCTTGAGCCTAGTTTTCTTGAAAGAACCTTAAAAATTCTAAAACTCACCCACTGAGTCTTCATTTTTATAGATTAATGCTAAGCACGTGTCCCACAAACTAGTTGTGGGATGGTTTTCATACAAAAAAAATGGGTCTGTGTTTTATGAATTGGACCAGCATTTTATATTGCCCACAACACATTATTCTTAAAGAGCACTGGAATCTCAGGTGCTCTTCAGGACTAAGTGGTAAAGTTTAATTTATCTTCAGGCAAACATTCCTTTAAAGGAAATGCAGCAATGTGATTATGTTAACCCCATGATGAAGTGCTTAGTTTGACTGGAGAGCAGTTCCTGTGCAAAGGAATTTTTATCCTCAAAAACAAACCCTGTCAGAGCAGGATGACTCTGAAAAACTGAATGAGACTAAAGGGATGGGAATCTTTTCATGTGAGTTATCTAAAAGAAAGTCCTCTAAGCCTAGACACTTTCTGTACCCAATAAATCACCTCCAGAGATTAAATTATATTATAGTTTTTAAAAGAGTTGTGGCTGGCGAACTGGATCAGTGAATTTCTGCTCCAAGAGTCTCCAGCTCAGCCCAGGGCCTTGTTCAGTCAAATTCTGAATATAGCCAAGGACAGAGTGTTTGGTAACATTCACAGTGGAAAATGTGTTTGTATTGTCTCACTGGAGTTTCCTTGTGTCCATTGCTTTTCCTTCAAGCAGAATGTACCTCCAAGAGAGCCTGGCTCCATCTACCACCTCCCACTAGGTAGCTGAAGACAGCAGAAAGCTGTTTGCTTCCCCTACCTTACTACAGGTGAACAAACTCAGCTTCCTCAGTCTCTACTCATCATGTACTCCAGACTCCACTAGTCACTTTGGTGCCTTTCCACTGGACTCCAGTGTGCCCATGTCTTTGTTGTACTGCAGAGCCCCAAATCAGGCACAGTACTCCAGCTGTGGTCTCATAAGTGCTGAACAGAGGGAATGATTCAGCTCCCTCAACCTGTGGCCAACAAGTGTTGAAACAGCCATGTGACTGGTCTTATTTGCTGCAAGGGCACACTGCTGCCTCGTAGTCCCTTGTCCATCAGGACCACAACGTCTTTTCTGCAGAAGTGTTTTCTAGTCAGTCAGCTTGGGCTTTTCCATCCCAGGAGCAAGACTTTTCATTTTCCTTGGCTGAACTTCATAAGATTCCAATCAGTCCGTTTCTCCAGCCTGCTGCCCTCAGAATAGCAGTTTTACTCTTCCCCAGCCCATCATCTATGTCCTTAATCAGGAACTTAAATATAATTGGCCTTAGTATGAACCTCTGAAGGATACTCCTAATATCCACTGGACAATTAGACCTTTTACTAATGACCACAACACTGAGCCTGTCACTCCAGACAGCTCATTTCTCCCTACTGGAATGTGGTTTGAACTTCGGTCTCTCACTTCCTTGAAAATTGCTTTATGCACACATATATTGCTGATACACAACAGAGCCTTAGATTAAACACGTCTTAGAACATATTTAATAATATATATATTTTTTAAAACAGTTATCATGACCTTCTCTTATGGGGCTGACCTATCTCTGAAGCACACTCATGGCCTCTTTTGATTTCCAGCCCTTTATCTGTGTGAACCAGGACCTTGCTTTTGAGGTAGGATCTCTCATAAAACATATGTACAGGCTTTAGCCTAATGGTGTATTAATTATTGTCCCTCATATCTTCAGGCAAAAAAAAACATCTGCATGAAATTTTGGATTGTATTGACTTAACAATCCTAAAAATAGTACCAGTTCATCTCTTTGCTACAAACTGAAAGATCTCCAGATTAAAGTTGAAATAGAAACTTCATTGTTTTGATCATAAAATCATAATGTGCTAAAATTCTGAGGAAAATAAATTCAGGTTTTGGATGAAAAAAAAGAAAAAGGAAAAGCAGCTTAACACAGCTCCCTTTTTAAACAGAAAATCATCAATCTTTGAGAATTTCAGTCTCAAATAGATTCCTTGTTAGATGAGAATTTTGACTTCTCCAGTAACTTATTCACAAACTATCTATCTAATAATTTATCAGCAGGAACTAATGAACTCCCACACAGTGCGCCATTTCATTTACACTAAAAAAATACACATTAAATTGAAAGTCATCCATATAGTCTATATTCAAAGCACAAATTAAAACTTAAATATGGAACTGCTATAACACAAAAACTCAATAAATAAACTACTTATTTTAAATACTCTACTGATTATCATAAAGCAGACAGAAACACCAAAATCGCCTCTTTATTCCAATATTCCATTTACTTTAATGCATTGTCTCAGTGTTATATTGATATAAAGATGTTTGAAAATGGTGCCTGTAATCTACATTTTTGATCTGTTTAAAGAGCTGCTGGCTTCAGCAGAACATTAATGCAAATCTAATGTACCTGCTGGTATGATTAGCTGAATCAAATGATGGCATTTAAGTAACACCTAAATAATCTTAATTAGGATCTTCAGCTCATCTTAGCACTTGGAACTCTACAGATGGATAGTCTTAATTATCAGCCTTTTGATTAGGATAACAGCTCTAATCAAGATGATGTGGTTCTGATAGACAGCGTATCAGTAAATTAATGACTGTTGTTAAGAGGAAAACATAAGTGAAAAACAAGAGCTGTCTGCTATCTGGAACATGGTAAAAGAATAAAGTCTACAGTATGTGAAGAAATTAATGTTTTGTGGGAAGAACATAAGTATTCACATTTGGTATGTGTGGAATTGAGCCAATAATAACGCCTACTCCCAGTTTTCCCCATTCTACTCCCCCACACTAAATATGGCTATGAGTTCTCTCTTGCACAGTCACAAATCATGAGTAATGCAAATTAGTTTATAAACATTCCTTTTTGACACCTTGTGATTTTATGAAAGCCCGATGGACACCGGGCACTTGAACCAATGCCAGTGAAAAGGTTCCATATGTAGGTAAACGTAACAAATGGCTTGTTAGTGGGTGCTGGTCATTTCAAATGAAGCCTATAAATTTAAAAGTATTGCTACATCACAAGAAACACAAAACTATATATGAAAATGCAACACTTTCTTGCAGCCAGGTTACATGGTGTAACTTCCGCTTCTGAGATGTTTCATCATTCGCTGCTGGAAGGTTAATGTAAATGTCGGACTAATTAGGGTACCATGGTAGAATATGGAAAAGTGTTTGTTATTGAATATCCAGATATTGAAATTATGAGTTAAGTGTTTCAAAAAAAGCATTTAATTAATCCTAATTAAAGCAACCGTATATTTTATTTATATATCAGTAACTGTTTTTAGAAGATATTTTGTATTAGCAAATGAAGGGCACTGAAATGTCAGCTCTTTTTGCCTAGTCCAGATCATTATACTGAATCATTTCTTACTTCCTGATGAGGGTAAGACCTATGGGAAAAAAGTTGTTTTCAACTTTAAATCAGTATCCTGGGCTTACTTGCTGATGCACTCCAACTTCCTTACTGAAAGAAAAAACTTCACCGCTATATTTTGGGGAAAGCAAAAAGCAAAATAAAAAAAGAAACACCCCAAACCACACAAAACCAACTGAACTCAAAGAAAACAAGCATAATGAAGGTGGAAGATAATATCTGTAGCTGAAAGACAGGTATGTTTTGGGAGAAGAAATGGGCAGGACAAGAAAAGTAACTGTCTCCTTAAACAACAAACACTGTAACAATAGCTTGTACACACCTGCTTGTCAATGTGTTCTTTGAATATTCAAATAATTTGGTGGGAGAGAAAGCTTAAGGGTTTGCACTTTCATGTTTTATTTCTGGGAAACACTGGTAAATCCATGCTGCCTCTATAAACACTTAGCATGGAAACCAAATGCTATACACAGAATGACCTATCTTCTATAATCAAACTAACCCCGCATGCCATGACAGTTAATGAGCTTATCTGATTAGGACGGTCTATAAGATCAAACGACCTGAGAAATGCTGGGTTTAGGCACGTGAAGAGGGAAGTTTTCAGGGGCAAGTGGCAGTCATAAATGTTTTTGAGAGATAAAAAGAAAAGAATTTTAAAATACTGACACTGTCATCAGATGACACTCTTCCTAAAATAATCCGTAGAGGAAATACTAATGAAGACTCAGCATTTTCCTGATCATATGACCTGACAACCAGTCAGGTCACACACTGGAAGACCTGCCCTTGAAAGTGGAGGAGAGTAATGAGACTAACCTAAGAATGTTCAGAGAGCATTAATAGTGACAGTTTCCTAGTGATGTAAGATTTCCACCTTAAATTAGCAAACACTTCATTGACTTGTATAAAAAACGACGTCAAAGAGTCCCATACAAACAGTATTCATCTTATGAACTGCATTTAGTTGAGATTAAAAAAATAAAATTGATATTATGGTTTCTGTAATCTCATGCAGCTGTCCCTCCTCCCTCAAAACCCCTCCCCATCTAATACACAGAGCCTAAAGAGAAAAGATGCAAAGGAGAATTTGGTGATTAAATTCTCCAATTATGCTGTCAGGTGGGACATGATCAAAGGACTATCCTGAAGTTCTAATACATGCAAACACAAGACAGTTTGTAACAGATTAAGAGGAATATGAAAGTTAAAAAAAATGCAAATAAAACCAGAGTTTAAGCCCCAATATATACACAATTTTAGTACAAGCAACTTATACTTACTGGTGCATTAATTTATTTCTACTGTCTGCCTGTCCTCCAATTTTAAGTGTGCTACTTTGGCCCACTGCATGTTTTCTCACACTTCTGATACAAATTTTAGCCTTAAGGATTTAGAAAAAGAGAGGAATAACAGAGAATACAAAAAAATATTTGTAATAAACTATTTACTCCTCTTTTTTATGTCCAAACTTTTAAATATATTAGTCTTATATATAATTAGGACAGGTTTAAAACGTATGTTATGTTCTCCACATGTCCCCAAATCCCTTGTGAATTGTGTGTTTCACAAGGAGAAGATCCAGAATCAGATAATACATAGAAGGTAATACCTTGATAATCCTTCACCTATCCTCTACCAGCTTACTAAATCCTGTATTTAGAAAGATAATATATGTTGAATAGAGTAAGCAGAAATATGTAGTTTATTAAATCAGCCAGTACATAGCATCTAAAATGTATTTATTTTATACATCATACAATCTAACTATTTTAATTAATTGATTTTTCATAAACACTTGCATAGCGCTTGCTGTAATGTCAGTTAAATGCCTATTTGTAAGTAAATAACCATTACCAATTTACATTTATAAAGTACGGCCCTGATCCTGCAAGTGGAACCACACTGATGGATTCTGGTATCACACTGTCCCCAGTAGGACACTGGAAAACATAGGAGAGCTCAGAGAAGTCTAAAGGGGAGAGGGGGGAAGGTCTGGTAGGGTTTTTGTTTGGGGGGGTTGTTTGTTTTTCCTTGAAACCTACCATACACACCATTGCCTGCATGCTGCATCCAAAACCCTGGGAAGGAAAGCTGAAAAACTGCAGGCTGGATCCATATGGAGCACAAGTTCTTTGCCCACTGACAACTCTGTGTGTCACTTTCCGAGTATTGTGTGTGTCTACACCCACGTTTCAGTGGTTACATTCACAACCAGCCCTGCAGGCCTTTCCTGACTCCTCAGAGGGCTGCTTCATATTCATCTTCGGTGTTATTTCATTTACTTAAAGTAATTAGGTTTTTAGTGTGTTCCTAATGATATGAAAAACTTGAAAATAATGCTATTTCGTGCCACTAAAAGACATGAATTGGGGAGGGAGGGGAGAGGGAAAAAAAAGAAAAAGAAAAAGAAAAAAGGGCAGAGATAACAAGACCCCGAATGACATTTGATATTGAAATTGCTCATCATTTGCCATGGTACTAATTGGTCTCTACCTAAGAATTTTCCATTTAAAATTATACGCTTCCCTGCTGTAGGTTATGGCTATCAATTAATCATAACAGTGACATTTCCAAGAGAATTGGATCAGTGTCAACACTGAGTAAAGTCTTAAAACCCACACCCCCAAAAAAAGTCTAAAATTATTCAACATTCTAGGACATACATTTTCTATTTTTTCTTCTTTGTCAGTTAGTTGCACTGCTGCTTACAAGTGCTGTTGCTGACACAAATTACCCGATTCAAGATGTTTATGTTAGAAACTTAAACCCATGAAATATTAATGCCACACAAAGCTAACAGGGATGTGGGAATTAACCGTTCTTAAAAGTTGTGGAAATAATTTCCTGCTTGTCTTTACTCTAAAAGACTACAGTATTTTCATTTATTTTCAGTTCAGGTTTGCAACACAGAATTGGATAATTAAGTATCAATTTAAGACATATTAAGTAGGAGAAATTAAACTGAGTTTAGCATGCAAAATCTAAAAATATTTTTAAAATATATCTGGAACGTAATAAAGGTGCTTGACTTCTTAGAGTAGGTATTTTATATGGACAATCTGTGCTGACATGATGCCTAAACAGTAGGCAGATCATTTCATAATTATTTTAACAATTTTATTTGTAATTGAGGTATTTGGTAATGTCTCTGTATAGATAGTAAGTATATTGTGATTATAATATTTCAGAGGTTTACCTGTATCTTCAGTGATCCAGTAGTTTCTGCTAGATACTCTCAAACATGCTGTGTTTGAAATATACTTTACTGAATTTTTAAAATGTTTTGATCACAGGACTGTAAGCATAAAAATGATATCTGACGACATATAAAAAAACTCATGATGGCTAAAACTCATCAAACTCCTGTTGATTCACTGCTTACCTGACTTCTATGTTTCTCTCTTTTTTTCTTTTTTTTTTTTTCTGCAAGGAAGGCACAAATGCCTGAGATATGGCAATATGAAATATATTCAAGTGTTCAAATGCACACCAGGCCTTTTTTTTTTGATGTCGTTCTGGTGCATCAGTGAGAAAGGTTTGGAGTGTTACCCAGTGTGACATATCTGCAGTTACACATAGGCATCCAGCTTTACCTTCAACCATTCTTCTCTTTCCCCATCTTGTCGTTCACATCAAGCAAGAAAAAAAGTTGTCTCTCCTGTTACCTATTCAAATTTTTTGCACTCTGTTGACTAAGATTTGCTGAGGCCAGACCTGAGCCCTGCACATAAAATTACCAATCATTGTCCAAACTGAAAAGATGTTCCAACGCAATAATTACATAATGTGCTATATAATAATATGTTATGCTAATCTTATAATAATAATAATAATATTAAAATAATAACTATGGGTACTACAAGCAGTAACAGCCTTGG